>CM065141.1:14190000-14790000 GCA_033026305.1 Cirrhinus molitorella | reverse complement strand
TTAATTTACAGATATTGTTTGTAATTTTGCAAAATTTTGAACGTAATTTAAAATTAAAAGAAAAGTACCGTATAAATAATACAGTTATTTACCTGTATAAAAAAAACAAAAAAAAATTGTAATTTGTCTTTACTGATATAATTCCTAAAATAAAGGTCAAGTTGTTAATTTACAGACATTGTTTGTAATTTTGCAAAATTTTGAATGTAATTTAAAATTACAAGAAAAGTACCGTATAAATAATACAGTTATTTCCTTGTATAAAAAAACAAAAAAAAATTGTAATTTGTCTTTACTGATATAATTCCTAAAATAAAGGTCAAGTTGTTAATTTACAGACATTGTTTGTAATTTTGCAAAATTTGGAATGTAATTTAAAATTACAAGAAAAGTACCGTATAAATAATACAGTTATTTCCTTGTATAAAAAAACAAAAAAAAATTGTAATTTGTCTTTACTGATATAATTCCTAAAATAAAGGTCAAGTTGTTAATTTACATACATTGTTTGTAATTTTACAAAATTTTGAATGTAATTTAAAATTACAAGAAAAGTACCGTATAAATAATACAGTTATTTCTTGTATAAAAAAACAAAAAAAAATTGTAATTTGTCTTTACTGATATAATTCCTAAAATAAAGGTCAAGTTGTTAATTTACAGATATTGTTTGTAATTTTGCAAAATTTTGAATGTAATTTAAAATTACAAGAAAAGTACCGTATAAATAATACAGTTATTTCCTTGTATAAAAAAACAAAAAAAAATTGTAATTTGTCTTTACTGATATAATTCCTAAAATAATGGTCAAGTTGTTAATTTACAGACATTGTTTGTAATTTTGCAAAATTTTGAACGTAATTTAAAATTACAAGAAAATACTGTATAAATAATACAGTAATTTGCCTGTATTAAAAACAAAAAATACTCTAATTTGTTTTTATTGATATAATGCGTGAAATAATGTTCCATTTGTTAATTTACAGATATTGTTTGTAATTTTACAGAGTTTTGAATATAATCTGAAATAAAAGAAAACTACTGTAAAAAAATTAGAGTTATTTTCTGTAAAATTACGAGGTTTTTTTACAGTGTATGAGTTGGACTTGGAAGCACAAGGGCATTGGTAATGACAGCATTTTTTTTAATGACAGCGATAGAAACGACTGGAAGTCGTTCCTTTTCAAAGACATGTTCTTGGATGCAAAGTCCACAAGTCTCCCTTGGCTGGCTTGTGCTTGAACTTCACAAAGATACGTTTCCTCTCCTCCTGATTTTCAGATAAGAGAGCTGCGTCACGAGCCTAGACACATAAGGCTAACAGCAACATGCACAGTGTGGGCACAAATCCATTAGATATTGGCAGTGTTTTGTCTGCTGAAGTCAAGGCCTGTGCTCAGTCCCTGGTTTTTTCGTTCCCACCAATACTAAGACCCAGGTCTCCATCTGTTTTAGGGGAAAACTCCTCCTTTTCCCAGCAGAACTTTGGAAACAAAAACAACATCCTCTCCAAATACATTGCAGTCGCCATGACACATCTAGATCAGGATAATGTTTGCTCCCCTAATACAGTGTGCAACAGAGCTAATTAATTGTTATTTGTTTCATTACTTCCAGGAAGACAGGGACTGAATATAGTTTTGTGGAGGCATATCTAGGAATCCATATTTAGGCCCTGATATGATCTTGTTTGCCGTATATCTAATTTCGGACTGTTTACTCAAAGGGTTATGTTTTTAATTTATCAGTATCACTGACATTAGGTTTATAATTATTCGTGCTCATTTTCTTTATATTTGCATTGTTTACATTTAAATTGCCATTAGCATCATGTAATACTCACATTTAACTAGTGCTGGGCAACAATTAATGGTGATTAATCACATCCAAAATAAAAGTTTTTGCTTATATAATATATGTGTGTGTACTGTGTATATTTATCATTTTACATAAACAAAGACATACAGTATATCTTTAGAAAATATTTACATGTATATAACATAATATAACATAGTTTTCATAAATATATGCATCTATGTGTGTGTGATTTTATATACATAATACATTTACACAGTACACACACACATACATTATTTATGTATTATATATATATAAAATGTACACACAACTTTTTTTTTATTAAAATTAATCGTTGCCCAGCACTACTACTACATTTAATAACATGCTTAAACATAACCTTGACCAAATCTCAAAACGAATATCCATTTTTCATGCAGTTCATGATAATATTGATGCACTTAAAGCATTAACTATTTAATTTTATTTAATTTCATTTTTTTTTTTTTTTTTTTTTACAATTTACAATTTATCGGCCTTAACATAAAATGAATTGTCAGCTTATCGGTGTCATCCATCTCATTTTAAGTAATCAAAAATTATAATTTAAAATTATATACTTTTAAAACTAAGATACACTACCAGTCAAAAGTTTTTGAACAGTAAATTTTTTTGTTTTTTAACCTTTTAACTGTCACTCCCATTTTTGAACATAGACATGAAATGCAATATTCAACTTAAATTTGTATAATTCATAAATTAAAACATTTTGTAATATGATGCTGATGTACATTTTCCATGGTAATGCAATGTCTGATTTTATAATGGTTTTTAAGTTTTCATCTAATATATAATTTCTTATGATCTCTAAAGCGTAATATGGGAAAACGGCAACAAAAAAAGTTTTTTTTTGACGAAGGTCAGAAGTCCTGTTATGAAGTAGATTTTTGAGGTGCTCTCTTGCCATATATTAATCTATTACTTTTCCTAAATAATTTATAACACAAAAAAATATTAAAATATCTATTTAGGAGTCTCAGACCTTTCCAACGATATATAGTCTATCATGATTAGATTAGGATTTATTTGTAAAATAAATCCCACAGAGGTGACGGGGAACAGTTAAAGGGTTAAAGAAGTCTCTTCTGCTCACCAAGCCTGTATTTATTTGATCCAAACTAACATTTTGAAATATTTTAACTATTTAAAATAACTGCTTTGTATTTGAATATATTTTAAAATGTAATTTATTCCTGTAATTTCAAACTGAATTTAAGCATCATTACTCCAGTCACACGATCCTTCAGAAATCATTCTAATATTCTAATTTGCTGCTCAAAAAACATTTTTTATTATAATTATTATTATTATTATTATTATTACTATATTGAAAGCAGCTGAGTAGAATTATTTTTTTTGATGAATAGAAAGTTCAGAAGAATGGCATGTATCTGAAATATACATCTTTTGTAACATTATAAATGTATTTATCATCACTTTTGATCAATTTAAAGCATCCTTGCTAAATAAAAGTTAAAAAGAATATTAATAATAATAAAGAAATATTTTTTTAAACAGCATTTCTTTCTTTCTTTTAATTTAGAATTAGAATTTAAAATTTTGAAATAAACATTTTTTTAATATATTCAAATGTATGTTTGTTTTAAATAGAAAAAATATTTCACAATATTACTACCTTTGCTGTATTTTGAATCAAAAAAATGCAGGCTTGGTAAGCAGAAAAAAATCTTTAAGAAACATTAAAAAAAAATCTTACTGTTCAAAAACTTTTGACTGGTAGTGTATATGTACTGACATATTTGAGTTGGTTAAAATAAATAGCCTGGCGAGGTAATACAAGTAGCTTATGTTTATGTGTTATCCATTACAGGACTGGAATGTTTTGGTGCGTGATGGAGAAGTCAGTATGTTGCCTTTGCTAATTTTGGATGTTATGTTGCGCGAGTGGCCTTCGTGGGAATGTGTCTGTGTTGTGCTATAAATATATGGCTTTTCAACCGCTGTAATGTATTCTAGGCCAAGTCCTAAAAAAATAAATAAAGCGCCTTGGTGGTGTTTTCACCTCTTTTTGGCATGTTAATAGACACACTGCTTAATGCGAAAACAAATTTGTTTATCCTACTTATAAGCAGAAGAGAAACAAATCAAGCTGCAGTGGCCCTGAGCCAACATGGGCGGCTTTGGATAGTTGTCACTTTCTTACTGTTACTGTATGTTATCATGTAATGGCTGTGTGTGTGACTAGTTTGGTCAAGCATATGACATTGATATGGATGTGACATAACAAACTAAAAGCGATTCTAGACTCCATACCTGTGGTTTCCATCTCCTCTCATTCACTGGGTAACGCTACTCCTAGCCTCTAGATGTCTAGGCCAAAGGAAATGGAAGCAAATGTGTTAATTAATGTCAAAGTTATAAATAATTAAAAGTTGTTTGAATGTTCTTGCGGGTTTACACTTTTTATTACCAATGAATTTGATTTATGTTAAAGGATTAGCTCACTTTCAGAACAAAAATTTTCAGCTCATGTACTCACCCCCTTGTCATCCAAGATGTTCATGTCTTTCTTTCTTCAGTTGTAATGAAATTATGTTTTTTGAGGAAAATACAATACAGTTAGGGTATGTCGAAAGACTCCAATCTCGTTTTCGTCTTCAACTTCAAAGTCATCCTACAATGCTGTTTTACCTTTTTTTGTAAAGGTTGTTTGATATTATTTGTATGTTTGCTTTGTGAACACTGGGTTGGTACTTCTGCAGCGATGTAATACGATTTTGAAGTTGTGGATGAAAACGAGATAGGAGTTTTTCAGCATAGCCTAACTGTATTAACCCGGATCACACAGACTACACATGTGCATCGCAGAGACGCGACAAGATGAACGTTAACATGGATGTGAAAATGCAGTATTCAAACCTAATTTTTTATAATTCATGAACGAAAATATTTTGTAATATGATTTTGATGTACATTTTCCATGGTAATGCAATGTCTGATTTTAAAAAGGTTTTCAAAGGATGAATTTTGCGATTTTAAGTTTTCAACTAATATATAATTTCTTATGATTTCTAAAGCGTGATAGGGAAAAAGGCAATGAAGAAAGTTTTTTGTGACAAAGGTCAGAATTTGTAACATTGTAACATTTTTAAAATGTAGACCTTTCCAAAGATATATCATGATTAGATTAGTATTACTTGTAAACTCAGTAAAGTTAGTTCAACCTTAATTTTTAAGCTACGAGAATACCTTTTGTGTGCAAAGAAAAGAAAAACAACATCTTTCAACAATTTATTCTCTTCCGTGTCAGTCTCTGACGTGTGCTCATGAGAGTACCATGACGCATAAAGTCATTATTTTTGTTTTCTTTGTGCACAAAAAGTATTCTCGTAGCTTAATAAAATTAAGGTTAAACCACTGATGTCACATGGACTATTTTATCAATGTCCTTACTACCTTTTTGGGTCTTGAACTTGTCAGTTGCGTTTCTGTCTAAGCAGGGTCAGAAAGCCCTCGGATTTCATCAAAAATATCTTAATTTGTGTTCCAAAGATGAGCAAAGGTCTTACGGCTTTGGAACGACATGAGGATGAGTAATTAATGACAGAATTTTCATTTTTGGGTGAGCTATCTAGTTTGTTTGTCTACCAAATATTTGTACAAAAATTCTCCAAGAGAGACTTTCATAACCCGTTTATGAAAGCCAAAAATTAGTATTTACAAAGTTACAATTTTGTACATATTGATGCAGTGTGGTCGGCAATAAAAACGTACAATTTGTAATAAAAAGATAAGTGTGAACAAGTTGTACAAAAATGTACAAATGAGATCATAAAAACAGTTGTGAATTGACTGTGTTGATTTGTAAACTTCTAGCTCGCTTTTGTGACATGGGCAAGAGGTCTGAGCTTAAGGATGAATAGTGGCTCCTGTTCAGTTTGTTCAGGATTACCCAGCTGTCCTGCACTGCATTTATTTAAAGTATTCAAAATACCAGCAGCTGTTGCTGATCAAGCAGGTATAGAGGGTTATGGCTTGACTAGCATATCTCTGTTCTTTCATAGAGACCAATCTTTAAAATGGTATGCAGCGAATGTCCTTTTTTTGGTTTTTAGTTACAAAAACGTGGTTTATTGTTTCAAAGGCATCATGTGACATTGATGCATGAAACAGTACATGCAGTTTGCTTTGAAAAATGTGCATCTTTGCTGCCTTGTACATCCCTTGTGCATTTTGTACTGCTTAAACAAGCTATTAATCAACTTGACAGGTTCTTGCAAAGCGTGGTGTGTGTAGTTGTCCTTGACATCATCACATGATGTCACCTGACTGATAATACTTTAGCGGGTGGATGAACGTGCGTGTCTGCAAGTGTCTGAGAGCTGGCCTCTCCATCCCAAAATAGATGTTACTTAGAGTAGATTTTACGGTAACCCCTTGACGTCTGATATGGAACGAGTAGGAGTGGTGTGAGGTGGCACTGTTATGGTTTCTTGTTTTGGTTCTAAAGGGTCATCCTCAGGGTCCGTGACAAAACCAGCAGCCATGGTGTGTTACATCACAATGTCCTGCCCCTAGTTTCATACAGTGCTCCTAAAATGTCTCTGGGCTCATCGGACATGCCTGGCGTGGACCGTTCGAGGGCTAATGACAAATCTGAATGCCACAGGAAGAGAGTGAGAAAGAGTGAGACACTGATGAAAGCTATACTCATTACGGTGGTGAGATCATGGTTGTAGCACTGCCGAGAGATTCTTGCAATCTACATGTCACTGAGCTTACAACACCTCTAGTAAAAGAAATATATATTTCATAGATCAACCCTCCATGTCCTTATCTGGCTGACTTGAAAAGGTGGCATCATCATTCAATAGAAAGATCCAAAGATCAGCATTTATCTGAAATATAAATATTTTACTGTTTAAAAGTTACATTTAAACAAAAAAGTTTAATTTTAAAGTATTTTTGTTTGGGAAAGAAATTAGAAAATTAATACTTTTATTTAGCAAGGATGCTTTAACCGTTTAACTGTCACTTTTTTTTAACATAGATGTGAAAATACACTATCCAAATGTAAATTTTTATAATTCATGAATGAAAACATTTTGTAATATGATTTTCCATGGTAATGTAATGTCTGATTTTAAAATGGTTTTCAAAGGATGAATTTTGAGATTTTAAGTTTTCTACTAATATATAATTTCTTAAGATTTCTAAAGCATGATAGGAAAAGGCATGTGACTAGAGTAAAGATGCAAAAACTTTAGCTTTGAAACCACAGGAATAAATTACATTATAAAATATATTCAAATGGAAAATAGTTAAAAAAATCTTACTGTTCAAAAACTTTTGACTGGTAGTGCACTTATTATAGTTATTATTAGTAGTAATAACTAAGTACTAGCAGTGTACTTGGTTATTTTTATTGTAGATATATATGTACATCTACTATTACTGTTTTTTTATTCTAATAAAACTTTATATACTAATTAAATAACAATAATAATGATAATAGTAAAGAATATTGTTCTCTGTGTTCTATTTATAGATTCTCTGTTTTCTATTTTTAAATTATTTTTATTTTAGGTTTAATATTAGTGTTTAATTTATATTTTTTCCACTGCATTTTCATTGCAGTTTAAAACAAGCCCTTGACATAACTTAAAAAAAAAAAATGTATATATATATATATATATATATATATATATTTATATACACTACCAGTCAAAAGTTTGGATACGCCCTCTTATTTAATGTTTTTTTAAAGAAGTCTCTTATGCTCATCAGGTTGCATTTATTTGATCAAAAATACTGAAAAAATATTGCAAAATGTTATTACAATATAAAATAATGTTTTTTTATTTTAATATACTTTACAATATAATTTATTCCTATGATGCAAAGCTGAATTTTCATCAGCTGTTACTCCAGTCTTAAGTGTCACGTGATCCTTCAGAAATCATTCTAATATGCTGATTTATTATTAGAATTATCAATGTTGGAAACAGTTGTGCTGCCAAATATTTTTGTGCAACCTGTGATTCTTTTTTCAGGATTCTTTGATGAATAACAAGTTAAAAAGAACCGCATTTATTCAAAATATAGATCTTTTCTAACAATGTAAATCTATGCTATCACTTTTTATTCATTTAACACATCCTTAGTGAATAAAAGTATTAATTTCTTTCAAAAAAAGAAAGAATAAAAATGTACTGACCCCAAACTTTTGAACAGTAGTGTATATTGTTAGAAAACCTTTCTATTTTAAATAAATGCTGTTCTTTTTTAACCTTTTATTGATCACAAATCCTGAAAAAATATCACAGGTTCCAAAAAAATATTAAGCAGCACAAAGACTGGAGTAATGATTCTGGAAACTCAACTTTAATTACAGATATAAATTACATTTTAATGTATATTAATATAGAAAAAACATTGATTTACATCGTAATAATATTTCACAATATTATTTTTTTTCTATATTTTTAATCAAGCTAAAGCAGCCTTGATAAGCATAAGAAACTTCTTTAAAAAACATTAAATGAGAGGGTGTGTTCAAACTTTTGACTGGTAGTGTATATATATATATATATATATATATGCAAAAAATCGAAATGGTCCTTTAACAGCTTTATTATCTTATCGCAAATACAACCTGAACATGTTTTAGTGACATTCGCCTCCACGTGTATTAGTACAGTATGTTGTGTACATTTCTCTCTAAACTATCTTTTGTTTATCTCCTCTTTGCCCATGACCTCTCACTCCCCATTTTTCTGTTCCTGGCCATTTGTTTATTTCTCCCTTTTCTGAATCTCTCTCAGTTAGAGCTGCACGTATCCTCTATCCCCCAACCCCTCCCTCCTCTCTGCTTTCCCAACTCCCTCTCTGACTGGCATTTATTTCAAGGATCTGATTCGGAGGGACTGGTATGGCAGCCGGAACCATGACGCTTCACAGTGGGTGGGCGGAGCCAGAGTGGAGTGGGGAGATGTTAGGGGAGTGAAGCAGTATAAAAGCCAGAGCTGTCAGTGGCACACTCAGAAACCAGAGATACACACAGAGAGAGAACCGAAATTCACCTCTTCTGGAAGTTGTCTTCTCAAACCGTGTTAGTTTCACACCTTCTGTCCAATCCAGACAAGGAAAGCTATACTTCAGATCCTTCACCACAGGGAGAACTGGAGAAGTGCAAGCCTCTCCAAACATCTCAGAAGCCGAACGCCCAACCCCTGCCATCCAGACACATGGCTGCACGTCCGATGGAGACGGTGGGTTTCGCCGTTCTACCCGCACACATCTTGGCGTCCGCCATGGAGGAGTTTCCCCAGCAGCTACCCGTGCCCAAGTGTCTGGCTCGGGGCCGAAACCGCCCCAGACGGCCTCGAGACGCCCGCTTCAAGACCCAGCCGGTGACTTTTGCGGAGATCGCCGAAGTGGAGGAGGAAGGGGCTTCGCCCCTGGAGGAAGAAAGGGCGAGACGGTCCTTTCTTCAGTCGTTGGAGAGTCTCAGGAGAAGCACACAGACTTTGCACCACGCGGGATCCACACAGAGCTGCCGCACCGCGTCTGCACAGGCTAGTCTGGACTCCAGTGACTCAGACTCGGCGCAGTGAGAGAGAGAGGAAAGATGACAGGACTGGAATTCAACGTATTTCGCACATATCTTCCTGTTAAATTCCTCATTCACAGCTGTTAACCTACAGTAGTTATGCATTGATGTGCAGATTCCAGTTGAGTAATTCTGCCACAGTGATTGTTTAGCTCCTCTGCAAGAGCAAAGTTGTAGCATGTTGGAAGCTTTTCATTTTTTTATTGTATGAGACTTTCATCTGACAAGAAGAGACAGAGGACGTACCACGTCTGATTCCGCTTTAATAGACTAATGTTTTTCATATCCCTTGTGCCTGTTTAAGGTTGCACAGTCGGATGGGTTCTTCTCTGCTGGGCAGGATGTAGACTGTCACATTTTGTTATAATTCATTGCTGTTTTGACGAACAAACTAAAAGAGGTACAACAGAGATGTATTTTTACAGAAATAAGGTTTCAGCCCTTGATGTCCAAGTCTGCCAGAACGGTGAACTTACTAAAACTCGACGAGGAGCAAATTATTGTACTTTTCAAATGTATCTTATATTTATTCGCAGATTATTTTGTTATAACATAGTGATTTTAGAGAATTGTTCTGTTGACACTGTGGACTTGTAAAGTCACTATCACTGTACGTACGAGAAAAAAAGCCTTTATACTTCGATTTGACTTTATTATCTTTGTTAATTTGTTTCATACTTCCTTTCTGTAGTTATATAAATAAACTTTATAACATTGGATTCATGGCCTCGTTTGTGTTTTGATGAAATCATGTTGCAAAAATGAACATAAACTGATGAAAAGTTTTTAAAGTGTGATTGAATCAAAAGTTACATTTCAAAAAAACTACTTTTATATCACTTTTATTAGATTTTTTCACTACAAGAAGTCAAAAGATTCTTAATGTTTTTTAATAAAGTCTCTTCTGCTCACCAAGCCTGCATTTATTTGATCCAAAGTACATCAAAAAAGTTTTTTTGATTCAAAGTAACTGTTTTCTATTTGAAAATAATTTAAAATGTAATTTATTCCTGTGATCAAAACTAAATTTTTAGCATCGTTATTCCAGTCTTCAGGTTCATATGAACCTTCAGAAATCATTCTAATATGCTGATTTGCTGCTCAAGAAACATTTATTATTATTATTACCAATATTTAAAACAGTTGAGTAAATTTTTGTAAGATTATACTCTATACCATTATTTTTGATTAAAATACTTTTATTTAGCAAGGATGCTTTAAATTGATCAAAAGTGGTGATAAAGAAATGTATTATATATATATATTTTTTTTTTTTTTTTTTTTTTTTTTTGCTGTACTTTAAATCAAATAAAGAAGGCCTTGGTGAGCAAAAGAGATTTTAATACACTGCAAAAAATGATTTTCTTACTTAGTGTTTTTTGTCTTGTTTCAAGCCAAAATATCTAAAAATTAAATCAAGAAAGATTTTCTAGACAAGTAACACTTGTTGGGTGTTACTTGTCTAGAATTGGGTACGCAAAATAATCTTCAAGCAGAAAACTAGATTATTTTGCTTACCCCATTGGCAGATTATTATGCTTGTTTCAATCAAAAACTCTCTTAATTTTACTTATTTTTTCTGAAAACAAGACAATATCAATGTCTAGAAAATTCTTCTTGATTTAAGAATTTTTAGATATTTTGGCTGGAAACAAGACAAAAAAAAAAGAAAAAAAAGTAAGAGTAAGAAAAAAAAAGTAAGAAAAGCATTTTTTGCAGTGTAGATTAAAAATCTTACTTTTCAAAAACTTTTGACTGGTAGTGTATATAGATACTGGAAAGTAAATGTTAAAATTCAAATAAGGTGAGCATAAAATGGGTTACAAGATAAGAAAACTGAACTAAAGTCCAGTTCTGACTCACCGTTACATAATATAATGAACCATTATGGCTTCTCACAATAATGATCATGCATAATCTCAGATGAGAGCAGGTGTTTACACTTTGTCCACATCCACAACACAAAAACACATTTCATCTGTGTCTGTCTGGACTCCCTCAACGTCTGATTTCTATCAGCCAGTACAGATGCCATGTAAAAATAGCATCTCTCTGACTTGCCTTCTGATCTAGTTACATTATAGGAAATCATGCCTCTCCATCCAGCTGGGGATTCTGCAGTGTTGTGAAAGAGTATGTTTGACACCAAAACTGTGTGACTGGGTTTATTTATGTTTTAAGGATTACCCTTCAACCCACTGAGTCAGACTACTTCATCATCTCTATCCTTTCTGACTGGAGAGACCATATTTTAACTGAATAGTATTAACGTTAAATGTGAAGTCTATAAATTAACCCAACAGATGTGCAAAATAATGGCTGTAATGTTTTCATACAGGTTTCATTTTAACACCCACTTCCTACCTGATCTCATGTCGAAAACATACCTTTGGGAATTTTTCGCAAGACGCAAAGTACGTACCAATAAGTACATATGACTAACAGTTTCCAACATAAATGAACACTAGAGGTGGTAAAACAGCGAGGGCTTACAATCATTTTCGTACACAGTTATGATTATAGCTCCATATGTTTTGCTTTCCGGATATAACAAGCTTACTCAGTAGCTTAGTTTTTTTACGTCTTCTTTTAAAAGTATGCTCCATTATCATGTGTCATGTCAATAAGAAAGCCTGTTTCCGCCACTAATAAAAAAATCACACTGCTCTACGTACATATTTTATGAGGTGGCTAATTCGTATGACCTCACTTGAACAAAATCTTCCCATTTTTGAACAAATTGTATGTATTTTATGAGTTCGCCAATTCCCCTAACTACCCCTAACTCCACCACTAAACTTAACCATTATTGGGGTCTTATACAAATCATACAAATTCTTACGACCTCACTTGTACGATTTTGTACAATTTGTCTAGAGACCCTTAGACACCTTGTAAAATACGTACGTTTTGATTGTGAGATAGCGTTGTTTTATCTCGCAGTTCTGATTTTCTTAGAATTGCGTGATATAAATTCAAAATTGTGAGAAAGAAAGTCAGATAAAAACAATTCTGCAATTCTGACTTTTTTTTTCTCGCAAATGCAAGTTTATAATTTTGACTTTTTTGTAATTCTGACTTTTTTCCATCATATAAACTCACAATTGCGAGAAAATCAGTATTGCGAGATAAAAAAACAATTCTGCAATTCTGACTTTTTTTCTCACAAATGCAAGTTTATAACTTTGACTTTTTTGTAATTCTGACTTTTTTCCATGATATAAACTCATAATTGAGAGAAAGTCAGTATTACGAGATAAATTCTGCAATTCTGACTTTTTTTCTCGCAAATGCAAGTTTATAATTTTGACTTTTTTGTAATTCTGACTTTTTTCCATCATATAAACTCACAATTGCGAGAAAGTCAGTATTGCGAGATAAAAAAAACAATTCTGCAATTCTGACTTTTTTTTTCACAAATGCAAGTTTATAATTTTGACTTTTTTGTAATTCTGACTTTTTTCCATGATATAAACTCATAATTGAGAGAAAGTCAGTGTTACGAGATAAATTCTGCAATTCTGACTTTTTTTCTCGCAAATGCAAGTTTATAATTTTGACTTTTTCGTAATTCTGACTTTTTTCCATGATATAAACTCATAACTGAGAGAAAGAAAGTCAGTATTGTGAGATAAAAACAATTCTGCAATTCGGACTTTTTTTTTCTCACAAATGCAAGTTTATAATTTTGACTTTTTCGTAATTCTGACTTTTTTTGCATGATATAAACTCACAATTGCGAGAAAGTCAGTATTATGAGATAAATTCTGCAATCCTGACTTTTTTTGTTGCAAATGCAAGTTTATAATTTTGACTTCTTCGTAATTCTGACTTTTTCCATGATATAAACTCACAATTGTGAGAAAGTCAGTATTGCAAGATAAAAACAATTCTGCAGTTCTGACTTTTTTTCGCTGAAGATGCAAGTTTATAATTTGAACTTTTTCACAATTCTGACTTTTTTTGCATGATATAAACTCACAATTGCGAGAAAGAAAGTCAGTATTGCGAGATAAAAACAATTCTGCAATTCTGACTTTTTTTCTTGCAAATGCAATTTTATAATTTTGACTTTTTATTTCGGAATTCTGACTTTTTTCTCACAATTGCAAGTTATAAAGTCCAATTTTGAGGAGGAAAAAAAAGACTGAAATGTTCTCAGAATTGCAAGTCAGAATTGTGAGGAAAAAAAGTTGTAAGATATAAACTCGCAATTCTAAGAAAAAAAGTCAGATTTGCGAGATGTAAACTAAAATAAAGATATAAAAAAGTTAGAATTGTGAGTTTATATCTCGCAATTCTGACTTTATACCCTGCTGAAAAAACAGCTAAAACCAGACTAAGCTGGTTTTTCAGCAGGGTAATTTGCAATTTCGAGGTTATATCATGCCATTCTGTGAAAAAAGTCCAAATTGAGAGTTTATATCACGCATTCTGGCTTTCTGAGAATTGAGACTTTTTTTCTATGATGATTGATCTATTATGAGAAAAAGTTGCAATTAACTTTTTTTACTCTACATGGACTAATGAAGAATATTGCACAACTGTGCAAAAACATATTGTAGAGCGATTATATCGCTGTATATGAACGTGCATAACGTTGCCGTGTTGGTTCGGGATTATTATGTTTTTAATAGCGACATATGAGAAAGTATTTGAACATACAAAATCACCTTCACTGTTTTTTCTTCAGAAGAAATCTCCTTGCTCACCTCTCCTTTCTCCAGCGAACCACCTCAGTAACCTACTTTGCGTGGTGTGGTTGCCATGGTGACAGTGAGGTCAAAGAAATATGATGTTTTGAAACTGTTGGGAAAACAAACTTCTATGTTCATTTCCTCCAGTCCGTCTTGTCTCCTCCTATCCGTCCCCTCTCTCTTTCTTTCTTAATCAGTCGATTTACATTTAGGCCTTGCTTACTGCACCAAAGCTTAATACACCCTTTTATTGATATGCATTATTTCCGAAGCTTTATTTTCAGAACTAACACCATTTTTTGCACTACACAAACATTAAAAGATGAATATGACGCCGCAGATTTATCTGAATGCGGGAGCGCTGCCCAATGCGTAATGTGCAGTGAACAAAAACAGACTTCAATTAAAAACATCATGTTCCCAGCAGGCATTTGGACTGGGCCCACTGTTCTTTGGTTAGATAACAAATTGTTCTTAGTGCTTATTCCTTGCCCAGAGAAGATCTGATGAAAATTTTCCTGAAAAGGCAGTGCGTCAAGGAAACCATCAAGGTTAATATACTTAAATGAACACAATTGAATCAATTGTATTTTGCAAAACATCTTCTTTGTGTTTACATCCTCAACTCAGTATATATGTATATAATCCTATTCTGTTTGTTACTGTTGACATGGCAAAAATAATTTAAGCGAGTGGGCTTGAAATGTGACCGAATCATTAGAGAAAAACAGTGACTCATGTTTACAGGCCAGTGTTTATTAAATATATTGCTAGTGACAAGTTGGGCTGATGGTCAAAAATGATTAAAAACTGAGGAAAATGAGGGATTTGTTCCGTTTTTCAGTCAACAAATTATCATAAGCTAGGTTTTGGAACAACGGTATAAATAAGTGGTGTTTAACATTTATTTTCTTGCTCATTCACCTGACATTCGTGCCTCGTTCTGTTTTGCATCACTGAGTGTTGTCTGTTCAAGGCTGTCTGGGTTCTGTCTGCACAAGCATTCATTTGCTGAATCCCTGACCTACATTCTCATTCGCCGCAAAGCAGAACCCTTTGGGCTTTGGGTCAGAACCAAAAGGCACATAACTGGAAGCGCTGTGTTGCCCTTGTTCTCCCAGTGCCTGTCTATTTCTCTCATTGATCTGTCTTAAAATGACCAAGGATACTGAATGAGCAGAGGGTAACCTATTTACACACTCTCATTTCCTCAAAGCATCAATAAGGGCGGTTGGCAATTTATGACATGCAAAGAATTATTAATGTGTGTGTCAGGACAAATTGATCAATACTTTGAGTGTGATTTATGGTGCTGTACTTCATTTTCGCCATATAAATAGCCGTCTGATTCCATTCTGCATAGATGCAAGGAGGTTTTTGATGCTGTCAGGTTTCTGACATTTGTGAGAATGTTTGAAATTAATTTCAAATTGAAAAATGTTTATCTAAAGCCATCTTGTGTCTGTGATTATGACTGGGAACTTATCTGGGCCTTCTTTTAATGCACTGCTGACATTTCCATTTCGTGTACTGCCGCAGAGATAACCCAGTTTGAGAGTTTTGTGCCAAACCAAACAAGCCTGTTCTCCAATGGCTTGATAGGATGTAAAATCTTTCCTATTTTACCCTGGCCTTTAACCTGCAAGTCATATTTTTAGATGAGGGCAGGGGAAAAATTTTGGTGCAGATCTGGAGTCACTGACCTAATTTTTCTTAATAAGTTGTATTAAGGATAAAAAGGCAGTTTATGCTTTTATACAGATGGTTTTGACTAATGCAAAAACACTAAAAGCAACAGCGTTTTTGGTTAAATTTTTTAAACAATGTATCTGGGATAAAGAGCTATTCGTCGGCACAACTTATTCTGTTTTTATGGGGGGTTTTTTCGCTTAACAGACCCAATGACTAATGCTGTCCAGGCAACAAACTAAATTGTCTTCATTGTCCAAAGATAAAAGCATAAGAACTTCAATAAATGGTTTCTGCATCCTGAGTATACAGACATTTGAGAGGTTGGGGTCGAGACAGACCTAATTTCTGAGCAAAATATAATAAAGGAGGTCCTTTCAAATGATGTTTCTGTGACATTTATCTAAAACTATGACTGTCCACTGTCCTCAAGGTCAATCTCTTTTACTAATATTAATATTTTTTATTCTTATTTTCATGTGAGGAACAAAGCCGGAATATAACCGGAAATAAAAGCACTACAGTAATCTGTAATGTTGGATATTAAAACATGAAAATGAAGTATTTGAGTCCACAGTAATACATTATTTTTTAAAGAAGTCTCTTCTGCTCATCAAGACTGCATCCAAATTACAGGAAAAACATATTTTTACTATTTAAAATAGCATTTTTCTATTTGAATATATTTTCAAATGTCATTTATTCCTGTGATTTCAAAGCTGAATTTTTAGCATCATTACACCAGTTACATGATTCTTCAGAAATAATTCTGCTGTCGAAAATAAATTTATTATTATTGTGTTGTAAACAGCTGAGAAGAATTTTTCAGGTTTCTTTGATGAATAAAAAAGTTTAGAAGAACAGCATTTATTTATGAAATAGATTTTGTAACATTATAAATGTCTTTATTATCAAATTTTAACCAATTTAAAGAATCCTTGCTAAATACAAGTATTAAGTTCTATAATTAAAAAAAATAAAAAATTTATTAAAAAAAAAATTATACTGACAAAGTTTTCGAGTGGTATAGGCTATAGTATATAGGGATAAAAAGCTTTTTATTTCAGATAAATGCTGATCTTTGGATCTTTCTATTGATTTAAGAATCTTGAAAAAATGTACTCAAATCTTTTAAATATTTATAGTACTAATGTTTATCGAACAGCAAATCAGCATATTAGAATGATTTCTGTAGGACCATGTGACACTGAACACTGAGTAATGATGCTGAAAATTCAGCATTGTATTGCCAAAGCATCATTTCAAAACTACAGCAATAAAGAATAAGAAAGAAAGAAAGAAAGAACTCTAGTGGAAATGAATAATAAGAGTAATAATCATAATAACAACAACACTGACAATACATTAATAAGCAAACACAAAACAATAAATAATAATAATAATAATAAATAAAATCGTTACAATATTAGCCACGCAATAATTTACAGCGCTAAACTAATTTTTGAGGTATTCCTGTTCAAAAACACGAACGTTTATAACGTTGACTTTTCTCCAGTAGATGCCAGTAACGCATGAATAATCCACTGCATACCAGACACGAGAAGAACCTCTGTATATTGACGTGACTGTGGGCCAATCACGGAGCGAGAAACGATTGACGTCTTTGTATTTTTTTGTTGCTGGAGCTCTCTGGTCCTATCACACGACGAGAAACGAATGACGTTTTTAAAGTTCGTCCGCTCCAGCCAATGGCATTCAACGAATTCTAAAGCGCGAAGAGTTTAAGGCACAGAAGAGGTCGGTGGCTAACGGAAACTCTGAAGTGTAACAAAACAATGCTTTCAAAATGTCATTTTTAATAACTTTCCGTTTTCATTAACCGTATATTAATATGACTTAGGTCCTTTCAAACTGCTTCGGGTTGTTTTAGTTCAACAGCGAAAGGAATCATGACTCGTGGTGAGAAAAATAGCGTACGTGTGCGTTCGTTCGCACCAGCTGCTCTTGCGTTAGCGTTCAAATGCGTTTATTGACGTTTTAAAATACGTGACGTCACGTTTCGTGTTTGTTTTCTCTGTTTAATCTAGTTTTAGACCTCTGTAAGTGTAACTTTTTTTTTTATCACTAGAGGTGATAGCGTTTTACATGACAGCTCTTTAAGTCTAGGTATGGCCTCTCAGAATGTGTTTTTTGCCATCGATGTGGATTATCGGCCAGAGGAGACTAACAGCACGACTAGTGACTATCAAAACCACCTCAAAAACTGGGTACTAAGAGTCCTGCTCAGTTTGGGACACAAATATGGGCTGGAAAAAGTCCGATGGGGATATAAATTCTTTCATTCAAGGACTGTAAAAAGTGCAACGCTTATAACCAGAGGATCTGATTTCAAGGAGCTTCAGGAGAAGGTGTTCAGTGACTTCGAAGAGGAGCTGCATGTCAAATTCGGTGTTGAAGGGAAGTCACCCAAAAGTCGGGAGAAGTCCAACAAACTGAAATCCAGCCCGGCTAGCTGTGTCCAGAATGCCTTGAAAGAAATCCTTCTAGACTTCCAATGGGACAGACCTGATCTAACATCTCCCACCAAGGTTACACTGAGACCGAGAAGGTCGAGTAGAAGTGGCAGGAATATCCCTCTGCCGGACTATGACATGTTAAGCGTTGACAAAAATGTCCTTTTTGTCGTGTCTGAATGTCCACGGTCCAAAGCAGAGTTGGAAGACTACTTGTCCATGCGTAGGGATGACAGTAGACATCATAAAGACATACATGAGCAGGTGCTGCCCAAAGGTCTCCTAGATATGCTTATGCAACGCAAAGTTGTGCTTCACTGGGCTGATTCGGGTATATTGAAGGTGAGTGGTGTTCTTTTAGAGTTCCTATAGATAATTAGGGTTTATTTCAGTGTTTTTGACTATAGTGTGCTATTTATTTATTTATTTTTTAACCAGGCTAATCATGCGGTGGAGGACTATGCTGGCATGGAGATGTTGGCAGAGCTTCTTGGGCAGGTTGGTGGACGGGTGGTGCCCATGCTGTCTGCTTGTTTGCCATTGATGGACCAGCATTCTGATACAAGCACCTCGCTGGATTCGGGAATAGATGTTTTTCCTATAGATTCAACCAATAGCTACCTTCAACTGTCAGAAAGAATGCATCAACAAGTGTTTCCTTCTTTGGGTGGATCTCTTTCTTGGATTTCAGGTAAATAATACAATGTCACCAGTGCATTCATGCAAACGTATTTTTCCAAAAAAAATTATATGTATGCAAATTGTATAATACCCAAGGTACACATTTCTGGTAATTGTGCAGTTAATTCTCATATTGTGTTTTCAGAAAGTTTTGGAATATTTGTCCTTTCCCCAAACTTGTCACTACCAAAACACAGTAATATATTATTTTGAAGGGTTACTCCACCCCAAAAAAAGAAAATTTTGTCATTAATCACTTACTCCCATGTCTTTCCAAACCTGTAAAAGCATTGTTTGTCTTCGGAACACAATTAGGATATTTTGGATGAAAACTGCAAGCTTTGTGGTTGTCCCAATGACTGCCAAATAAATAACACTGTCAAGGCCCAGAAAAGTATGTAAGACATCGTCAAAATAGTCCTACTGCCAACACTGGTTCAACCATAATTTCACGAAGCTACAAGGATACTTTTGCACACAAAGAAAACAAAAATAACAGCTTTAGTCAACAATTCGTCTCCTCCGCCTCACCATAGCGGCATTTTGAAGAGGATGCTGTTCTCTGTCAGCTGCGTATCCGTGTGCTGCGGCTGACAGAGAACAGCTTACGCTGTAAACACAAGATTTGAATACTTAAATGCTTAATTATATGGTTAAACCATTAATATGGTTTAAAATAACTGTTTCCATTTTGTTATACTTTACAACATAATTCCTTTCTATGGAAGCAAAGCTGAGATTTCAGCAGCATTTCTGATCATCAGTGTTAAAATCAGTTGGTTAAAAACCTCCTGTTCGGTAGGTGAAAACTGCTTAATGTTTCTGAAAACCATTTGTTTTATAAGGATTCTTTGATAGAAGAATTTAGAAATTTTATTTTGAAGTTCAAAATAAACGCATTTGAAATAAAAATCTTTTGTAACATTATACATTTCTTTGTCATTTCTTTGCTATTTTCTTTGATTTTTGATTTGATTTTTGAGCCATTTCTTTTATAGAACAGTGGCCAGGTCACATAGTCAACCTTCACACTTTGCTCTTACTGGTGGAATGTGCAATAAGTGAAGATTGGCCACCAGGCTGTGCAAATATAGCCATGAAACCTCCAACACTGTACTGGCCAGTGTTTCAGTTTCATTGTCCAACCCCTGTGTGTGTTATATATTATATATATATATATATATATATACTCTCTATCTATCTATCTCTCTATCTCTCTCTCTCTCTCTCTCTATAAATATAATATTCATTCATTCTAATATTGTTCATGATTTTTTTTATAATAATATTATCATGTAATTGTGTATGCATACACTACAGATCAGCAGTTTGGGGTCAGTAATATTTAAAATAAATTAATAATTTTATTTAGTAAATTGATCAAAAGTGTTAGTGAAGACTTGTACAATTTTATTCCACATAAATGCTTTTTAACTTCATATTCATTAAAGAATGTGTGTGTGTGTGTGTGTGTGTGTGTGTGTGTGTGTGTGTGTAAACATGTATTTAAAAAAAAAAAAAAGAAGTGAATTTCAGTTTTTCAACTTATAATTTACCTAATTTTTCCAAAATGATCAGTGATTCCTACAATTTTTATTTTTTGGCAGATGGGAACAAGCAGTCCTGTAGTGTGACTCTGGAGCCGGTATCTTGCAGGCAGAGGTTTCTGCGGGCTCCTGTGGACGTGGTTCTCAAAGGTGTCCTGCAGGACCTGGACATCATGTCCCTCTCACATTCAGCCTCTGAGACCTGGATACTGCAGTACACAGATGCTGAACTGGGTCAGGAGGCTTTTCAGCACTTAAAGCAGTTGTCCACTGGAGGATCTGCCATGGTAAAATGACAATCTGTTATGCTGTTTTATAATATGAAGGTTCCAGGTGAAATGTAACTAGAGTCACTTGCAATGCCGTTTTGTAATAGCTAGACACCTGTATACACAAACCTGCTCCATTTCTATGCCTTTAGTCTTTAAAAGGTTGTAGATCCTTAATGTAGTGCGTGGCTTTCTGTTGCTATGTGCTTTGTGTTTGCTAGTGTTCTGTAAGTGTTCACAATGTGCAAGGATAAAAGCAAGAATAATCTTTAGAGTAATATCTACTTACTTTGACACAGCTAGCAGACGTGAGTGAAGGAGGTGTGGTGTATTCAGCGGTGCTGTCGGTGCTCTCTTCCTGTACGGCTCAACTCGCTGTCTTCCAGCCTCTGGTTACTCAGGAAGACCAGCCTCTGTCCGCAGACCTTGTTTCCATGGACACCACTGACATCTCTAGTGATCTACCTGATGTTGTGAGCAGTGTTCTCAATGTCATGTATGACATCATGAAGGATGAGGATTGCTCAGGTGTTTGTTTTATTGGAAATAACCATGTTTTTTTTGTGACTTGTGCATATAAACAGAAGGTGATCCTAACCTTAAAATAATTTTTGTGCGGTTTCCAGATCAAGCAGAGTTGCTGATTGTTCCTGACTGGGCCAATCAAGAGCTTAAGCAGGGGTCTTGTTCAAGGAAAAATGGGATGGTAGAGGGATGGTTTCCTTTTTCTGACCAATCAGGAATCAGTTGCCACTTAATGGAATCAATGAGGTTTGGAATCTTTTGTACATCTTTTATTAGAATTATGATTATCATGTGAAACATTTCTTTTTCTTATAATTATAGTACATTTAAGTAAGCACAAATGAAAAGAATATCAGCTCATAGGCACGGTTTAATTTCCCTCATCTAGTTTCCTGATTTAATGTTTTGTTCTCAGATCATCAGCACTTTTTCTCAGAGCAAAGAAAGCACACATACATAGTAACCAGATTGATGAGATTAAAGGGATAGTTCCACCAAAAATGAAAATTCTGTCATTAATTACTCACCCTCATGTCGTTTCAAACCCATAAGTACTTTATTATCTTTGGAACACAAATTAAGATATTTTTTATGAAATCTGAGAACTTTCTGACCCTGCATAGACAGCAGTGCAGCTGAAACATTCCCGTATGTCAGAACGCTGACTCCATATGTATGCATCATGGTACTCTCGTAAATGGCGGCAGAGACTGACATGAAAGAGGTGAAATTGTTGAAATAAAGGCGTTATTTTGCGCACAAAGGGTATTCTCGTAGCTTCATAACATTATGGTTAAACCACTGATGTCACATGTACAATTTTAACAATGTCCTTACTACCTTTCTGGGCTTTGAACCTGTCAGTTGCGTAGTTATCTATGCAGGGTCAGAAAGCTCTCGGATTTCATCAAAAATACCTTAATTTGTGTTCCGAAATAAACAAAGGTCTTACGGGTTTGGAACAACATGAGGGTGAGTAATTCATATTTGAATCAAGATATGTTAAACATCTTATTGGACTGCTCTGCTTTTAATGCAAGTAGAAAACAATTTTATTTATTTACAAAAAGCTCCATTCAGAAAACATTTTACAAACTTTATCATATGTATATTTAAAGCATCTTGTGTAATTGTAATCTGTTAAAACTGGTAGAAAATGTACAGCTTTTGCCATAAAAATAACTTCAGATGCTGATGTGATGTTACAATTTCTATCCCAAAAAACTTTCAAAATTGCATTTATTGTATTTGTCATGGGCTATTTTTTATTCTAGTGCTAAATTCTAGATCTGTCTTAAATGTACAGGCTCCTGCATGCAGCTCCAGAGGAAGAGGAGCAGGGAGAGGAGTACTCAGATACCCAGCAGGAGATCACCAGCAGTCTCTCAGAACTCTATCAGAGCAGCACAGCTGGATCCAATGGAAACCTGAGGTCCAAAAAACGTGAGTACAAAGTGATTCATACATCATAAAATTAACTAAATATTTGCAGTGATTTTGTTGCCTGTCAAGAGCATACAATGAACAAATGCCATGTTTTTATTGTTATTTGTGGCCTAAACTTTTAATCTAATCTTTTTTTAAGGAGGTACACAATGCACACCAGTAAGGCAGAAGATGAAGACCATGAGTCGCTCTCTACAGATGCTGAATTTTGCTCGCTTAAATGTGAAAGCTCAAAAGACTCAAGGTGATAGCAGCTCTGCTGGATCTGTCAAAGGGGCTGAAAAAGGGGGCAAGAGATGCTCTGGGGGTCGGACCAAGCCTGGCCTCTTGCGTGAGTATTGAGTTATTTATTTGACAAAAACAAGTGGTTATCGAATTTTTTCTTTTTTTTTTTTCCTCATTGTAAATAAATTGTTAATGGTAATATTCATTGACTCTTAAACAGATTTCAACAGTGAGGAAGAGCTGCTCTCCCATCTGGGACTCACTTATCAGAGAGCTTTGGAAAACAGATCCATGTCTGTTCCCTCTCAAGTCCAGGATATGCTTTCAGTTGTTAAGATATTCAACAAAACCAACACTGATGTGGAGGTGAGTCAGAGGAACACATCAAAATCACATGCTGTGCTACCTGGTTGCAGGCAACTGCAAAACATGATCTCTGTGTACATGTGTATAATGAACTGTTTCACCCTTCTAAAAGGTCATAGTGTAATTGGTTAATTTTGCATTTATTTGAGTCTAAAATGCTGTTAAACTGCCAGTTTTGAAAATGTAACTATGTTGTCAAAAAATACATTTGGAACAATATGGAACATAACATGTTTTTTAACTACATTTGATTCTTTTTTGAAAAGCTTCTACCTATTAATTTTGGTGAACCACCACTTTAGAAATGATGGGGGACTAAAATATTACTGAATCCTAGGAATGACCCATATATGCTTTAAAGAGACATTTGTTGATGTGGTGGTTTATTGCTTTATATAATCATTTAGGAAATATGCGACTAAGATGCATTTTCTTTGTACTATTTCCTTTTAACTGTATGTGGAACCATTTCTCCCCAGACTTCTATCTTGGGTTTGGTGCAGAAGCATCTATTGAAATCCTGTCAGTCTATTCGCCAGCTTTATGGAAATTCTTCAGATGAAGAGAGTAAAATCAGGGAGTAAGTATTCAGACCAAATTAAATCAATGTCCAGATGAATTAACGGTAACCTTGAAACGTCTTTATGAAGGTAATCAAAAGGTAATGGACTTAAAAATCATTCATCTTTATACAGATGCCAGCTGCAAGCAGTTCTCAGACTTGAATTGTGCAGACAACCAGAACAACAAGAAGATGAGGAGGTTGTGGAACAAAGAGTTGAGGATGTAAGGAAACGATCAACCTTTAAAAATCTCAAATGTCATGACCAATAATTTAAAGGGATAGTTAACCCAAAAATTAAAATTCTGTCATTACTCATCCTCATGTCGTTCCAAACCCATACAATTTTTGTTCATCATCTAAATGCAAATTAACATATTTTGATGATATCCGAGAGCTTTCTGACCCTCCATGGATTCTTGTAGTTTCATAAATTTAAGTTTGAACCACTGATATCACATGAACTATTTTAACAATGTCCTTACTACCTTACTGATCCTTGAACGTGTCAGTTGCGTTGCTGTCTACACAGGGTCAGAAAGCTCTTGGATTTATCAAAAATATTGTAATTTGTGTTCTGAAGATGAGCGAAGATCTTACAGGTTTGGACCAACATGAGGGTGGATAATTAATGACAGAATTGTCACTTGTGGGTTAACTATCCCTTTAACTTTGTATGCAGAAGTCTTATGGTTTTGTGGTTTGTTAAATGTGATTTTTTTTTTTTTTTTTGTAATAAACTCCTTTCTTGTTGTTTTAAGGTGGCTGATATGCTCCGGATTATCTCTCGGAGTAAAGATGCAGTTTACTTATCCAAATTCATGCAGGATGAAGTTCTGCCAGTGTAAGTTATCAGAAATTCAGGAATATTCATGAAAATGTAAACACAATTCATGAGGTGTGATCTTTGATATGGTATCTCCTAGGTTCTTGAACAGCATCCCTAAAGTCCTGGCAGACGTTTACCACAGTTTAGGAACTCAGTTGCCTGAGGCACTTGTTGCTGTCTTGCCCTCTGACTTCTTCAGTGATGAGTCTATGGCTAAGGACAGTGTGTCTGTGAGTCCTTCACCTTTCTCTGCCACACAGAGCAATGTATCCAGTGTTGGAGATCATCTGGAAGAACTCCGCAATCGCTCTGCTAAAAAGAGGAGGTGATTGTCATAAAAAAAGAATATGTAATTATAGTGCTTTGTCTATATGTTGAAAAATATTCTTTTTCTCTGTTTTACAGACAGAACATGCTCACACGCCACAAAAGCATTAATGAGGCTCCTCAGGCACTTCGACAAATAGAAATGCCAAGAAAGTCCATACGCCTGGTGAGATTTTGTTTATATTCTATTACTTTGTCTTGTCACAAGAAACAAAATACTAACTTGACTATTTTGAAATACAGGCAAAGCCAAAACTCTGTGTCCCATTAGAAAAACCTGCTGTGGAAGAACCCCCACCACCTCCTCCAAAGCAAGCAGTTCAAGGTAATTCATGGTTTATTTCATTTTAAGCTTTAATCATGCTGTCCTATGGTTGAGATGCTTACAAAGATCTGTTGTTGCACCTTTGTATTTATTTTTTTGTTCACAGAGGTAACAAAGGTAAGGAGAAATCTTTTCAACCAAGTGGCCGTATCACCCTCAAAGAAGTCCAAAATGCCACGGAGCCAGTCTGTGTCGGCAGTAGAGGGACTCAAGAAACGCAAACGTTCACATATGGAAGATGATGGTAATTTCTGTTTTGTATTTTTTTCGTGAGATTGATTTTTTTTTTTTTTTTAGTAGTAGTATGTGAACTTTAATCTTAAACTTTGGAATTTCAGAACGACACACTCTTCTGACAAAGAAAGTTTCTGAGACACCACGGCATAAACAGGTGTCCAATCGTTTACTTCACCGGCAAAGGACTGGCAGGTGAGTCCAGTGACCTGATTTTTAAGTTTTTGCTATATTTGTTCAGTGATACTTGACAGTTGTATGGGAAGCATCCAGTTTGAAATGGAATCTTCTGTGTTTATCTTTGTTACAGAAGATCTGGAGAATTTGATGTGTGTATTATTGAAGAATCTCCTATCAAACCAGTTGCTGGTTAGTGTCTGCTACAATGATTTTGCCACAATATCAAACATAGAATCACCACTTACTAATAGAAAAAAATAATAAATAAAAAATAATTTTGTTCTTAGACTTGAGGAGGAGCCCAAGAATTAAAAGCCTTACAAGGAGACATTCCAGCGTGTTCTATTCAAGCTCACAGCCACGTTCACGAAACCTGGACCGTGCCATCTCCTCATCTCAACTCTGCCACTCTGAGGGTAAAGGTGAGCAGGAAATAGTGAAAGTGTTTTTTGAGCAAAGCATGATAACTGCACAGATGAGCACAGAACATTATTTAGAGTCCCATTACACTGCTGCTACACAATCTGATATAAACACACAATTTCTTTCCCAGCCGTTTACCTTCACAGACATAACTGACTGTTTTTGTAACTCATGTGTTTTTCTGCATAAACTTGGGTGTATTTGACAGTTTAAGTGCAGAAAGACATGAAAGAGAACCTAGTTTAGTATGTGAGTGCTTCAGATGTGTGCACTCAGAAAACCCTATATCAGAAGTTTAAGCTAATATTTTTTCTTAATCGCACACAGCATGATATACATGATAATCATGTGGCTCCTCTGCTGCCATTTACTGGTTAAAGTGGTAATTAGGGCTGTGCAGGTAATCGGACGCGATATCATGCGCATCTCGTCAGTAATGCCGGTTCTGTGATTAGTCGTAAATCTCATTCACGTGTTCATTCATGCAACCGCGTTTACTACACAGAGCCGTAGTTCACTGATAAGCTACGCAGTTTCGCGTGCATAATCGATATATATCGCCTGCGATAATGAAGGCGATATTTGCGTAGCTTGTCAGTGAACTACGGCTCTGTGTAGTAAACGCGGCTGCATGAATGAACACGTGAATGAGATTTACGACTAATCACAGAACCGGCATTACTGACGAGATACGCATGATAATTTGCGTCCAAATATCGCACAGCCCTAGTGGTAATTTTATGTTTGTTTGTTTTTTTTGTATTTTAAATAAGTGTTTGTTTACCACAAAGTATATTTTCATCATCACATTAAAAGTAGCTTCTAAATTGGATCATTTTCAGAGTTTTAAAGTGCTGGGAATAGTTGTGTAAAATACTTTAAAGTCACTGAAAATGCTTGAATTTTTCTTTCAAAAGGATGTACAAACCCTGAAATTAAGAATGTAATAACATTTGACTACTTCTGCCACAGCACCATGGTTAAAGTTAGTGTTACTACTTCTAGTTTTCTACATCAGCGCTGTTTGGTCTGTTTATAACAGAGAATTCTGTGCAGAATTTGAATGCTTCTCACTAGATCTCACAGAAATGTGCAGTAACAGTGTTGCGAAATCAGCATTGGTTCCCGAATAAACTTGTTCTGAGTTCTGACCAGTTTGCTTGCGCTGCGCCAATTATTTGTGCAAGCTGATAAACGGTCCGCACCATGCAGTTTAAATGAGTTTTGTTGGCTTTTGTTTCGTTTGCTGTTTGATGTTTTCATATGCAACAAATGTCAGCGCTTATGAGTTTTGTAGCATCAGTGTGACCCCCTCACAGAAATTGTTGCAAAATGCATCAATCTTGGGCCCTGTCAATAAGCTTCTGGGCATTAAATGTTTGCTTTGAGACAGTGTGTAGTTTTTGAACATACTGTAAAGGTGTATGTTGGTGCCTTCGTAAAGTAGCCTTGTCTTCATTTTGCAGGAGGATTCAATGTTAGTTCTGTTAGGTCACCAGTTCGGCTTCTTTTTGGTGCAACTCAATCCCCTGGTCGCCTACGGCACACTACAGCATCCTCTTCAGAAGATCAAGGCAGTAAAGAGTTGTTGCTTAGGTCTGCAGTTTTTGAGGTAATATCCCTCTCTGTTTGCAGTTGAGTAAATGACATGGAATACTGAAAGAGTATCACGAGTCTTGTTATCTCTTTTGCATTAATACAATACTTTAATTTTGCAGAATCAAAATAAAACTCCACAGAAGTTAAGGTCTGATCCAGCAGGATCTGCAGTTGGGTGCAGAACCCCTCAGTCTCCAAGAACTCCAAGCCGGGCAGCTGGAGAGAATGGAATGACTCTGCGAGGGAGCCCTTTTCGGTCACCTGCTGCGAAGAGTCTAGTTGTAGAGACACCCAAGAAAAGCCCACTGAAGGGGATACTCAAGACCCCAATAAAAAACCTCTTGGATTGTGTTTCTCCAAATGGTGCTTGGCTAAGGAGCCCAAGTGGTAGAACGCCAAAGAAGAGTGTGACGTGGTCTCCATCTCCACGTAAACACCTGCAAGAAAACCCAATCAATGTGCCGGAGTCTCCAGTGTTTACCAAAAGATACTCACCAAGGCTGATTACACCTGGCAAGAATAGCAGCCCAGAAGAAACAAATGTTTTTAAAACGCCTGACAAGGTGCCCCAGAGGAACTCCAAGGCATCTCCTGGAATGATGCATAAGACACTTAAAATTCCTGGAAATGTTGATCCAGAAACACCTCAGTCCATTACGAGATCAGGAAAGATGAGGAGAACACTGAGCTTACCTTACAAGGTTACTGAAAAGTTTGCTTCTGTTGACTCACAACAATCTGATTCCGGGCCATCACCATTAAAACCATATATTCAAATGCCCATAAAAAGCCCCAGCCCAAGGATGTGCACTCGCTCTGGTAGAACACCTGTTAAAGAGTCTTCGTCGACTCCTAACAAGTCTCAAGCCATCGCAAGTACTAGCCCTTCACCTTGTAAAGGTCTGTCTGTGGTTGTAAAAAAATTAAGTGTGTCACCGTCCTCTGGTCCTCCTAGATTGTGTATCCACCATCAAAGCAGTTCGCCCACTAGTAACGTGGAAGAATTTCCACAGGAAAACAAAGTGATTGGGCAAAAAGCAGAAGAGGTGTCATCTTCAGACTCCCAGCAGTTTGACTGCTCTGAATTCAGCATTACCACAGATGAAGAAAGCATTGATATATCAGAGGCCTCAGTGGTAAAGACCCAACTCACAGGAGGCATTAAAATGAACATCGCTTTCTCAAGGAAACCCTCTAGATCTTCAGAGGTTTTCGAATTTAAGGGAAAGCAAGCCACCTCTGCCATTACCACGATGAGCAGAAGCTATGGTTTCCGTCAAACCCCAGACAGGCGCCAACGAGAAGCAGAAGCACGTCTTGGATACCCTTCGGGAACTCCAAAGATTTCGACCCCAAGGACAAGGCGAGCTCCTGCATGTGGAAAGAACTCTACTCCTCAACCACTCACTTATGAAGTGGAGATGGAAATGCAGGCTTCAGGCCTGCCTAAGTTAAAGTTAAGACGGACTGATTCTTTCAATGCTGGTGACACACCTAGTAGTGCAACCAAGGGCATAGCCTCACATCTTGTGCACCGTAACAAGTCCAATGTGAAGGCGCCACAAGTCGACAGCCCTCTCGCACAATGTTCTAGGCATCCTGGCTACATGTCTCCATCGCTCTGCAGTCGAGGAACCCCTGCCAAAGGTACTCCTGGGAAGGGCGTACAGACGTACATATGTCAGTCGATCACTCCCACACATTATCCGGCAAGTAGCCAATCCCCATTGGCATCCCCACTTACTCCATCTCCTCAAAGCAGAGGTTGGTCAACCCCAGAGAACCTGAATAGTTGGCCTCGTAAGAAAAGGGCTCGGATCGAGGCTTGCGGGAGCAAAGACCAAGTCATCAAAGGAGTCCCGCTCCTGGAAAAGACTGCGGTGTTGGACGATCCAGAACTTGAAGGTGTTTTCCGTATTCAAGGGGTGGAAGAACTCAAGGAGTCACTGAGCACCCCGGTCAGTCAAAGAAAACTGGGTTTGAGATCAAGCCAGGTGATGGACCATCAGTGCTCACCGGAAGGCATGGATTGGACCGAGACTAGTCTGCAAGAGTGTGACTCTAAAGATCTGACGAAGTCTGAACAGTTTGCGTGGATGGGCAGAAAAGGTATAGCAAAGCTTGAGTGCAATTCATAGCTTGTTTCTCATGTTTCTGTAACTTCGTTGTGAACGTTGTGGCTTGAATCTCTTTCAGTGGACACCCCTAAAGTAAAGAAACCTGTGTCTGCCAGTGGAATCTTCGCACTCACTCAATCACCTTTGTTATACAAGAAATCAACTGTAATCAATGAAGCAGGTGAGACAATGAAGGTGTCTATGGAGCTATAATTTTAAAGTGTATCATTTTAAGGGGATAGTTCATCCAAAAATTAAAATTACCCCAGTTTTTACTCGCCCTCAAGCCATCCTAGGTGTATATGACTTTCTACAAATACAATTGGAGTTGTAATAAAAAATGTCCTGGTGCTTCCAAGCTTTTTAATGGCAGTAAATTGGTGTTGAGATTTAATAATTCAATAGAAGTGCAATAAATGCATCCATCGTAAAAAGTACTCCACACGGCTCCTGAGGGTTAATATAGGTCGTAATCTCTAGCTTCCGCTAACTGTCGAGAGTGGTGTTCCATCAGATGACGTAAGGGTTGCCAGTTGTTATCAAAATTAGCCCAATTGCATTTCAAGAGGGGGTCCCCTATTAAAAATAATTCTCTGGAATGTAAAATACATGCTTTTTGTCTAGGTTCCTCTGGTAAATTCACATTCCAGTGGCAAAATATGATGTTATTGGGGTCACTTCAACCCACAGACATCAATAACAAACGTGGACTTTGCCACACAGATGGTAGCGCTCGTTAAAGGGATACTCCACCCCAAAATGAAAATTTTGTCATTAATCACTTACCCCCATGTCGTTACAAACCCGTAAAAGGATCGATCATCTTCGGAACACAATTTGAGATATTTTGGATGCAATCTGGTAGCTTTTTGACTGTCCCATTGACTGCCAAATAAATAAAACTGTCAAGGCCCACAAACGTATAAAAGACGTTGTCAAAATAGTCCATCTGCCATCAGTGGTTCTACAATAATTTTACGAAGCTAAGAGAATACTTTTTGTACGCTAGGAAAAAAAAAAATGACTTTAGTCAACAATTCGTCTCCTCTGTCACCGTAGCGCCATTTTGGAAAGTATCCACTGGACGTAAACAACGTACGCTGTTCTGTATCAGCCACAACACACGGATGCGCTGTTTTCGTTCGAATCATAACATGAATACGCATAGAAAACGTATCTGTGTGTGCTACGGTGACACAGAGGAGACGAATTGACTAAAGTCTTTTTTTTTTTTTTGCGTACAAAAAGTATTCTCGTAGCTTCGTAAAATTATGGTTGAACCACTGATGGCAGATGGACTATTTTGACAATATCTTTCATATGTTTCTGGGCCTGTTTAATTTACTTGGCAGTCAATGGGACAGTCAAAAAGCTACCAGATTTCATCCAAAATATCTTAAATTGTGTTCAGAAGACGATCAAACCTTTTACGGGTTTGGAATGACATGGGGGTAAGTGATTAATGACAAAATTTTCATTTTGAGGTGGAGTAACCCTTTAAGCCTACACTGCTACTTGAGCAAGTTATAGTAGGGAGGGGTTTATGGACATTATGCTCAAAGCTGGTTTGAACGAACAGTCTCGAAATCGTTAGCAAATTATGATGTATAAATGCATATTCTAAGAAAATTAAGTTTTCTGACCTTATTTATTATTAACGCCCCGGAGCCATGTGGAGTACTTATGACAAGTGGATGCACTTTACTGGAGTTTAAAATCTTAACACTCATTCTCTGCCATTATAAAGCTTGGCTTTTTTTTTTCATATAACTGCAATTGTATTTGTCTGAAAGAAGAACGTCATATACACAACTAGAATGGCTTGAGGGTGAGTAAATCATGGGGTAATTTTCATTTTTGGTTGGACTGTCCCTTTTAAAGTGTTCATGTTAATAATAACAATTTACACTTTCTCCCAGCAGGATCAAAGTCTGAGCTGGATATCTCTCCTCTTTGCCAACCAAGACGGCGAAGGACACCCAGTAAGACGCACAGCCGAAAGAAACTTATAGACTAAGTCTGACACTACAAAAAGTACTTTGGGTTGCCTTTTCTTGCACTGTTGCTTTTAGAAAAACAAAAGCTTTTTATAACTCTTTTATTGTCTGTTTTATCTAACTTTATTCTAATTTGCTTGTATAATAATGCATTAGCCAATATTGTATATTTTGTTCTCTGTGTATTATACAAATGTAACATATGGCATCAGTTAGGTACAGCATAGCAAGTTTTAACTTGCCTAAACATTTATTGTGAAAATAAGGTGGAAACATTTCTTTCTTTTTGCCTTTTCAGTCTAATGAAATCAAGCTTTAATTGCTCATTTGTTAGTGATTTATTTATGTGTGCTTATTGTTTTGTGGATTTTGTTTTTTAACAGTTTGGCAGCTCGCTTGTGATTTTTTACTTTGTGAAATAAATGTAAACAGATTATTTTAATAAAGACCGTCGTTCTTATACCTCTGCGTACGACTTCAGTTAATCCTGATGTTTTAGTAAAATATCTGCACATTTATTAGCCAGGGTGAAATGTTTTGCATAGAAGGGGACGTTAGTCATGATCTGAATGTCTCAGATGTGTTGGTGCTTAATGTCTGCCAGTAAAAGAAAATTATGCTTCTGATATGTAGGTTAGGCTTAACTTTTGGTTAACTACTACAAAATTATAAACTAGATGATGCCTAAACCAAGTGACCCTGGACCACAAAACCAGTCTTTAGTATGGGCATATTTGTAGCAATAGCCAATAACTAATAGCAATTTTTCTTTTATGCCAAAATCACTAGAATATTAAGTAAAGATCATGTTCCATGAAGATAACTTCCTACCATAAATATATCAAAATATAATTTTTGATTAGTAATATGCATTGCTAAGAACTTAATTTGGACAACATTAAAAGCGATTTTCTCTATATTTTGAATTATATAATTATTTTTTTTTTTTTGCACCCTCAGATTCCAGATTTTTCAAATAGTATATTGGCCAAATATTGCCCTATTCTAACTGTCCATGGTCACAAATGTGTGGTACCTGTTATTCTCTGTAACTAAGTTGGTGCACAGATGATGCCTAGTGTTTTAAAATGTTGAGTTTTTAAAGTCATGGTGTAGTCTAATCTTTAAGCTAAGTGCATTTGGTCTTTCTTGGAAGAATCCATTTCTCATGTGCTTGTCTCACACTGACTAAATCAATATGTAAACTGCACCATCTAGTGTATTATTAGAGCACTGTGTTCATGTTACATGCTCAATGATTTTTGGGTTGAAGTTCCTTTGAAATACAATACCATGAAAACCTGCTTAGTTATACGTCAGATAAATATGCGTGGCATTTTTTGACGGTTTAACACAAAGAATTGACTTCCTGATAAATGCAAACAAAAGTGATTTACAAGAAAGAATCGTTTGAAATATAATCACGTTACATCAGTTCTACAACCGGAGGAACCTGAGGAACATCCCGCCAAATCTGTTGAAAATGCTGAATGGGCTTCATTCATGAACAACAAACAGAACGTATTTTGTTTTCATCCTACGTAAATGTTTACATTCAAGAAAATGTTCGTATTTTCAAAATGTTAGTACAAAAGAAATTTACACCTGTGCCACCAAAGCGTTCTCAAGCAGGGTTGCCAGATTTTTTCGCTAAGTTTCCCCTGGTAAAATTAGCATTTCAGAGGCATATTACATTATCGGGGTCGCTTCAACCCGCGTACATGAAAAACAACCCAGGACAACAGTGTTAATGTAACCCAATTCCGCGGGCTTTCAGAAACGCGCCTGGCATATTTTCAGCTGGTTAAAAACGCTTTGGTGGGATACGGCCTATTAGTCTTTTTTGCATTTAGGTTTGTGGTTAATGTGTTAGTGAATACGTTGTTCTGCTCATTTATTCTGTCTAAACAATGGAAAAAAAAAACCGTGTGGAAGCTGCTAAATCTTACTTACAGAGGACTTAGCAGGAAAGGGCACAATAGTTTGACAAACTAAGGCTAATAGGTGGTAAAGATATGTACGAGCAGTATTTATTAAGATATTAATATTTCACCTACCTGACCGGAAAAAATAAGAACACAATAGATCCTTGCCATGAAAATCCTAGTTAAGTCTGGCCAATCACAAACGTCTTTTGTTCCTCAGTTTTTTGGACTTTTCTCCTTGATTTGTTATAACGTTTGGCAGTCTGTAGTACATCAAAGGTTTTTTACGGTCTGACCGATTAGTACAGCCCAAAACATGACAATAATTGACCATTTTCAATAGCAATAAACAGCAAAATATAAGTTTCATTCGGTTCAGTGCCGCCAGTATAGCCGATTAATGAGGCGTCGTGAAAACACTCTAAAGCCTACTTGAGGCAAATCTGAGAAAAGAGTCCTGAATATTCTCCTGCATTTCTAGACATAACTTGCCTAGTTGTAATTCATAGGCAGGATTATGCTAATTTACCAATCAATTTACTATCAAATCTCATGTTTACAGATCGTTTGTGAATCCAAAGGAGAGTTTTCAGGAAGGTCTGTTTTACAACAAAATACTTAGAATTTACTCATACATTTACGCAAGTTTCATGAATGAGGCCCAGTGAGTCTTTAAATGCTTATTTATCCACATTTTTCTTCCTGTACAATTGGGCATGGCCATTTGTGAATTTTATGGATCTGGCTTCTGGTTTCATCTGCATCCAGCTATTTTTAGCTGTACAAACAGCTTGTTTTGCTGCTTGATATTGCAAATTGGTGTCTTACCATATTATTTTAATGTATTATCTTAAATATGAACACCCTGGTTTGTAGTGCAAACAGTTTTAGCGTTTACTGCACAACGTTATTCTTCTCGTTATTTCCCTATATGAACCAGAAGTCGCCAATAGGCTTACATCCGTCTTGATGAATAAGGTGAATAGCTTCTGCAATTCTGTATAATTCTGGAACAAATGCATCAATAAGAGATCTTTTCATAACAAAAGGTTCAAACCAGCACAATTGTAGGTTTAGTGGGCCTTTTATTTCACAATCCTTCCAAACGTACAAAAAAAAAAAAAAAAAAAAACTGGTACAAAAAGGAAAAATAATTCACCAAATCCCCCTTTTCCATGAGAAAGAAACATGTAGAATTGGTCTCAAAAGTGCATCTCTCCAGGGTACAGTGTAGGGAAACAATCTCAATTTGACAGATCTGTACCTCTTCCACTTATCTAAAAATCACACATAGTCTGGCCGTCACAACCTTCCACAGTGTTCCCAGAGCAGCAGGCCCAAGAGAGGGCCGACATTGTGACGTGGGTCAGAGCACTCGCTTCACTAAAGATTGGAATATAATTTACGTCTGCTGCAAAAATTCCCTCCTCGGTTGTTGGGCTGCGATTGTTTATAACTCAGACTTCTTCTTCTTTGATTTCTTCTCATCCTCTTGCACCACCACAGTGTTTTTGGCCTCTCTCTTCAGGTAGGAAATAAAGTCGCTGACTTCACGACCTCCCTGATGGTCAAACAAGACTTATTAGATTCACGTTTCTTAGCAGAAAAAAACACTAAAGTTAAGATTTAAATAAATTAAAAAATAAAATAATATCACAAACCTCATATTTCTTTGGACTCTGCTTCTGACCGGCAGGGGAGAAATAGATTGTGGGGAATCTGAAAGCAAAGGGTCAGATTGTGAGTAAGTCAATCTACACCTGTGCGCCACACAAAGCGCTAGCATAATTTTGGCAGGAAAAAGATGCATAGTCACTACATACCCTCTAACTTCATATGGAGAGGGGACATCATTAGCAGTGGCGTCCATCTTTGCGATGACAATGTTTGGATCGCCAGAAAGCTGTAAAATAAAGTTAATATTTATGAATGGCCGTTTAAGTCAATATTTCATAGAGAACAATACAACATCAAGCTCTAATAACGTACCTTCTCTCCAAGTTCTTTGTATTTGGGCTCCAGGCTCTTGCAGTGTCCACACCAGGGAGCGTAAAACTCGATGAGAACGTCTTTGCTGTCATCATTTACAATCGAGTCAAAGTTCTCAGCCACAAGAACCTGGAATAATGAGGAAGAAGTTAGACACACACGCATATACATAATGTATATGTAAATACTGAAACAAAATCGTCCAACTCACCTTCACAGGGCCATCGTTGTTCTCAGGAATAGGCTCGGATTTAAGATAACGCTTCAGGTTTCCATCAAAATAATCTTGTAGGAACTTTTCCAAGGCCTTTCCGTCACGACTGCAGATAGAACATTGTTATTTTTTTTGATGCTTTAATCAAGGTCTTGTTAAACAGGGGAAAAAAACAACTTACGAGAACTCCTCCTTCATGACGTATTTGTCTCCCTTGGCAGTACGGATGCCGACAAGAGGCAGCTCTCCGCTGCTGCCGTCCAGACCCAGCTCAGACACGTCATGGCTAAAGCTGTTCTTATTGGCCACAGCAAAGTTGAGCTTCTTGCCCTGATCCAGGAAGCTCTTGGCCACCTTCATTACCCTGAAGAGAGGCAGACAAGGACGATGAGTGTCTGATCTCAGATGACCATTTAAACACTTCTGCTCCATTCAAGCGTCATACATATTATATTTATATATATATATTATATATATATATATATATATATATATATATATATATATATATATATATATATACACACACACACACACACACACACACACACACATATACACACACACGCACACGTTTTTTGGGGGGCTGTTAGTTTAACACGTTAACTTATTTAGTTATGAAAAAAACCTGATTAAAATATTAACGCAGTTAATGCACTGGCCCCACCCCCAGACCTGTACATCATCTTAGATTTCATACAGTTGACTGTACACAAATATGATGCAGGGCAGCAAATCCATTAATACAGTTATGCTTTAAAATTCAAGACAAAAATGTTGCAAAAATGCCCGTATGCGTTTTTTGTATCATATTTACATATATCACGTATCAAAAATGTATAATATATCAGCTTAAATGTGATTTTATACAACAGTTCAGTAAATAAGTAGTTGATATTGTGCTATACTTTAACCATTATATTATGTGTTTTTGCTCTTTCATTATATGAACAAAAAATACTGAGATATTTCTCAAATGATCTTATGTTATGTTAGGTTGTTGCAGCCTAAATGTTTATGTGTAATAAAATCAAATATTTCTCATTTAACATAAAAAAAAAAAAAAAAAAAAAAATGTATTATGCGATTAAATTAATTAATTAGATACAACATTTTAATCAACTGACAGCCCATATATTATTATTATTATTATTATTGTTATTATTATTATTTTAATATATATATATATATATATATATATATATATATATATATATATATATATATATATATATAAATTCTATTAAAAAAAACAAAAAGATTGTAATATTTTGCAACTTTTCCAAACTTGAGCAAGAAAATAAATCTTAAAATATTATTAAAAAATATTTAACAAAAAAAAAGTATTAATAAAATTAACAAATGAGAATATTCACATAAAATGTACATTCACTACATAAAATTCTATGAGTTGTAATATTTTGCAATGTTTCCAAGTTTAAGCAAGAAAATAATAAAATATTGAAATAATAAAATGAAATCCTCTCTCACTCTAGCTTAAGCAAGAAAATACATAAAATAAAATATAAAAAAAAAAAAAAAATAATAATAATAATAATAATAATAATAATAATAAATGACCTGTCTCTCTCTATTATATATTATACACATTTTATATTTTATTATAACTAGGAAAATAAATAAAAATAATCTTTTATTTCACAAAAACAATTCATCATCATGGGAGTTACAAATAATACTGTAAAATAAATGCCACTTTAATGCAAACATTTCAAAGTCCCAGACAAATTAACAAAATGGATTTCTACCTGTTCCTCCAGTAGTTGGAACCCTTGGGGTTCTTTGCATAATCCACATCATAGTAGGCCACCAACAAGTCTTTGCCTTTCAGCTGGTCTTTGTTGTCATCAGTCATGTGGGGACAGATACCAAAACTGGCGTATGGTGGAAAAAAAAAAAAAAAAAAAAAACAATTACACATTTGACCACCAAATCATACATCAGGCAAACTAATAGTAAACAATGCAGATTTTAGCAACTGTGTTGTATTTTTAACATCATGGTCACAATCAAGCGTAATCACATACATGTTATCCTGAATGAACTTTTTGATCTTCGCACTTGTGAATTTGTCCTCGGTGAACTTCACACTGCTGTCTTCAAATTTGTTGCTGAGATGAGGTGGCCGGAACAAAACAACACCCCTGCAACACGCATACAAAAATTAAAAGTGTGCACCAACAAAAATGTATGTGCAAAACTGAAGCCAAAATTAGACAAAAATCCCACATACTCTCCATTATCGTCATGCTTCTTCAATAAGTCGTCTACATTAGTGTGGGCGAAACGGTAGGACTCTCTTAAAGCGCTGGCAGCCTTCAGGAACTCTGCCTGAGCAACACTTCCTCCATCAGCGAAGAATCCTGAACACATGGATAACAATTACATACAGTCAAGAGTACTGTTGTAAAAAAGCAATACAGTTTAATCAAGTCTAATATGATACAGACAGTAAACCTACCAACAACACTGGCATCACGGTCCCCAATGAACTTCTCAAACTCAGCCGCACTTTTAAGCTCCACTGAGGCTGGACCTGCCTGCTTCTTCAGGTGGCTAACAATCCCATCTAGGCGATTAAAGAAGAAACAAAGACATTAGCATCTGACGAAGAAACCACATATGTGACCATGGACCACAAAACCAGCCATAAGGCTCAATTTTTATACAGCATGTAAAAGTTGAATAAATAAGCTTTCCATTGATGTATGGTTTGTTAAGATACAACTATTTATCGCTTTTAAAGTTGTCCAAATGAAGTTCTTAGCCATGCATATTATGAAAAAAAACTTAGGTTTGGATACATTTACGGTAGGAAATTTACAAAACATCTTCATGGAACATGATCTTTACTTATTATCCTATTGATTTTTAGCATAAATAATTTTGACCCATACAATGTAATTTTGGCTATTGCTACAAATATACCTGTGCTACTCATGAATAGATTTGTAGTCCAGGGTCACACAAGATACAAGAACATACCTGCTGTCCTGGGACCATCGTAGCTACCAGAATCCTCTCCATCTCTGAAAATCTTCAGGGTTGGGTATCCGCTCACACCGTATTTGCCGCACACGTTAGAATTGGCGGTACAGTCCACCTAGATCATGTCAGAGAGGAACATTAAGAGCAAAGTTTTTGAAGACTTTTGCAATTAAAGGGACAGTACTCAAAAATGTAAATTCTGTCATCATTTACTCACCTACAAAATCCAAAAACTTTTAAATGGTAGTGTACATGTATTTAAAGAAAGATAACTACATTACATTTTGTAAGTTATGTTAAAAAAAAATAATGAAATTCACCTTTTAGTAATGCGAAAATATAACTTCATCTCAAAAATTAAAATTCTGTCATCATTACAAGCTACCAAACTGTTACTGGTAGCCTTTGACTTTCATATAATTTTTCCTCCATATTATTAAAGTGAATGACTACCAGCAACTGCTTGGTAACCAACAGCTTTAGGGTGAGTAAATGATGACAGAATTTTAATTTTTGCGCTGAAGTTATATTTTCGAATTGCTAAAAAGGTGTTGTTTTTTGAAAAGGCAAACTTAAAATTGAGAAACGTAACTATCTTTTTTTTTAATACATGTAGACTACCAGTCAAATGTTTTTGGACAATAAAATTATGTTTTTTAAAGAAGTCTCTTCTGCTCACCAAGCCTGCATTTATTTGATCCAAAGTACAGCAAAAATGTTGAAATATTTTTACTACTTAAAATAACCGTTTTCTATTTGAATACATTTTAAAAAGTAATTCATTCCTGTGATTTCAAAGCTATTTTTTTTTTGCATCATTACTCCAGTCACATGATCCCTTCAGAAATCATTTTAATACTGATTTGTCTTTCATAAATAGGAAGAACAGCATTTATCAAAAATAGAAATCTTTTGTAACATTTATAAATGTCTTCATCACTTTTGCTCAATTGAAAGCATCCTTGCTAAATAAAAAGTATTAATAATAATTATTATAATAAATGATTCTTGAACAGCAAATCAGCATATTAGAATGATTTCTAAGGGAGTGTGTGACACTGAAGACTGGAGTAATGATGCTGAAAATTTAGCTTTGATCAGGCTTTGATAGCCTTTGACTTTCATATAATTTTCCCCCCATACTATCAAAGTGAATGGCTACCGAGTAAATGATGACAGAATTTAAATTTTTGGATTGAAGTTATATTTTCACATTACTAAAAAGATGTTGGGTTTTTTTTACTTAAAATTAAGAAATGTAGCTAGCTTTTTAAAATACATGTACACTACCAGTCAAGTTTTTGGACAGTAAAATTGTTCTCTTCTGCTCACCAAGCCTGCACAGGAATAAATTACATTTTAAAATATATTTGAATAGAAAGCAGCCATTGTAAATATATTTAAAACATATATATTTTTTATATTTCACAATATTACTGCTTTTGCTGTATTTTGGATCAAATAAAGGCTTGGTAGAAGAGACTGCTTCAAAAACATTAAAATTCTTACTGTTCAAAAATGTTTGACAGGTAGTGTATTTTAAACAGGTCTTCAACAAAAAAAATTGTCCAAAGTCTATAATGAGAGAACGTAAAATGTATTCCAGGTAAATTTGCTGGGTTTAATAACAATACCTTAGCAATCGGGACGATGCCTTTTAGTCGAGTGGCAGCTGCCTCATACTCAGGGGCAAGACGTTTGCAATGGCCACACCTAAAAGTGACACATGACAGAGTATATTACTTTGTAAAAATTAGGTTAATTACTTTGAAAAAATTAGGCTACTATACACTCATGACTGACTGGAGGACTTCTGGCTTTCATTCGAATTAGAATATCCAACAAAAACAAAACAAAAAAATAAATATGAATCTCAGTAATGTTTGTTTTTTAGGTAAATTACCCTTGGATAAACTAATAAAAAAATCCAAGGCATGTACAATTCAGCCACGGTAACTCATTGATAAGTTCGGTCTGAAGTTAGTCAGTAACGCTGAACTACGTAATCGTGCGTCAACCAATCACACACGGCCAGCGAAACTTCATTGACCAATCAAAACGTTACAACGGAGGGCCACCAAGCCTCCAAACATCCTTGTTACCGCCCTCATCTGCGGTTTTTCCATCTGATAACCTGTCTATAGCTGCAATTTAACGCAAACATTAAATCTGTTTCGACTTCGATTTAAAGCTGTAAGCTCTAAAAATCCACTTTCACAGAGAACAAACAACCACGTTGGCCACGCAAGTTCTTAAAGGGTCAGTTGACCTAAAAATCAGAAGTCATCATCAGTTACTCAATCTCATGTGGACTCAAACCTGTATGACTTTATTTCGCCTCCTCAGAGCACATTATGCAGAATGTGAAGGACTGACGGGGAACTAATCCACTATATAGCATTAGCAAGAGGAAAGAGGAAAAGCTACAAACAGGAAGTGACTGATATAATTAGTTTCGTACAGAACTATGGAGTTGCATGGATTCATTCTGTCCCAAGTGAGAGTTTAAAAGACATTCGATCTCCTTATTCATTCCCAGATTTGTTATGAGGATCTCACGACCTTGCATACTTCTAACGTGACTAGAAAAGCTGCTGGTATATTTACTTTCGCTTTAGCAAACTAACGTTAGCTTTGCAGTATTATTCCAAGTAGCGATTATGCACGCAGTTTCCTTATACTATTTGGTTGGTATCTAGAAAAAAAAAGCTTGATAACTATATTTATTTCCATATCAATACCGACTAACATGGTGCAATAGTTTATATTAATTATCTAGAGTAAGCGCTAATGCACCAAATGTCTAAACTGCATGAAGAAAACATCGTTTAAAAGCCTGAATCGTCTTAGACTCACCAGGGTGCGAAGAATTCCACCAGAATGAGGTCGTGATCTCCGATTTTGCTGTCAAAATCATCATCTGTGAACTCGAGCACATCACTCGCCCGCGCGGCCGCTGCCAAAGCAACGATAAATAGCACACCCAGCATCATTTTAGACCCTTTTCAATGCAAAAGTGACGAGAATGCTAATATCCTGGCAGCCCTCAATGAATTGCTTCTTTATGAGGTGTTGGTGTTTAAGGAAGGAGTGCCCGACAAAAAGGCCCACTGGATCTGGCACCCTGCACTCAATGAAAGAGAAAGCGCAGACGGACGGCACGGATGTGCAAACCCGGAGCTCTTCAAAGTAACCAAAGTGTGGCATCTCACTATTGGATTTTCAGCAGCGTCATGCTGGTGCAATCAGCCAATCAGAACTCGGGAAACACACACTTCCGGGTGGGGAAATCATCTTTGCACGCTACAAGGAAAACTAGTTGCTTTTGTTAGCTGGTAAAATATACCACACTACTAGTCAAAAGTTTTTCAGCAGTAAGATTTTTAATGTTTTTTTTTATTTTATTTTTTTTTTTAAGAATACTCTTCTGCTCACCAAGACTGCATTTATTTGATCCAAAGGACAACAAAAACAATTATTATTATTTTTTAAATTACAATTTATAACTGTTTAATATAACTAATTATATCTGTGATTTCAAACCTGAATTTTCAGCATCATTACTCCAGTCTTCAGTGTCACATGCTCCTTCAGAGATTATTCTAATATTCTGATTTGCTGCTCACAAAACAATCATTGATATTATTGTTGTTGAAAACAGCTGAGTAGATTTTTTCAGGTTTCTTTAATGAATAGAAAGTTCAGCAGAACAGCATTTATCTAATAAAAATATTTTGTAACAATATAAATGTCTTTATCGTCTTGTTTTGACCAATTTAAAGCATCCTTGATAAATAAAAGTATTAATTTCTATAATTTATTTCCAAAATAAAAAATAAATAAATAAATAGATTATGCTGACTCATTTCCTTTTGAATGGTATAGTGTATAATGTTACAAAAGCTTTTTTTTTTTAAATAATGCTGATCTTTGGATCTTTCTATTCATCAAAAAATCCTGAAAAAAAACCTGTTTTAAATATTGATGATGATGAAGATGATGATGATAGTAGTAATAATAATAATAATAATAATAATAATAAGCAGCAAATCAAAATTATAGAATGATTTCTGAAGGATGTGACACTGAAGACTGGAGTAATGATACTGAAAATGTAGCTCTGATCACAGGAATTCAAATAGAAAAGTTATTTTAATAAAAAAAAAAAACACATTACAAATCGTGACTTGTGACTGATAGTGTAAGTCTAAACTGTACAATTCAAATGACCAAATCTGTGAAAAGATTTCCATGAAATGCAAATGACTGCATGTGGATCTCAAATCATGCTGAAAACTTTGATTTACAGAGATTGTTTATTTTCAAACTGTATCCAACATGCAAAATAAAAGAATGCATTTCCTTAATAATATTTCAGCAATTATGTTAGGCTATGTGTATTTTTTTAATTTTCCAGCTATTTACAATCAGAACTAGCAATGACAGATTTGTGAATGAATCACTATTAATCAAGTAGTAAAAGATCTGAAATCATTTGCGATTTCGATTCTTTCGATTCACTGAATTGTAACCAATGTTACTGTAATATTTCTAAAAAAAAAAAAAAAAAAAAAGAAGAAGAATAAAATAATAATAATAATAACTTTAAAGCTGACTATTTGGTTAAAACAATAATTTAACATTAATAACTTAGAATAATGTTTTGGAAACATTGAGTTTATTAAAAAGGAAAATTATTCATTAAAGACATAGATAGTCAGGCGCTTTTCTGCCCCCTACAGTGTATGTTAGTCACTGCACACAACCAAGCAACCATAATGATATAGTCTACCGATAATCTAAAACATTAACATTACAACATTACATAGATATATATATAGTTATAAACTATGCTACTAGGAATAATATTGGCAGCAAGTCTCATTTTTACAAGTGTAAAAAAAATAATAGTGAAAATAAATCAGTCTTAGAATTTTTATGAGCATTGTGAGGGGCCCAACTTTTGGTGCTACGCCCCTGCTCACCATATTTATTTTAAAATCATTTATATATCCCTCAGTGGCATATTTAAGCCCTACAGGAAACCCTACTCCTCAACGAGAGGTGGTCTTTCCGTGTTCAAAATTGATCAGAAACATTTTCAGAGCCGTTTCTGGGTCAATTAGCAGTGTGTCAGTAAAGTTCAGGAAAATAAAACCTGTGAGTCAAAGCAATATGAGGACAACTTTAGTGCTCTTCACAATAATTAAATAATTTCCACAAGATGCATTTGCAATCAATTTCCAAGAGAATCATTTCCTTGCAAATATTTCAGAAATTATATTAGGCTACATGTATTTTTTTTCTTTTCCAGCTATTTTTAGTCAGACTCAGAACTAGCAATGACTAATCCAAGGGCGTATGTTTGTTTGAAGTGAACATTTACTCTGCTGTTGCTGTAGTAGCTAACAAACATCTGATTTACAGATAAGCTGCACGCTCTTATTTCAGCTTGATTTGTACATTATTGTTAATGTTCATAATGACTTGGAATGCTGGAAGATTGTGTATCTTTCCGTTCAACCATTTTCTGTCAAAATGCTTTATATAGGGAGCTTTATATACGCCCGCCCGCCCCCCCCCCAATCTAATCGAGAAGTAAAATATCTCGATTCAGAATGCGATTCAGTTTCATTCATTCACACACTGAATCGTTTGCAGCAGTTTCTTATTCATTATATTATATTATTATTAGATATTATATATTATTTCATTGCTTATAGGAAGGGGACACTTTTAAAACAGAAGAAAATTATTGTAGGAAACAAAATTAATTATCTCTTTAGGTTACCATGTGAGAAGCTTCTGAACAACTTTGCAGGTAAAGACAATTTATATATAACAACACAATAAAAATAGAGGGATTTTTAATAAATTACTAATAGTCTATTGGAGCATTATTTATTTATTTTTAACAGACTTCAGATAGGAAGTGATCAACAATAGCCTAAACTGCCTAACCAATGTTACTGTACTATTTCTAAAAAAAAAATAAATAAATAAAACAAAACAAAATAAAATAAAACTATAACTATAATACTGTAACCGACTATACTATACCTAACTAAGAATTGTTTTGGAAACGTCTTTGAGTTTATTACTTAAATGGAAAATGATTCATTAGATATAGTTTGAAGGAGCCATTCTGCCCCCTACAGGATATATTGGTCCCTGCACACAACTTAAGTTTCATTAATATCGACAAACCTTGAAAATGATAGATAGATAGATAGATAGATAGATAGATAGATAGATAGATAGATAGATAGATAGACGTCACCTAAAGTGATGACATTCAAACCTTTTGACCGTTAATTGTTTGAGGTCAAGCTCACTTCAGATTAATAGATTGAATTTAGTTTCACCTTTTCCCCCAGATGGAAAATAAACCCTGTGGGTCAAAGCAGCATGAGGACAACATTTCCAGCGAGGAAAACCTTTCTCCCAGAGCGCAGATTATTCGAAGAAAATTCATCAACATGTTGGATTCCTGCGATCTACTACCAGAGCGAGAGGAGCACAAACACAGACCACAGCACACCGTCAAGGACGTGACTGGTATTTGATACAGCTCAAGTGTTATTAAATTGCAACGTGCTGACTTAAGCTATACGTTTCAATATACATATAAAAACCTGCCCTCAGGTTACAGGGTTTGACGGTTTGACATTACAAGCTTTGCAATCTCGGTCGTGAGTATAGAGGTGCTTCTTAAAATGTAAAGATTTTACTGTCATATAACTACTTTTTAATTATCACTTGTGAACTGTAAAAAAAATACTGGTAGCAGGGTTCACAAGTTAAAATAAGTTAACAAACTAAAATGAGAGTTCATTTCTGAGGGGATGATCCTGTCATGACATTATGAGGACCTGATAAATGTGACCCTGGCCTGGACCACAAAACCAGTCTTATAGTCGCTTGGGTATATTTGTCGCAATAGCCAAAAATACATTATAAATACAAAAATTATTGATTTTTTAATGCCAAAAATCATTAGGATATTAAGTAAAGATCAGGTTCCATTAAGATATTTTGTAAATTTTCTACATAAATGTATCAAAACTTAATTTTTGATAAGTAATATGGATTTAAAGGCAATTTTTTCAGTTTTTTATTTTTTGTGCACCCTCTGATTCCAGATTTCAAATAGTTGTATCTCGGCCAAATATTGTCTGATCCTAACAATCCATACATCAATGGAAAGCTTTTTTTCAAATGAACTCTCAAATGAAAAAAATACACTTATGTAATACACTTATGACTGGTTTTGTGGTCCTGGGTCACAAATATGATGGTAACAGGGTTCACTTTCAAGGGGCATACAGGGTTTGCTCTTATATCAAAGTTTGGTCAGTTATAACTATAAAATATACCCTTATGATCTAATTCTGACAGAATTTAGCCACACAGTATGCAGACCCTCACTGAACTTACTCCCGTATTTCTGACCTAAGGTTAACGTGAGTTAATGATTCACAGAAAAAAACGCTAACCCAGCACAGCGACAGATCAAATATTGAATTAAACAGCGAAATTAGTGTACTCTTACCACAGCTTATTAAAAATAGAGGTAAATAATCATATTAACTTACCATATGATCCTGCTCGCTGCGATGTGCGTGACCGCCTGACGACGAGACGAGTGAAGAATCCAGAAAGTTCGATGAAGAGGAAAAATAAATAAACCGGTTGGGTCAAAATAACCCAGGTGTTCAGTGGTGAACAGTCCATTTGACCCAGCATGATCAACCCAACTGTGTGTTTACAGCGCCTCAAACAACCGAGAATTATGACCCAGCACAATTAACCCAACAATGTGTTTACAGAAATAACCCAGCACTTGTACCCAGATGTGCGGCCATATTGGAGATACTGGGATGTGAAAAGTATGTGGAAGCTGCTAAATCATATTGAGAAGGACTTAGTAAGCAGGAAAGGGCACAATATTTTGACAAACTAAAGTTAATAGGTGAAAGATACATACGAGCAGTATATTAATTAAGACATTAGCCTAATATTTTACCTACCTGACTGGAAATGATAAGAACAAACAATAATGTTGTTCATTTTTGCTAACCACAAACACCTTTTGTTCCTCATTTTTTTTGTACATTTCTCCTAGATTTGTTATAACTTTTGGCAGTCTGTAGTACTCCAAATGTTTTTCCTGGTCTGACCTATTAGTACAGCCTAAAACATGACAATAATTGACCATTTTCAGCAGCAACAGTTTTGTTCAGTTCAGTGGCATTGTTTACATTTAGTGCTGCCAATATGGCTGACTGAAGATGCATTGTGAAAACAGCCTATTAAAATTTCATTTGAAAAGAACAAAAACAATAAATAAAAACTGAAAAAAAATGTTTTCTACATATTTGTGTCTTAGATCAGGAGCGATACACCAGTCTGGAGAATGAATATGATCACTTGGTGAAGTTTGACACCCGTCGCCAGAAAAAGGAAAACATTACCCTGGAGCAACGCAGACTGAACCGTGTGCTGAACCGCCATTCCAGATACCCTCCTTTGAATATGTTTGCACACTGGATCTTAGAGAGTATCCTTTTATACATATCAAATTGTGTATTCCAAAAAATTTGAAATTCAAGGCTGTCTGAAAGTATGCTCACCTTAACGTAAATATATAAGGTAATCTGTTTAAAAATCTCATGCTTGTGCTTGTCATTGTGAACGTTATTATACTAGCAGTAGAAGCAGGTGAGAAGTCATTAGCTGATGATTTTTAAGTTGGTCCATAGGTTAAAGACCAATACGTAAATCACTAATGAGCATTCTCTGTTTGCGTATTCAGAGTTTCACGACTTTAAAGATCCATCTGTGGATGACCTCTTCAAGGTTCTGCAACTACTGAACTGGACTATTCTAGAAATTTACGTTCTGGAAATCATCCTGAAGTGGCTGGATGATTTCTGGCTGTTTTGGAGAAGTCCATGGAATGTCTTTGATTTTGCAGTGACTCTGATGGTATGAATGCTTAAAAATGAAGCAATGCTAATTTAATTTGTTCTTTGTTTAATTTAGTCTGGGTTACAGTGAGACACTTACAGTGGAGGTGAATGGGGACAATTTATAATCTGTAAAAAGCTAAATAAAAGCTATGCTAGTGTTTCAATAGTATAGCCACAAGACTCAAACAGTATGAGTTTTGTGTGAAAATTTGCTTACTACTATTATCTTGTGCAACACTGTCAAATATAAATCGTTCTATCCTGTCGCATTAAAAATCTGCATACACCTTTCACATTCTCAGGTCATTAAAACGTGAGCTTATAAAACAATTGTAACTTAATCTTTTTCAACTAAAACCCTATTGTATCTGATCAGTAAGTGAAATTTAATAAATTTATAAGAACATGTAAACTGATAATTACCAGTATTGACACTTTTTGTAACAAAACAACATAAATATTACTTTGGAAAGCTTTCCAACAAAATATATTAATTTTACTTGCATAAACTTTCACTTTCAGAAGAAAAAGAGAATCAGCAGCCAAAATCTGCAATGTTTCATCAATTTTTGCTACATTTCTCTGAATCATTTATATATAACCTATGTTGAACCTGGAATATTCTTATATCTTTCAATATAAGTGAATATTTGTGCACATGTGGTAAACAACTTGTCACCCCATGTAACATTGTTTTCTGTTAGCCAATGTTTCCAGCGGTTCTCCCTGAGACCTTCAAAGGAGCCCTCATACCACAGAAATTTGTAAAACTTCTCAGCCAGTTTCGCATCCTCCGATGTTTGAAGGTCGTCTCCAGATTCCATAACATGCGTCTTATGTTGCAGATAATCTACAAAGCATGTCGGGTATGCAGTTATCCATAAAGCTAGTACTGTGTAAGAAACTAGCTATGAAAACTAACGACTAACTACTTTCAACAGACAGTGAAAATGATAGTTCCAGTGTTGTTAATGAGCTTTTTAGTTTTTGCTGTGTTTGGAGTACTTCTGTTCGACACATACACCAAGTCCGACGTTGAAGGTCTGCTCTACAAGGGTGATTTCAAGTGAGGGCATCTTCATTGTGAAAGCTTGAACAGATTACTTTATTGGGATTGATGTTCTGAATGGATGTGCTTGTCTTCTTTTTTAGAGATATACCCAGTGCATTCATCACACTCTTCTGTATTTTCACCTTTGAGCATTGGCTTGATTTACTAAAAGACATTCAGAAAGTTCCAGAGCTAAACCATCTACTCTGTGGATTGTTCATTATGGTGTGGTTTGCTTTTGCAGCCTTGATGACCTGTGTTTTTATCATCCTTCTAAGTAAGAATTCCTACAATATATAAAGAAGTATTGATTGTTCTGCAGTGATTTTCTATAGAAGCCTGTTTCCACCACTGAATAAAGAAAGGTTATTGCCACTTTTCATCTCACAATTTTGACTTTTTTCTCAGATTTGCATTATATAAGCTCACAGTTGTGAGAAATAACAACAGAACATATCAGTGTTTTTTTTCCTCTTAAAACTGGACTGTATAACTCCCAACTGCAAGTTTATATCTCACAATTCTGAGAAAAAAGTTCAGAATTGTGAGAAAAAAGTCAGATTTATGAGATATGTGACCCTGGACCACAAAACCAGTTATAAGTCGCTGGGGTATATTTATAACAATAGCCAAAAATACATTGTATGGGTCAAAATTATTGCTTTTTCTTTTATGCCAAAAATCATTAGAATATCAAGTAAAGATCATGTTCCATGAAGATATTTTGTAAATTTACTACTGTAAATGTATCAAAACATATCTTTTTAATAAGTATTATGCATTGCTAGAACTTTATTTTCACAACTTTAAAGACGATTTTCTCAATATTTTTATTTTTTGCACCCTCAGATTCCAGATTTTCAAATAGCTGTATCTCGGCCAAATATTGTCCTATCCTAACAAACAGTAAATCAATGGAAAGCTTATTTATTCAGATTTTAGATGATGTATAAATCTCAGTTTTCAAAAATGGACCCTTATGACTGGTTTTGTGGTCCAGGGTCACATATAATCTCGCAGTTGCCAAAAAAAAAATAAAAATCACACAATTCTAAAGAAAAATTCACAATATAAACAAAACTTTTTTTTTCTCAGAATTGCATTATATATTATAATTGTGAGATATGAACTTGCAATTTTGAGAACAGTCTTTTTTCCCTTAAGAACTGGACTTTATAATTTGCAATTGTAAGACTATATCTCACAATTCTGAGAAAAAAAGTCAGAATCGCAAGAAAAATAAGTCAGAATTGTGAGATATAAGCTCGCAACTGTATGAAAAAAGATAAAAACTTGCAATTCTGACTTTATTTCTCACAATTGTGAGTTTATATCTAACAATTCTGAGAAAAAGTCAGAACTGCAAGAAAAAAGTCAGAATTACAAGATATAAACTTGCAATTGCAAGAAAAAAGTAAGAATTGCAAGTTTTTATCTCACAATTCTGACTTTATTTCTCGCAATTGTGAGTTTATATCACAATCATGAGAAAAAAGTCAGAATTGTTCATTTGTATCTTGCAATTCTGACTTTATAACTCAAAATTGTGAGCTTATATCTAACAATTCTGACGAAAAAATCAGAATTGCAAGAAAAAAGTCAGAATTACAAGATATAAACTTGCAATTGCAAGAAAAAAAAGGAAGAATTGCAAGTTTTTGTCTTGCAATTCTGACTTTATTTTTCATAATTGTGTGATATAAACTAAACAATTGCAATTCTACAATTCTGAGAAAAAAGTCAGAATTGCAAGAAAAAGTCAGAATTGTAAGATATAAACTCGTATTTGCAAGAAAAAAAATCATAACTGCAAGTTTATATCTCATAATTCTCACAAAAAAAATCACAGATGAAAGAATTGCATGATGTAAACTCACAATTGTGAGAATTAAGGTCAGAATTGTTTGATACAAACTGTATTTTCACTTGTGTGAAAATCTTTCTCACATTGTGAGATATAAACTTAAAATTGCGAGTTACGAAGTCCAGTTTTAAAGGGAAAAAGTCTGATATGTTCTTAGAATTGCGAGTTTCTATCTCACAATTCTGATTTTATAACTTGCAATTGTGAGTTTATATCGCACAAGATTTTTTATTTTTTTTTAATTCAGTGGCGGAAATGGGCTTCCATCATTTTCTTTATTCAGTGGTACACAAAATTACAACCCAAACAAGGTGATAATAACTGTGTTTTTGTGCCTTTCTAAGTACATTTCTTCCTATATATATATATATATATATATATATATATAAAATATATTATTATTTTTTTTTCTCCATAAAAATTCTTCTTGAGGTAACATGTAATAAAATAGGATGCCCAGCAGCCCTACCGACCCCAAACTTTTGAAAGGAGTATGTATATTCTTAACTGTAACATTTGTTTCCTTTATGTCCACAGTTGATGACTTCCAGCAAATTCGTAGCAATCTCTCCAAAGAAGTGGAGCAATTGAAAATCCTGCGAAGAGCAGAGATTTTCAAAGCAAGTAACATGGGGTAGGTGAACAAATGTTTTCACTGCGCAGTGAAGGCATTACAAGTAGTTTATGTTGACTTGTTAAAACATTCAGTTTGTGATTTCAGCGCGATGAACCAAACAAACCAACTAAATGATGACAATCCTGATAAAGATGACAAAAAACACAAAAGTACAAATGTTAGTTTGGACCGCCATACCTTGAAAAATGAGCGAGAGTGGGACATGGGTCTGGAAGCGTTTATTCAGGCAGCTGAGCTCGAGGATGACTGTAAGACAGAGTGCTGGCGTGAGGACAATCTCTACCGGTACTTCGAGCTGATGGAAAAGCTCCAGCACAACCTAGAGGAGATGGACCAGCTCCAGAATATATTAGGTGGGTATGAACGCCAAGCGCTTTCATGATCAGCAACTGCAACATTATTAGTATTTCATGCTGCAGTGCAAAATATTTAACCTTATTTTATTTTACTCAATCACAAATTGATTTTAAGTCACCAGTTACTTTTATCTGTTGTGACGCAGTTCAGGGTATACTTAACCTGTATGACTGCTGAGATAAGAAGAATGCATCAGCAAACCTGCGCTGTGACTTCTGTTCTCCGTCACAAACACTAGAGGGAGTACTTCGAGAATGATAGATGTTTTTGTTTTCACACAGTTCACACTCTTAATAAAATGTATATAGTTTCAATAGTTTTTAGCAGACATGAGTAGACATTAGTAACATTAGTATTAGTAATGCAAAAGTTCTAGCTTAATAATATATTGTAATGATATCTGATGTTTTAAATAAATTAATTCTATTAATTATCTATCGTTCTGTCATTTTATCAATCTGTCTGTGATTTTAATATATGTTTTCCAATATAATGCAATGTGCTTCATCTCAGATACTACCTAATTAGCAAAAGTGACTTTGAGCATCGAACTCTCAAAAGTCACCTTGCCACACATCTCATTAAATCCACTGAGAACAGTGACACTTGGAAAGGGTATTTTTTAAAAATCGCCAAATGGTAGTTCCTTAATTCTTCAGGATGGCAAGACTTAAAGTGTAAAGATACGATTAAGTAGATAAGATTTGTACTTATAGAATAAATGAATCATGGCTGACTGCAAATAAAGCATTTCTACAATGCTTCATCCAAACCACTAGGTGTCAGTACAAGACAACTCCCAGTGCAACATTAAAAACTGTGAATTATTTCAAATGTGAATTATTTCAGTTGAAGTTTTGCTTTTCACCTCCTTTCATGTATAACAACAGTAAAATGCACAATAAAACACTCTCATCCTTCAGCAATTTATATATCAGCTTCAACAAAAACATCTGTTTAATTCTCCTGAGGCAAATCTTGACAATGGCTATTATATTATTATTGCAACACAATCAAGTAAGTTACAATGTGACAAATCAACAGCGCCACATGAACACAATCATGATGTATGATACATTCACTCCTGTGTTATACTGGAGTGTGGTTTGTCTGGAGAAACACAGAGGCATGCTTATGGATCAGTATTGGTGGAATACACAAAGAGGGAGGGGCCAGGAGAAGGGGAGGAGCTAAGTGAGACTGCCAGTCTACTTAAACTGGCTGATGGGGGCAGGGATTTTGATGTCTTGGCCTCTCTCCAGTTTCTTCTCGCATTCGATGAGATAGTTCACTCCATCTATCACAGTCTGAACCAGCTGGACCTGAGCACATATTGATAAAGATATTTTTTCAGTTTTTAAAGAGACATTTCACCCAAAAATGAAAATTCTATCATCATTTGTTCAACACAATGTATTAATACCCAGGGCCTAAAATTAACACTCACCAAGTGCCAAATACGAGTAAAAATCATCTTTGGCAACAGTATTTGAAACAGTAGCTGCATTTCCATTACCCTACAAATTTACAATACGCCTAATGGAAACGTGCGAATTTTGCAAAAACGCCCATATTTTGCAAACATGAGGTTGTTTTTCTGGTCATTTGAAAAAGGAATATTTAGTAAAACTGCAATAGAAAGTTCACAACGTGTTTCAGAAGCGTCTCTGCACTGCTTCTGTAAAGACACACACCTATGCCTTCTTCAAATAGTTATAATGGCTGTACGATGGCTGCGGTATACATAACCCTACCAAAATTCGTCGCCATGACTTATCGCAAGAGGAAAAAAAAAAAATGGTTTTGGGCTACATTTACATAACTTTTGCTATGGTTACGCCTAGGGCTGTGAATCAACCAAAAGGTAAACAGTGAATCGATTTGATTCACAATTCATAGGGTTTCGATTTGATTCAAGAACGATTTTTGAACGAAAAAACACTTTTGTCCACTGTTAGATGTTAGTTTAATGATGCTATGGCATGACATATAGAATACGTAGAATCTTACCCTACTGAAAAGTATTATATTTATAATACATTTACTTCAAACTAAGTATAGTTCAAATCTATTAACATGTTTACTGATATATCCCTCAAGGTTTTGATATAAGAATTGTAAATAAACTTTATTTTAAGTACTACATGTGCTCAATGCACATTGCTTAATATTAAGCCTAAAATGTGTTTTAATGTCACTATTGCACAATCAAATACACTTCAGTTCATTTTTAGTTGGACTTCAGCCCTATACTTCCAATTTAGCACACTTTCAGTGCCAGTTCAGTATATCTTAGTATAGGTATTTTTTTTATTAAGAACATAAATACGTAAAAAAAAATTATTAGCCTATCTAAGCCAGGATTTAAAAAAGGCTTTAAAAGTAGCCTTTTTATGTCACACCTTTGCATGATGTGAGCTTCTTTATCTTATTTTCATGAAATAAAATGCTATGGCATTTAAACTATTACTTTCTATTGGCGAATGAAGATTCTAATGATGTAGTAACTGATATTTTAACCGTTTCCTTAGTATTTTCGGTTTAATGACATTAAGTTCGAAAGTAATTCATCATTCAGTGGAATTGTGCGTATGCTTTTAGACACTTACATTGTTTTTGCTCCGTCCTGCTCATTTAATGCCACTGAAAAGTAAAACTACAGAAAAGTAAAACAACTTCTAGCAGTACTGGCCACGAGAGATAACAGCCTCAAAAAACGTGTCGGTGAGAGCGTACGCAAACCTGTTACAAGCAGTGAATGAAGTGCGTGATGGAGAGATGTGAGGAAATGAACAACGCTGTTCAAAGTCTCTATTAATTCGTGCTTGTAGTAATTCAATGTGTATATAAGTCCTAAATTGCTATAGAATCGCAATTCATTCGATTCTTAGTGTTTTAAATCGATTTCTGGCCGAAATCAACGATTCAAAAATCCACGTTTCAAGATCGATGCATATGTATATAGTGCATTTTCTTTTTAAAACACATAATTTTTGCTACAGTTACGCCTGTCTTTTACATTACTCCAGAGTTTTCGACCCTGGAAAACAGAGACTTTCAAAAGTGCTGCAGACCCCATTTTAGTTTGAAAACTCTGGGGTTGCGTTTCAGGTTACTTTTACACTAGTGCTTTTTTGCTATGGTTATGCCTGTCGTTTACACTACTCTGGCATTTTTGATCCTTGCAATCTGAGACGCCGTTTTAAAATGAAAACACACTAGTGTAAAAAGGGCCTTAACATCGGTTAATGGAAACGCCATCATTTTGAAATACTTTTTTTTCATCAAAGTTTTTTAAAATATTGCTAAAGTACTGCAAAATCTGTAATGGAAACACACCTAGTGTTATTCACCAGTTGGCCAGTAACCTTTTTTTAAAATTCATTCTAATAATGCCTGAAAATGCAATATGGATTAGTGTGATTATGAAATTGTGATTGATCGTGACACCACTGACCTCTGATTGGCCCAGCCTGTCCAGATTGGAAATATCAAAAGTGTTTCCAACAGCTGCGGTGTCCACTCCTCCAGTCCCTCTTTTCTGCAGTCGCAGGTTATCCAGGATCTTAGGGAAACGAGGGTCCTGCAAGAAAAAGACAATACGCAATAGACATAACGTATAAATGTGGCTCTTAGCTGTTTATTGGGTCAACCTTACACCAAAAGTACTTGCAAAGTTGTAAGCTAAATAGGTGAGAAAATTAATAATGTATTCCTAGAGCAAAGACCTTGCCGAGGCGAGGAAGAGTAACATGGACGCCAGCTCGTAGCCCTGTGCCCAGGTTTGATGGACAGGTGAGAATGTAACCCAGATGCTCGTTCCACATGAATTCCCAACCCTTCTCCTGAATTAGTCTCTCAACCTGAGGGACAAAGAGAAAGTCTTGTGAAAAAGATATTAAAAGATGGTCAAAAATAAACATGTGACATGTATTTATGATTTCCTTTTAGAATGAGCGACAGACTAAGACAGACCCACACACATAATTACGCACAGATGCCTGTCTGGCAGGACGATGTGTTTACAACTGTATGCCCACAAAAGGGCATTGCTCTGAGCTGCAGTAAACACAGCTGCAGCATCTCTGCTGGATAAATAATAGAAGCTTGTGACTCAACAGTGAATGAGAGCCACATATGTACATGTGCATGACCTCACCTCTTGGAGACCCTTGCAGAAACGCTCAAAGACCCTCCTCATGTTGCCTCCCTTCTCCATGGAGATCACACGAGTGTGGTCTTCCTCATTGATCCACACCAAGAAGGTTTTCTCATTGTTGTGCCTGGAATTAGAAAGGCACCTGGTTATTATCTTCTGCAGAAATATTGAGCCAAATGTCTATGGTCTGTAAATATTTGCATGTGACGACAAAGTTTTTTTGAAAGTTTGTAGATCGAATGGGTCTTTTAAAGATTTAAACCTCCACCATGTGCGTAAACAAAATAATGGGTGAGATTTGAATATAACAGATTTGAATATTCAGTGAGAACCAACTGAAAGAACATTGGAGAACATCATTGGTTATTCAGAGGAATGGGAATTGTAAATAGTTAAATGATTCTGGTTCCTCTACACAATTACAATTAAAGGACAGAATCATTAGACCCATTTGTTGGGGAATCTTTTACTGAATCAATATTTATGATTCAGTAAAAGAACTGACTCATTAGAATCAGTCATTGGGAAAACAGACTACACTGGTTATGCTGTATATTTCTGATTCTATAAAAAGGGCTAAATCATTAGTCATTAGGAATCAGACTACACTGATTGGGCTGTATGTTTCTGATTCTGTAAAAAGGACTGAATCCAAGTCATTTATTGGGAAATCAGTCTACACTGGTTGCACTGTGTGTTTCTAGAGTTATGTTATTAGAGTCATTTAGTTGGGAATTAGACAACACTGGTTGCTCTGTATGTTACTGATTCAGTAAAAAATACTGACTGATTAGAGTTATTTGTTCAGGAATAAGAGTACACTGGTTGCACTGTGCATTTATGATTCTGTAAAAAGGACCAAATCATTTGAGTCATTTGTTCAGGAATCAAATTACACTGGTTGCGCTGTACGTTTCTGATTCTGTAAAAAGAACTGAAACATTAGAGTCAATCATTTTGGAATCAGACTACACTGGTTACGCAGTATGTTTCTGATTCAGTAAAAAGGACTGAATCATTAGACTCATTCATTGGGGAATAAAAACTACATTGGTCACGCTGTATATTTCTGACTCAGTAAAAAAGACTGAATTACTAGAGTCATTTGGTGGGCAATCAGACTACACTGGCTGCGCTTCTGATTTTGTGAAAAAGAACTGAATCATTAAGAGTCATTTATTTGGGAATCAGACTACACAGGTTGCGCTGTATATTTCTGATTCTATAAAAAGGAATGAATCATTAGAGTCATTTGTTTGGGAATCAAATTACACTGGTTGCACTGTAAGTTTCTGATTCTGTAAAAAGGACTGAATCATTAGAGTCATTCATTGGGGAATTAGACTACACTTGGTTGTGCTGTATATTTCTTATTCAGTAAAAAGAACTGACTCAGAGTCATTTGGTGGGGAATCAGACTACACTGGTTGCGCTGTATGTTTCTGATTCTGTAAAAAGGACTGAATCATTAGAGTCATTTAGTGGGCAATCAGACTACACTGGTTGCGCTTCTGATTCTGTAAAAAGGGCTAAATCATTAAGAGTCATTTATTTGAGAATCAGACTATTCTGGTTGCGTTGTATATTTCTGATTCAGTAAAAGAACTGACTCAGAGTCAGTTGTTGGGGAATCAGACTACACTGGTTGCGCTGTATGTTTCTGATTCTGTAAAAAGCACTGAATCAATAGAGTTGTTTGTTTGTGAATCAAACAATTCAGTAAAAGAACTGATTTACTGAAGCCATTTGCTCAGGAAATTGACTACATTGACTGCGCTATATGTTTTTCATTCAGTAAAAAGTACCAAATTCAAAGAATTGTTTGGGAATTGGACTACATTGGCTGCGCTGTAAGCTTTGGATTCAGTAAAAAGGACTGATTCATTAGTTTGACATTTGTTCAGAAATCAGACAATACTGCTTGTTCTGTATGATTCTGATTCAGTCACAAGGATCATCACATTTGATCTGGAACTGGACTACCTTGGTTGACTGTATATTTCTGATTCTGTACAAAAAGAACTGACTCAGTAATTTGTTTGAGAATCAGACTCCACTGGTTGCGCTGAACTGTACGTTTCGGTTTCAGTATGTTCACTTCGGCAAAATGGTTCTGATATTTTTAAAATAAGCTGTTCTCGTTTCCCAAACCTAGTTACCCTTGACCTTATTACATTTTAGTCTCACTTTCAGTCTCTAATGGTATCAGAAGTGCTTTGTTAGCTCAAAAACCATCAGGGTATTAAATCAGAGGTAATTTCCAAATTGACTCTGGCAACATTGGCACACTTTCCCTTGCAGGCAGAAGGAAGACGAGGATGAATTATGCAGAAGATGTAAGTGAGCCTTGAGTTGCTTCGTGATCAATATCAAACCACAGCATATGGCAGCAGAGGTTGCTTCAGACTATTTCTGGATGAAATGCAGTCCTGTCAGAGGACATTGTTTGCCATCAAACCACTCAACTCCTTCTCGCTAAGGTTAAACTCACCAGATGCCTCGTGCGTCGGGCCAGTCGCGAGCCATGCCTGCACATGTCAGCAGGGGCGATACAGGCTTATCAAACAGGAAGTGATCCTATATAGCAAAACAAAAGGTCAGCATGAATTCAACAGCATTAAATTACATTTTAATTGTGTTAAAAAATTACATTAAATTTGTGGATATACCCACATCAATTAGCTGCTGCTGCTCTTGTTCGGTCATTTGAGTGAGGCTGTAGTATTTTCCAGCCAGATCCCCTTTTAGGCCTGCCAAGGCATCAACCACGACCTTCTCCACCTCTCTGCGCTCAGCGCGGGTGCAGGCCGGGGGTAGACTCAGGCCTCGGATACTCCTACCGGTCCTTACTCGGGACGACAGCACGTACTTGTCATCGAATTGGCCTCCACGTATCTGATGGGATGAAAAATAATAACATAACATAATAGTGTTCAGTAACTTGAAACTTCAAGGCTTGTGTTTCTGACCTGCCTTACCATTTAAAAGAATGTGAAAGAATCTAAAACTATCGTGATATTATATAACTAGGTGCAATATGAGGTTCAAATGACAATTGTATTTTTTGAAAAAAACATTTATTATTATTATTATGTTAAAAAACACTGAGTAGAATTTTTTTTCTTTGATGAATAGAAAGTTCAGAAGAACAGCATTTATCTAAAATAGAAATCTTTTGTAACACTATAAATGACTTTATCATCACTTTTGATCAATTTAACGCATCTTTGCTAAATAAAAGTATTATTTTCTATATTTCCCAAATAAAAACTATATATATATATATATAGTATAGTATAGTGTTTAATGTTACAAAAGCTTTTTATTTCAGATAAATGCTGATCTTTGGATCTGTATATTCATCAAATATTCATCAATCCCTTTTTTTCAATCCTGAAAAAAAAAAATTAAAAACTGTTTTAAATATTGATAACAATAATAATAGAAAATGTTTCTTGAGCAGCAAATCAGCATATTAAACTGGTTTCTGAAGGATCATGTGACACTGAAGACTGGAGTAATGATTTAGCTTTGATCACATGGATAAATTACATTTTAAAATATATTCAAATAGAAAGCAGTTATTTCAAATGATAAAAATATTTCACAATATTACTGCTTTTGCTGTTTTTTGGATCAAATAAATGCATATGTGTGTGTACTGTGTCATTTGCTTGTAATTACATATAATTTACGGTGTAACAGGGTAATAAAGTACATACAGTATTTATATTCTATATATATTTATACATTTGAAAACACAGTATTAAGCATGAATTAAAAATGCAGAATCATACATGAATTTGAAAAGCATTCCAAGACTTTTGGTAAATAAAATGCCCACAGTTCAAGAAACACTTTACTGCTATCAATGTTGCATGTGTAACTAAAACACTTCCTCTTACCTTGCTGGAATCCAGGTCAGTGGGGTGTTTCATGTTGCAGGGGTCATAACCATTGTGCCTTTCCTTGATGACTGGGTTAAAGAGGTCAGCAAAGACCTGCACAAAACATGTTTGATGTACTTTTGCACTCCAAAAATGCTAATATGTCAAATATGTGATATACGATATCCTCTCACCTCATATGACTCCTCATCTCCTGCCACCATTCCTACTGTCTTAATAAATGGGTGGCCTGGATTGTCCACACCAGTTTGGATAGCCTCATCCAAAGTGTAACCATTCGGAGTGGTTTTATTACACAGCTTACCGTACACAGCGGGAGTCAGGTGACTGGCCATGCAGTTATTGTGCTTCCGCAAATCTGGATATTCAGCACTGTTGGGAAAGAGAACCAAACTGAAAATCAAGGACAATAACTGTGTCTATCAAAACCAAACAAGACTGTTTTGTTGAGCCTGTCTATCAAAATGCCATTTGTGACCCTGGACCACAAAACCAGTCATAAGGGTCAATGTTTTGAGATTAATACATCTGGAAATTGCCTTTAAAGTTGTCCAAATGAAATTCTTAGCAATGCATATTACTACTCAGAAATTAAGTTAAAATATCTTCATGGAACATGATCTTTAATTAATATCCTACTGGTTTTTGGCATAAAAGAAAAACGGATCATTTTGACCCATACAGTGTATTTTAGGCTATTACTACAAATATACCTGTGGTACTTAGGACGCGTTCTGTCCGCGTCAGAATCACTGTGAGCTCCCTATCGAAACAGCGCTTTGAGCGTCAAAACCGCGTTCCGAACGCGTCAAAAACCTATCAAGCTGCAAACAAAGACGGCGTTCTAGAATGTCATAGACACGTTACGTACGCGTCAAAACCTTTTAAGCTGATTGTCTCGTGTTTTTGTATATACCATCAATGTTAAACCACTGCGTGTGCGTTTCAACGACAAAATGTGAATTATGAGGTTAATAATTAACGCGTGCGCACAAATAAATAAAACCTTAATTTGCATTTAGCAACATTTTGTCTGTTAAAGGTGCATGAAAGAGTTCATTCTAGGATATAGAGTATAAAATGTTATAAGTCTAATGTTTAATGGTTTTTATCGCTACGCGACCGTTGAACGGGATCATTTCTGACTCACATGAATGAATGAACATATTTGACGCCCACGTAGGCATTTGTCCAATACAATACATGGTTTGTTTGGCATTCTATCACAATATTTTATTGTTTTATGTAAGATGTTACCGTTATAAAACACGGTTATGGTTGTAGTTACCTAGGAGGATAGATTCTCCGGACTTGCGCTCCTGCATTGACATGCTGCTCTCTATTCAGGAAGAATCCCACGGTCAGAGATCCCGCACCGACCAACGACAAGATTCCCACCTTCCTTTTACTGGACAAAATCCGTGCGAAGCTGCTTGCCATTTTAACCCTATAGAAGCAGACGAGTTTTCTCCAGATGAACGGGGTCTTGAAGAATGGACAGACAGAAGGATAGACACTGGGATTACTGGAGGATGCAGGGGAATGCTGCGGATATCTGCCCTTCTCCCAACACAAGTGCCGTCCGATCACCCTCCCCTCAGAGGCAGCAGCAGCAGCAAGACGAGATGATTCAGAATCTCACACAGCCTAGTGCTGCTTACAGTAAACCATTCAACAACCTTGAATATCACTACAATTAGGCTATTTCATTAGGGTCCCAGTGTGGTTACATTTTTATTAATGTCTTAATGAGTTTTATGGCATCACAGGGGAACAATAAATGTGCTGTTAACCATAAAGCAAGTGACAGCTCATTTGAACCTTGTACGTGACTTTGAAGCCCATTGGTTCAGCTTTACCTGTGGAAGAATACACGCCCGTCTGCAGTACACGCATGCGCGCTAGGGATTGGTTTATGAGTGGCGCCGTTGCATAAATGATATGGTTATTTAGATATAGGTTGAGATTTTTTTCCGTGGTTGTGATACTGTGAGTGTCACAGGAGCCTTGGGTACACGTTGGGTCTTTAAAGTAAACTTAGAAGGTTAAAAATGCTAAAACATCATAAACAAACAGGTTCTGTTATGACTGGAACTGCTTAGAAGGATGCCACAAAAACCGTTTCAATATGTAACCATGGATCACAAAACCAGTCATAATGGTCTTTTTTGAAGTTACTGATTAAATAAGCTTTCCATTGATGCATGGTTTGTTATGATAGGACAATATTTGGACGAGATACAACTATATGAGGGTGCAAAAAAAAAAAAAAAAAAAAAAAAGGAATAAAAATAAAATACTGACAAAATCGACTTTAAAATTGTCCAGATGAAGTTCTGAGCAATGCATATTATTAAGCAAAAAATAAATTTTGATATATTTACTGTAGGAAACTTACAAAATATCTTCATGGAACATTACTTAATATCCTAATGATTTTTTGCATAAAATGTATAATTTGGATCCATACAATGTATTGGCTATTGCTTCAAATATACTTGTGCGACTTATGCTTTTGTGGTCCAAGGTTACATATAAAATGTGTCCTTTATGTTGTATTTATTTATAATTTTATTATGTATACATTTTAAAAAGCAAGGCACTCAAAACTGTGCTGTATTGTTATACCCTAATGAAAATTAACCATAGTTTTATTATAGTAAATGCAGTAAGTAACTATGGCTTTTTGACATATTGATTACCATTTGTATAACCACAGTTTTACTACAAATACCATGGTTAAACTATGGTTTGTGTAGCAAAACAGCTGGTTGGCTGGTTTTAGCTGGAAGAAGCTGGTTTTAGCCGGCCTCTCAGCCTAACCAGCTAAAGATGTGGCAAAAAAGCCCTCTAAAACCAGCCAACCATTATAGGCTGACTTTAGCTGTTTTTTCAGCAGGGTTACCATGGTTTAACTATAGTAACCATGTTTTTTTGGTTTCATTTGTGAAAACCAGGGTCAGTTTTCATAAGGGTATGTTCCATTGTAATTGGAAATAAATGCACGAGCAAGTTTTCAGTCCTGCAATGTCACATTCTAGCGACTAGTGAGTTTAATGCATTTAACCCAATCAGTAACATTTGGGAATAAAATTTAGTTTGAAAGGTTTGAAAAAAGCCGTATTTTAACTATAAATAAAAGTGCAGATTGTTTGATGTAAATCAGCATGTAAAACTCTTAACAAGAGTGCTGTAAGTCACATGACCAGATACCGTATATGACGTGTCTCAAGTCTCCATAAAAGAAAGCATGTAAAATGTGACCCTGGACCACAAATGTCAAATGTAATTTTTTTTTTTTTTAAATTGAGACTATTTGAAAATCTGGAATATTGAGAAAATTGTCCAAATTGAGTTTTAACCAATGCATATTACTAATTAAAATTTAAGTTCTGATATATTTATGCTATAAGAAAAATAAACCATTTTGAGCAATACAATGTATTGTTGCCTATTGCTACAAATATACCCATGCAACTTATGACTGGTTTGGTGGTCCAAGGTCACAAATATGGAATACAGATACAATGGCCATTTTGATTGTTTCATATGTGCTCATGTAAGCTGGAAAACATTTAGTAATAAATGGGTTAACCTACATTCCTCGTAAGCCTGTATTAGGCCTAACCACTAAGACAAGTTCACAGCATTTACTGGTCTTAGTTGGGATGAAAATCCCTCGTTTAAACCATTCCACCAGGATACTTTGCAGAAATCATGTGAAATAAACAAGAGAATTACCGTAGGCAAAACAAACTAAAGCCTGTATAATAATCTCTTACTGTATTGTACAGCAAGCTGGTCATTATTGTGAGATTAAATCTGTGTTTAAATGATGCCAGACAGAAGTGAATTGCAGACTTTGTACAACACATGGATTTTTCTTGTGAAATGCAGTGCAAACGTGGAATGTTTGAACAAGTATGTCATTCACCAAATCTATCAGCACTGGAAAATTAATAATACATTGCTTTATGAACAGCCATGCATATTTAAAGTGAAATTGTAAAGCTTACCAGATACTTTTAAGCTGCCGAAGTTGATCTTATCTTCTGAAGTACAGTCGGAACCAGGTACAAGGGCAAAGCTTTTACTTTCTTCAGTGTAGCAGAGCAGAAATAGGTGTGTCCTTCTTTATTACAGTGCCGTGGCGTGGTTAAGACTTCCTTTTGTTTGACCTGCCACCGTAACGCTCAACTAGCACGGTGCGATTTATTCATTGGCTGCCTAATGTTTCCTGGGAACAAAATCAGGACTGGATTCCTTATCTGTGTCCGGTGTCATCAGAGCTGGCTATGAGATAATGAAGCCATGATCAGTTCAAAAGTCACTGGGACGACGGGATTAATGACACGTCCCTTTACAGCCTACCTTACAACACTTTTACCTTGATGTCGTTAAAGTCAACTAAACCACGTTACAAAGAAAACTCACAGTGTATGCAAAAAATAACAAAATAACATTCAGCTTAAGGCCATTGTTGTCTTTATCATCTGTATTGTTTAATAACTGATAAATGTCTAGCTGCTGAACTGTTGAAGGCCCTTCACGTCTTAATAGAAAGCGAAAATGGAAAATAATAGAGTTAAAGCATAAACTTAACATATATGCAGCACCTAAACCTCTTTCAGACTTACTGTTTACTCTTTTGACTTATACAAACATTTCTTGAGGTAAAAGCTAATGTTAAACAACTTTCCCTAGTGACAAATATATATTTGAAATACATTTCTTTCATTCTAAGTATACTACAAATATATTTACATATTTATGTACTTAATAAAAATACCCTGCAATTGTACTTTTAGTATACGTAAGTATATTTGACTGTGTTAAAGTGGAACTTTGCAAGTATACTTTAGGTACACTTCAAATATTTTGCATTTAAAGACTGATGTTATAGATAATACAATAGTAATAGATGTAATAGATAATACAATCCTCATCAATAGTGACAAATTAAAACACATTCTAAGCTTAATATTAAGAACGTAATACTCCAAACAGTTTAAATAGAACAAAACTGCCTCACTGCTCCCTCTGTTGGAATTATTCTGCTACAAGCAAACATGGAAAATTGTCCAGGCCCATGTTAATGGAGATTTTGGCACATCTTTTTTCAAGAGCTTTTTTAAGTAATATTAAAATTGTCTGGACAGGGTCCATTTTATAAAAGTCTTAAAACTAGTAAAACTTATTTTCTATATGTCATCCAAAATCGACAAAGAATTCAATCCCACAGTTCCAAACGGGACGAAATGAAGTCACCACAAGGCGGCGTTACTTTCCCTACTTCCACTAGATGCATAGGTGCCGATTTATGTTTTTGCCGGCGGGTGCTCAATAATATCTCGTGTTTTTCCGTGGGTGCTCGAGCCCCTGATCGGCGCCTATGACTGGATGAACTGTAAAACGTTAAAGCAGCTGTCCATTGACTTGCGTAGGTTGTTTCTAAATTAGATTATCAAATAATTAACAGTTTGGTAACCTAATCAAGCTACATCCAGAACATGATTAAATAAAATTATTGTCATTACTTATCTTCCGTGTATTAGGCTAAATTTCAGCTAAATGGCAAATTACACAAAGAACAAAAATCAAGAGACAATTCAACATCTATCCTTTAACAATAACATTATTTATTTAGAATTATTGTTTTTGAACATTCATTTTAGTGGACAGAATGCTTTATCTAATTACAGAACTACCCATATTCCTAACTAAGCTTTTTTTTTGCCGACCAAAAATGTAATTGGGCCTGCTTGTCAAACCTGCGTTCTGTACGCGTCAGATCCACGTGAGCTCGTCATAATTACGTTTCGAACGCGTTAAACATTTAAGACGGCGTTCTAGAATGTCATGACGCGTTTCGTAAGGGTCAGAATATTTCAAGCTGCCTGTGTCGTGTTGTTTAGAATATACAGTCAAGAGAACTAAGCTGAAAATCAAGATAGCCTAATGGCTGTCTCAAAACTAAACAAGCTCCCAACCAAAACAGTTTTGTTTAGCCTGTCTATCAAAACGGCCGCTTTTGACCGTCAAAACCTCGGTCTGTACGCGTCAGATCCTCTTGAGCCCATCAAAATATCGCTTTTGAGCATCATAACCGCGTTTCAAACGCGTCAAAAACCTAAACAAAGACGTTGTTCTTGAATGTCATATATACGCGTTCCGAACGCGTCAAAACCTTTTAAGCTACCTTGTATCGTGTTTTTTAGAAACAGCCAATGTTAAACCACTACATGTGCATTTTTAACATAAAATGTAAAATATGAGGATATTAATTCATGCATATAGGCATACACACAAATAAATAAAACCTTCATTTGCATTAATTATCTGCCATTTAATTCTTAACTAAGCCTTTTTTTTTTTTTTTTTTGGGTGCTTTCAGATATGTCATAGTCTGCCTATGCACTGGTTTTGAGAAGGAGAACTAGTTGAAAAGCTGAAAATTAAAGGGATAGTTCACTTTGAAATTAAATTTTGATATGTTTTAGCTTACCCCAAGGGCACCCGGAGCTTTCCGCGAGTAGCGCCGGAGCGCTCACACACCAGGAAGCGCGCGCACTTCAACTTGGACGTGGTTATTTACAAAAGGTAAAAAACGACATAAATACTGTTCGTTTTCTCACACAAACCGCTCGTTTCGTGTCTTAGGTCATTAATGTGTACTTACGATGGGGAATTGTTTAATTTGGACTGTTTAATTTGAATCTGTGCGTTTTCTTTTGTGAGGTGACCATAGGCATGCATTATATGACTGACAGACAAGAACTGTTGGACCTAAAAATATCAAAATTGAAACTACTGCGGAAACAAAGACACCTACATCTTGGATGCCCTTGGGGTAAGCTAAAACATATCAAAATTTAATTTCAAAGTGAACTATCCCTTTAAGGACAATTGCTGTGTCTCAAAACTAAAGCTGCCGACCAAAATAGTTTTGTTGGGCCTCTCTATCAAAACTCAAAACTAGATCCTCGTGAGCTTACTTTTAAAACAGCGCTTGAACGGCAGGTTAAAAACCTATAAGCTTCAAACTAAGACTGCGTTCTAGAATGTCGTACAGTGCTTTTGACCATCATAACTGCGTTTCAAACACGTTATTAAGCTGCAAACAAATGGGCACAACAACGGCATCCTACAATGTCATAGCCTCAACCTTGTAAACTTTCAAGCTGCCTGCGTCTCGTGCATTTTAGATACAGCTCATATTAAACCACTACATGAGTTTTTTTAATGATAAAATGTGAATTATGAGGATAATAATTAATGCATACACACAAATAAATAAAATTTGAATTAGCATTCATAAAAACCCATATTCCTAGCTAAGCTTTTTTATTTTTTGTGTGCTTTTGGAACATATCATATCGTATATCTCATCTGATATTCACCTTTTAGCCATTATTTAATTTAAAAATGAAGGTCAGGACGTTCAACATGGGTTGATGAAAGCATTATAGTGACAGCAAGGAATATGGCAGTAATTTATGGATCAGTCAGTGTTATCGAGTTTTTTAGCAATGAAAATCCAGCTTGTAGCTACACTTTTGAAACTAAAACGAAAGCAAAAACCTGTTAAATGAGGCAAACTTAATCTTGGGAGACTGATTTCTGTCACTCTGTATTTAGCCAACACAACAGGCAAGTTTCCTGTAAACAGAGCTTTCCTCAAATTTTATACCTTAATGATAGTCTGAAATCTCCTGAAAAAAAAAAAAAAACACTATTATAGCCATATTTAAATCATAATGTCATACTCAAGCACTAGTTTAAAAATAATTTTGACTTGACAAGTGAATTTAAATATATAAAGGTTTTGTTTACCTCAGATAAAACCCATTGCTTTCAAGCAAAGTGAGTCAACTCATTGCTTATTTTAACTACCATTCAAAATTTTGGGATTTCATGCTTGCCAAAAGTAAAATGTATTTGTTCAAAGTACACTAAAAAGTTATGTGGTTGGTTATGAAATATTATTACAATTTAAAATAGTGAATGCAGGTAAATTGGGATACTGTTTCAACTGGGGGAAAATGTCCCAATTCACCTAATATCCTGTTATAAAATGTAATGTATTATTCCATTCTTCAGAATCACACAATCCTTCAGAAATCATTCTAATATGCTGATTTGCTGCTCAAGAAACATTACTTTTTATCAGTATTAAAAACAAGTGTTATGCTTATAACAGTTATGTTATTCATATAAACAAACATTGACACATTTTGTTTGATTCTTTGATGAAAAAAAAAGCTTAAAAGAACAGCATTTTCAACCAAGATAATATAAGAATGATATGAAAGCATCAAACAGTAAACCAAGCCCAAGGGTACTTAAAACCCTTGCTCTACCCCCATGTCATTCACACTGTTTCCAAAATCAGTTAACATGATGGCAATGTTTATACACCTTTAAGACCCACGTCTGTTCAAAAGAGCATTTGTCTGTAACTTCAACACTCAACTTAAGACACTGAAATGGACAGCAGTCTCAACAGCAAACCAGAGAATCAGTCTGTGACTCCACCATCGGAGGACAATGCCAGCATGGCAGAGAGTAATCATAATGATGAAGCTGCAATTTCTTCTGCTTTGGAAACAGCTGGAGATGGCAATTCCTTACAACCACCAACAATTAGCTCCAAGTTATTGAGAATGTTGGAAGCAGCAACCAAACGGCGACCTGCGCTTGTAAAAATGCAAAACAGCGAGGAAGTGTTCGATGAAAATGATGGAGCCATCAGCGAAGCGCCAAGAACAAAAAGAGTAAGTGCTACTGAGGCCGAATAAGTACAAAAGATGTTGAAGTATTGTTTGTTGTGCACTGTGATGTAAGAACAGACAAAATGTACTACATAAACACAATGACCTAATACTAGAAGTCTTCCATGTCAACATATTACTGCATTCAGTTTCTGAAACCTGGGCTGGCAATACAAAAGTGATGTTGAACTTTGGAAAGGAACAAGCATGAATCTAAGCTTACCACAATTGAACAAAAGTGCTTGATCCCAGGTTGTTTCAACTGGAATGTCCATTTCATCCCGGATACAGAAGGGGTTAAATGTCTGTCATTGGAGGTTGTAGAAGTGCTGAGGTCAAACCTTGGAAACAGAGAACCATGAATCGGAGAGCTGTTCAGTTTCCTTGCCACCATCTTGTCTTGAACAAAGCACTTAATCTCTAGTTGCTTCAGTGAGAATGCCCCTTTACAAACTGAACTGTCAGTTTTCTTGTTTTATACCAAATTCAGAATGTCTGTGCTGGACATGAAATGGCGAGCTATGAATTTGACAGTTGTGTAGGTTCTTTGCCATCAGTTTGTCCTTGAACAAAGTGCTTGATCCCAGGTTGCTTGATTGGGAAAGTCTCTAAAGCAGCAGAACTGTCAATGTCCTGTTTTATACCAGATACAGAAGGGGTTAAATGTCTGTTCTGGTCATTGGAGATCATAGAAGTGCCAAAATCAAACCATCGAAATGGAGAACCATGAATTAAAGTTGTTTAGCTTCTTTACCACCATTTTGTCTTTGAACAAGACACTTGATCCCCAGTTGCTTCAAGAAGAATGTTCCTTTTGTAACAGAACTGTCAATTGCCTTGTTTTATGCCTAATTCAGAAGGGGTTAGATGCCTGCAGTGGACATGAAACGGAGACCCATGAATCTGAGAATTATGTAGGTTCTTTACCATCAATTTGTCCTTTAACAAAGTGCTTGATCCCAGGTTGCTTGTTCTGGAAAGTCTCTAAAGCAGCAGAACTGTCAATGTTCTGTTTTATACCAGATAGAGAAGGGGTTAAATGTCTGTTCTGGTCATTGGAGATCATAGAAGTGCCAAAATCAAAGCTTGGAACGGGAGAACCATGAAAGTTGTTTAGCTTCTTTTTGTGTTTGAACAAGGCACTTGATCCCCAGTTGCTTCAGTAAGAATGTAACAGAACTTTTGTAACAGAACTGTCAATTGTCTTGTTTTATGCCAAATTCAGAAGGGGTTAGATGCCTGTGGTGGACATGAAACGGAGACCCATGAATCTGAGAGTGTAGGTTCTTTACCACAATTTGTCCTTGAACAAAGTGCTTGATTCCAGGTTGCTTAAACATGAAATTCTCTGAAGCATCTGTCAATGTCCTGTTCTGTACTAGATTCAGAAGGGGTGAAATGCCTGTGCCATTGGAGATAGAAGTGCTGTGGTTAAGCCTCAGAATGGGTTACCCATGAGTCTGAATGTTGTTGAGGTTTACCAGCAATTTGTCCTTGGACAAAGCGCTTGATCACTGGTTGATTTAACAATAAAGTCTCTAAAGCAACATAACTGTCAAAGGGTTAAATATCTGTTCTGGTCATTGGAGTGCATAGAAGGGCTAAGGTCAGACTTTGAAAAGGGAGATTCATGAATCTGAATGTTGTTGATTTGCCTTCCATTTTGTCATTGAGCACTTGTCCATAGGTTGTGTCAAGGAGAGAAGCAAACTGGTTGTTTCTTACAAGGTACATATCAAGGTGTAGTAACCTAAATTCACTGGGCTTAAACACCAAACGTCTAGAATCTGCATTTCCTTACCTCCACTTCAACACAATTGACCCCTGAGTGTCTCTCCAAGGAGACTGTCTCTGTGAGAAGCAACCTGGTCTCCACATGGAGTAGGGGTAAACAGGGTTTCTGGTTTGGTATCCTAAATGTGCTGGGTTTAAACCTTGGAAAGCATTAGCCTTGAGTTCCATTGCCTTCATTTTGCCCTTGAACAAGGCACTTGACCCCAGGTTGCTCCAAGGGGACTGTCTCTTAAGTAAGAGAACAGCAAGTCATTTTGGATAGAACATGCCTGCTAAATGACGTGTAACTGAATAACCTGTTCTTGATCATCATTAACAAACCTGAACAGAGACGTGGGCTGTACACAGGCCAGTGCACTTACAACCACACAGTAGCAGCCCAGTGGCACTGTGCCAGAATTAATAAATGACTTGTGGGAACTTTTGTGACCTCACAGACTTTAATCATTGTTGAATCACGTAAGCGGACCGCGAGCTCTGAATTTATTGTAGAGGCTTCGGTCTCACAGTGTAGGATTTCATCTGACAGTGGATCCATGCTCCTCTAGCCTGCTCCTTTAACATCATGGCATAACAATTACTGTTGTGAGGCAGCCTTTAAATGCTTACGTGGGAGTTATTCTTCGCATTTCTCGAGAGGATCAGACACCATGAGGAAAGTCTACAGCCTGGTTAGTCTCACTAAAAACAGGGAATCAAAAGATCCTGTGTTGTCTCTTAACATCAAGGTATTTCTAATCTCTTGAGGCAGATGTTGCAATCTATCTGTTTGCTTATTTTTAGAAGTAGGTCACAAGACTAAAACTGATAATGTCTATCTTGTTGTTATTTTTTGAGATTGGTAGAAGTTTGGATTAATTTAGTAATTAGGAGTGTACAGTGTATAGGAGATAAGACTATAGTTGATTGTGAAATGATTATTATTACCTGTAGCTTAAGTTAATTTTATTCATTATTTCCTTGGAGCAGTGTCAGCACTTTTCTGTTAAATATAAATACATTTTTTTGTCAGATAAGATAATGCGACTACTAATGCTAACCCTAACAAACAAACACATAATTATGATGCCATGTTTAGTTTCAAGTTTTATTTCTTTATTTAGTGTGAGTTAATGAACAAGTGATAGTTACTGTATATTTGATCTCTAAGATTGCTTGAACCTGTACTGGTAACATATATGTTTCTGTGCCACTATTGTGTCATTTCTACCATTAAATGAATCTACTTAAGATAAAGGGTTAAAATTAGTGGTGTCAATAAAAAAAAAAAATTACTAATTATTTGCACATTTTTCCCGAAATTAATCACGATTAATCCTACCTGACATTAAAGTTTTTAATTACACTTTTTTATTGCAATAATTTCGCATTCATGCTTCAAATTAATGTAGAAACAACATAAATATTTGTTTGATGCCATGTTTTTTTATGAATGAAGGCAAGTATCACAGACTCCAAATGATGTCTCTATGATTTTTTCCCCCTAATATTTAAACATTGAATATATATAACCATTCAACATTACAGTATCATTGAGAGCTATCACTTTAACATTTATTAGACTTTAAAAAATAACTAGTAATAATAATTTAAGTGAACCTGAAACAATCTTCACATAAACCCATTATAATAAATGCCATATACCTCTGCCCTTCAGCAAGGAAATATAGTCTGAGGTTATCTAAATTATATAAAATTCTAAATTCTATAAACATAACACTTAGTTATCAGTTTCCTCTTTTTAATTTTGTTATTTGATTAAGAGACATCACAGCAGCTGGTTATTAGGATATTTTGGCTGCTGTTACTTTAAAAGCTGCCGCTAAACTTCATCTGACACTGCTTTGACCTATAAATAACAAATTCTTACATGCACCGTTTTAAGACAGCTTTAATCTCTTTTTTGTGAATTCATGTCTAAATTAACGACATTTGGGTTTGAATATGATTCATTTGCGCGTGCACTTGAAGAGAGCGCGCTACGAGCAGAGTATAAAGGCTGACAGGGCAGGTAAATTCATTTTTACCGACATATGGCCTGACAACATCTCATCTGACCGCAGTTCACTGATGTTCTACTGAAGTTCCTCGTCACCTATTCTGTTTCCATTCGCGTCTGCTGCTGAAGTGAAGTTGGAGCACGCGTCTGAAAAGTCTCCCGGTTGATTTTTTTTAGCAGTTGTGAGTGGAGTGACTAAACCTAGCCACGCCCATGCGTTAATTGCGTTAAATATTTTTTTTTTTTTTAGATTTTTTTTTTATTTTTGCCTTTAATTAGATAGGATAGAGCAAGGTGACAGGAGGTGAAGCAGGGGAGAGAGAGAGAGGGGGGATGGGATCGGGAAGGGTCTGCGAGCCGGGATTCGAACTCGCGACGCCCGAAGTGCAACAGCACTGTATGTTGGCACACTGCCCACTAGGCTACCGGCACCGACGCGTTAAATATTTTTAACGCGTTAAAATTATTTGCCTGCGTTAGGGTTAGGGTTAGCGTTAACGCTAATTTTGACCCCACTAGTTAAAATTATTAGATTATTTTTATTACTTTTTTTTTTTTTTTTTTGCAGGAAATGATTTGCATTCAAATATCAAGACTTGTAGCTATAAAAGGTTTACAATTATACTTAGAGATTAACATGTAAAATATGTATTTTATGCATTTTTACATATATCTACATATATCTTAATATGTTAAATATACAAAAAATATAATTGTTTGTTTCCTTAGCAAATCCAGTATCCTGAGCAGCCACGAGAATTCGACAGTCGCTTAACAAAGACGGGCCGCCGCTCCCTGTCCCACTCAGTTTCTCATTCTTCTACAGACAGTAACAGCTCAGGTAGATGCTATGCAAATTCCATCAAACTTATATTTTTGGTAGTTCTTTGTATTTTCATTGCCATCTTTGATCCCAATTTCCTTTCTCATTTCGTTTCTCACTTTTCAGGTGGTTCAGATGCAGAAAATCAGGAAGATGAGGTCTCTCCTAGAGAAATGCAACAGATTAACTCTAAAGGGAACAGGGACTTCTGCATCAAAAACATCAAAATAGCAGACTTTGGCCGTCGAGAGATAGAACTTGCTGAGGATGGTAGGCAAACAGTATGGTTTAATACATATAAGCAGAAAATAAACATTATTTCAGTATTCAAAAATGAATGTAATCAGTGTGTACAATTGAGGTCAAAAGTTTACATACACCTTGCAGAATCTGCAAAATGTTCATTATTTTACCAAAATAAGAGGGATTATACAAAAAGCATGTTATTTTTTAATTTAGTACTGACCTGAATAAGACATATCACATAAAAGACGTTCACATATAGTCCACAAGAGAAAATAATAGTTGAATTCATAAAAATGACACCCTGAAGAATTTTTCTGAAGAACAGGACAAACAAGGGACTCATGGACAACTATCACTAAACAAAACAAAACAAAACAAAACAAAACAAAACAAAAACACAGCTGTGGATCATTCAACAACACTGTATTAAGAATCAAGCATACAGTATGTAAACTTTTGAACGTGGTCATTTTTATAAATTCAGCTATTGTTTTCTCTTGTGGACTATATGTCAACATCTTTTATTTGAAATATTTTACTCAGGTCAGTACTAAATAAAAATAACATGCATTTTGTATAATCTCTCTTATTTTGGTAAAATAATGAACATTTCGCAGATTCTGCAAGGTGTATGTAAACTTTGACCTCAACTCTATGTATTTGTATTCATTAAAGAGATGACCGCACTGATGGCCTTGAGAAAAGCTGCCCAGGGTGAGAAACCGTTGGCAGGGGCTAAAATAGTGGGATGCACCCATGTCACAGCCCAAACAGCTGTAAGTATCATCTGTCATCCCTTCACTGCATTTTAAATGAACACTATTGTGCTAACAAAAAAAAAAACCTCATACAAAACCAAGAAAACTTGTTTTACAAGGTCAGCAGCACAAAAGAAACATGAAACCCCCAACAGCTCCCATATCCCCCTATATCAGCTCATTATACAATACAAAAATACATAAATATAAGTATTTAAACTACTGTTTTACTGTTTAGGGTTAATTAATATTTTTATTCAGGACATGTTAAAAAAAGAGTTCTATTTCAAATAAATGCTGTTCCTTTGACCTTTACATAAATTAAAGACACCTAAAACAATTATCAAGGTTACCACAAAAATATTAAGCAGCTCAACTGTTTTAACACTGATAATAATATATGTTTCTAATGGATAAACAGGTGCTGTTTGAGACTCTGATGGTACTAGGGGCTCAGTGTAGGTGGGCAGCCTGCAATATTTACTCTACGCAGGATGAAGTGGCAGCTGCTTTAGCAGAGCAAGGTAACAGAAACTCTTAGTCTAACTGTGATACATTTTTAAAGGGGACCCCAGATATTAAGGCTTGTATGGCTTAAAATAATATAAATTATGTCTCTTACTGAATTTGTTGTAGAAAACTTATGAAAGATTTACTTTATTTTAAAAATCCACATTGTTTAATATATATTTTGGACTATGGCGGGCACCATTATTTAGATGACGTAAAATGGCTGCACTCTGTGAGCTCATGGCGCTACCTGTTGCTATTTTTACCACAACACAACTCGGGGAAAAAAAATCACTAAACCGATTCTACATTGTGCTGCTACTTTTTAGTCGTATAGGCAACAAGAGAAGCGATGTAAGTCTTCACTGCTTTCTTAGCGATAAGAAGTGGAGAAAAGAACCCACAGCAAGATACCTGTGGACGGATAAAATTTCCTAAAGACCTGCGTCTTTGCTCCCTCCACTTCAGCCCTGATGCATTTGAGGCTTTTTGTACACTCTTAAAAATAAAGGTGCTTTAAAAGGTTTTTCACAGCGATGCCATAGAAGAACCATTTTTGGCTCCACAAAGAACCATTCAGAGGTTCTTTAAAGAACTCTCTTTCTTACCTTTTTATAATCTAAAGAACCTTCTTTCGCCACAAAGAACCTTTTGTGAAACAGAAAGGTTCTTCAGATGTTAAAGGTTCTTTATGGAACCATTTAGACAAAAAAAGGTTCTTCTATGGCATTGTGAAGCACGTGTATTAGTGTGTAGACCAAAGCTACTAAAAGAGCTTACTAATGGCAGAGACAAGAAATGCTAGATGCCATCCTAGCAAAATGTAAACATACGCTTGTCATGACGCTGCAGACATCGAGTTTCTCAGCTTGAATTTCATTCGATATCTGGGGGCATTTAGACTGTGGTCATCGTATCAGTATTGTATTTTCCAAGATGTGTTGCAGTAAAAATAGCAACAGGTAGCATCAGTAGCTCACAGAGTGCAGGCATTTCACCTCACTAAAATGATGGCGCACCCCATAGTCCAAAATATGTGAATTTTCTAAATAACGTAAATCTTTCATGGGTTTTCTACTACATATTTCAGTATGAGACATCATTTACGTTACATTAAGTCATACAAGTCCTTTAAATTAAGACTCAGTTTTGAATTTGGCATCAGTGTTTTTGCACACAATTATTTACCCTCTTGTCTTCTGCTTTCCATGGCAGACTTTCCAGTGTTTGCATGGAAGGGAGAATCTGAGGATGACTTCTGGTGGTGTATTGATCGCTGTGTAAATGTGGAGGGCTGGGAGCCAAACATGGTACGAGTCCCTTCGGTGATATGGCACCACTTTCACTTCACAGATCAATAGTGTCTCTTATCTTGTTTGTTTTCACCTGTAAATAGAAGTTTGTTAATGCCAATTCTTCTTTAGATTCTGGATGATGGAGGAGATATGACACATTGGATATACAAGAAATATCCTCACCTCTTTAAGAAAGCCAAGGGTATTGTTGAAGAAAGCATCACAGGAATTCACAGGTTGAGTCACTCTTGATGAAGAGATGCTTACACTGAATTGACACTTGGGTGTTCACACAATGAAACTTACAAATGTTTTTGTATCATATATATCAGGCTTCATTCTCTCTCTAAAGCTGGAAAACTATGTGTGCCAGCCATAAATGTAAATGACTCGGTCACTAAACAAAAATTTGACAACCTCTACTGCTGCAGGGAGTCCATTCTGGATAGGTAAGATAACAATACAAGTATTTCTCCATTAAATTTACAGTAGTTATATGATTTAACCTACTTTCTGTCTTGTTTCTATTCTCTCAGTCTTAAAAAGACCGCTGACATCATGTTTGGGGGAAAGCAGGTGGCCGTATGTGGATACGGAGAGGTACATCTCCTCATTCAAATAAATTACGCTTTCTATTGTCAATAGTTTAGCATTGGCCTCTGTTTTGTGTGCGTAAGTGTAAATATTGGTGCCCACAGGTTGGAAAAGGTTGTTCTGCAGCTCTGAAAGCAATGGGGTCTGTTGTGTATGTAACCGAAATCGACCCCATCTGTGCTCTACAAGCATGGTAAAATATTAGTTATTTGAAAATTAAAAAAAAAAAACTATTCAGTTATATTATTTAACAGTATCAATTGTATTTCAACTAGCATGGATGGCTTTCGAGTGGCCAAACTAGGTGATATTGTAAGACAAGTGGACATGGTCATCACCTGTACAGGCAAGTTGCGCAATATCATAAATAAAAGTCTGTGCTGTACTATTACATTCCACTGTTTGCTTTGACAACTGACCCTTTGTCTACACAGGTAACAAAAACGTTGTTGTGAGAGAACACATGGACAGAATGAAGAACGGATGCGTTGTTTGCAACATGGGACGCTCTAATACAGAAATCGATGTTGTAAGTGGCTGTCGAACGTGATAGAATACACGATTAGTGACAGTTGAATGCTTGTAATTTAACTGATTGCATTTTTTGTCATTTGTGTAAATTTTCAGAGCAGTCTGATAACCACCGAGTTAGAATGGCAGCATGTGAGAGCACAAGTGCATCACATTATCTGGCCTGATGGAAAGAGAATAGTACTCCTTGCAGAGGTGGGAGAATACTATAAAACATATTCACCTTATTTTTTTGTCATGTCAGGAAGCCATTTCCTGTATATGTGCAAGTTTGAGGAGAACATTGCAGGATTTTTCTCCATATGGTGGACTTCAATCAATGGGTTGAAGGTCCAAATTGCAGTTTCAGTGCAGCTTCAAAGAGCTCTACACAATCCCAGCAGAGGAGTAAGGGTCTTATGTAGCAAAATGATCAGTCATTTTCTAAAATACAAAAAAAGATTTTATATACTTTTTAACCACAAATGCTCGTCGTGCACCAGCTCTGCGATGCACATGTGTGACTTCACGCATTATGTAGTCACATTGGAAAGGTCACGCAGGTTAGTTCTTTGTCTGTGTACTTTAGTTCAAAAAGGTAGGGTAGAGTGAAAAACTCATTTTCTCCTCCAAATTCAAAATCATCCAACATCATTGTTTTACTTTTTTGTAAAGGACGTTTGACACGTTGTCCTAACTGCACGCAACACAACAAGATTCCAGCGACAAACTATTTGGCTGTCGCTACGCGACACGACACAACTACAGAATCAATTAAATATCACAGGGGGTTTGGAAGGGGCTCTATATCCCATATAAAAACTACAATACAAAACAAAACAAAATACCTAATACATATTTTACAGTCACCGTTATGGAGATTGATCATAAACATAGCTAAAATCTTTCTACCACAGTGGCCGTCGTTCACAAAATGTATATCACAGTTTTATCAATACTAGCATGTTTCAATACTAGAATTTCAGTCAAATGTAATTTATGCAGTAGCCTATTTCAAACCTTTAACCCATGGGAGAAAATCAACCCAGTTACGTGGAAAAACTAACGATTTGGCAACCCTACATCAAATACGAGCTGCATCCAAAGCAATTTAAATATTCCGCATATTGACAGCACCTCCCTGGTTGAATACGATACAAGGCTTTAATACAAAAACGCACACAATGAATGGTGACTGTTGAAAGCAAAAGCCGAACCCGGGACATTTTAGGCGTCTGCCGGACGCATTTTTTAGGCTCAAACAAGGACATGTCTGGTGAAAAGAGGACGTTTGACGTCTAAATATTAATCTATCCATCTCATAGTAGCCTACCAAATTCTATTAACAGTAACGTTAGTAAATCTTATTGTTGTCTTCAAATCTGGCTACTGTCTTACGTTTTAAAATCACTTACAGAGGAAGTTTGGTCCCATCAGGCCTAACATGCCGCTGTAAACTTGTATTTTTCTTTTCTTTTCACTCGCGATGTTATAATACTACAATACAACAGTATTTTTTGGCACACTCGTTTTACACGTATTTGGCGCCACCTATTGTTGTGGGTGTATAATGAATTTGTAAAAATGCATGTTTTTTTTATAAAATGTATTGCTAGGCATTTACAATTAGTTTAATATGCTATATCCATTAAAATAGAAGCTTAATTTAGATTTTTAAATAACTATGACTAATGTCTATGGTGTCAACTGGAAAGGCAGTAACACCACAGACAGGTTAGCCTAGATTCAGACTTTTCTAAAATGGAGGCTGCCATCAGGATGATTTCAAGATCGGGGGACATTTTGGAAATATTAATAAGTATGTATTTATGTATGTATTTGATTAAAATATGTCAGATCTGCAAGTTATCACCAATACACAACAGACACTAATTCAGCTAACTTTAAGAAAATGAATAAGAAAGAATGTACTCAGATCAACCAGATCAACCAGAGCCTACAATGACCTTTACAGACAGAAAGTAGTCCAAATTGATTTTCCCCTTTTCTTAAAGGGGCGACAACCATTGTAACACCACAGACATGAATTTGGGGGACACAAGTCTAGACCCTGAATATAAGGCGACTGTGTTTTTCATATATATTTCCAAGAAAAAACAGTGTCTTATATTCGGGTCAATGAGGTATGTTGTTGCAGCCGCGACATTGCAGAAATAGAAAACATTTCTAAAATAGAAATTTCACTGGTTAGGACAACCAGTTGCGGCATCATGTGTAGTTAGGACACGGTGTGACTTTTATTGCAAGTTTACTTTGTAAACACTGTGTTGATACTTCGCCTATGTCACACGTCACCTTTCCAAAAATTAGAAAATGACATTACGCTTAATATTCTTCGGTTGGGATCGTTTTGAGCCTATTGAAAGGTGCATTGAAACAGCAGTTTGGACCTTCAGTCCGCTGATCTCCATTAAAGTCCACTATGTGGGGAAAAATCCTGGAATGTTTTCCTCTGAAAACTTAATTTCTTTGCGACTGATGAAAGAAAGACATGAACATCTTGGATGACATGGGAAATTTTATTTTGAAGGTCAACACTAATCCTTTAAAGGAACACTCCATTTTTTGAAAATATGGTCATTTTCCAACTCCCCTAGCGTTAAACAGATGAGTTTTACCATTTTTTAATCCATTCAGCCGATCTTCTGGACTGCCGGTAGCACTTTTAGCATAGCCTAGCATAAATCACTGAATCTGATTAGACCATTAGCATCTTGCTCAAAAATTATCAAATATTTTCGATATTTTCCCTATTTACAACTTGACTCTTCTGTAGTTACATCATGTACTAAGACCGGCAGAAAATGAAAAGTTGCGATTTTCCAGGCTGATATGGATAGGAACTATACTCTTATTCTGGCGTAATAATCAGGGAAGTTTGCTGTCGTACCATGGGTGCAGCAGGCACAATGATATTGAAAAAAGTCCCCAGCTAGGTAACTTCCAACGTGACCAGCACTAAGCCACTAAGGTACCTGGGGACTATATTCAGGCGCTGCGTAATATTATTGCGCCTGCTGCACCCATGGTACGGCAGCAAAGTTCCTTGATCATTACGCTGGAATGAGAGTATAGTTCCTATCCATATCATTTTCTGTCGGTCTTTGTACATGATGTACACGATGTAACTACAGAAGAGTCAAGTTTTAAATAAGAAAAATATATCATTTTTGAAAGAGATGCTAATGGTCTAATCTGATTCAGTGATTTATGCTAAAATATGCTAAAAGTGCTAACGGCAGACCCGGAGATCGGCTGAATGGATTCAAAAATGGTCAAACTTATCTGTTTAACTCTCGTGGAGTTGGAAGATGAGCCAATTTAAAAAAAAAGTGGAGTGTTCCTTTAAGCTATAATATATGTTTCCTCATTACAACCCTTGTGGCATTTTTGTCATTAACATTAACAAGGTTACTGTTTTACCGCATTTGATTACAGGGCCGTGTCCTTAATCTAAGCTCCTCCACTGTACCCATATACGTGCTTTCCATCACAGCCACCACACAGGTATGGAAGCAGTTTGCTAATACATGAATATAAATGAGGTTTTTAAGTTGGTAGCCTAAAGGCTAAAGTTCTTGCACTTTTACTTAGGCTAAACATTACAGACTAGCTGGGCAGAGCAATAACACTTTTAAAAGAACATTTGCATTTAGTACGACACAGTGTAAATGGGAAGCATGACAGCCTTGGGTAATAGTTGGGTCTGAAATTGTTTTATAAATAGTGAATAGATTTGTTGTCTCTCCAGATTTGTTGACATGTTTAGTTTTCTGTATACTTTTTGAAAGGCTTTGGCATTGATCGAACTCTTCAATGCCCCTGAGGGCCGTTACAAGCAAGACGTTTATCTTCTTCCCAAGAAACTGGGTAACAGCGCAATGGCCTGCCAGAATTTATTATTGTTCCTCCATATTTCATAATGCACCAAATCATATTTGGATAAAAACTGATTCAGTATTTTGTATACCAGATGAGTATGTTGCAAGCCTGCACCTTCAGACCTTTGATGCACACCTGACTGAGCTCACCGATGAACAAGCCAAATACATGGGCTTGAGTAAATATGGCCCTTTCAAACCCAGTTACTACAGGTAATAAATGTGTTTCAAAATTAGAATTAAAGGATTGCATTTATAAATAAGTAATGTGAAACATTTAACACCTGCTTGTTTTTATCTGTTTGTAGGTATTAAGATGGAGAAGTCTCAATGTAACTCATCATCCTATAAAAGAAAACAGATGGATCTACAACTACATGAAGAAACAAATTTGACTGATTTTATTCATCCCACTCTTCACCAACATGATTTTACAGGCTTGTCCATTAAGGGTCAGAGTGTATAAATGTAAAGAGAACTATAGCACTTTTTTTCTTGCTGTTGTACTGCTAACCATTTTAGAGATGTCCATTCTGGTTGTATACAACATATACATTATGATTAAAACTTCCACAAAATATATGAATAAATAAAGGTAAAAGAAAATGCAACAAATTAACATAGTATGCTACAAGTATGCTATTTTTTTTCCTAATAAATCACTGTATACTTCTAGTTTGTTTACTTAAAAAAAAATAAAATAAATAAAAATAAAAAACAAATGACACATATACACTACCAGTCAAAAGCTTTTCAACAGTATAATCTTTAATTTTAATGAATACAAAGATCGAAAGATCAGCATTTTTCTGAAGCAAAAAGCTTTTGTAAAATTATACACTACACCATTCAAAAGTTTGGAGTCAGTATAATTTTTTTGGTGTTCTTTTAAACTTTCTATTCATCAAAGAAATCTGAAAAAATTCTACATTTTCAACATCATAATTTTTTGAGGTTTTGAGTTTTTTGAGCAGCAAATCAGCATATTAGAATGATTTATGAAGGATCATGTGACATTTAAGACTGTATTAATGATGCTAAAAATGCAGCTTTGAAATCACAGAAATATATTTCTGTCAGGACTATTATCGTCAAAGATAACTCACTGAGCGTCAGCTAACGTGACCTGCCAAAACTAACGCTGCGTTATTACATTATTCTTAAAACACTGAACGTAACTTGAAACATAAGTTTACAGTAGGAGAGAATGGAAAAATGGCTAGGTGTACTCACTTCAAATCTCCTGATTTAGAAAGACCCGTAAGTGGTAAAGGTAAGAATTACAGACAGAACAACGTCTGCCTTTCAATCTAGAGGCGGAATTCCTCAACATGCCTCTAGGTGGAGGTAATGTAGAAGAGACTAAATCTTTGGCAAACAAGACAAAGAATGAAAGGGATATCTGCTTGTCTGGTGACAAGAATCTTGTTGGATTGCAAGACTGCAAAAAAAAAAAAAAAAAAAAGTATTTTTTTTCTACTCTATTTTTTGCTCCTTAAGGTGTCCAAGTAGTTCAATAAAATGGTATTTCAGCTTGTGTAGCTTTAAAGATAAGTCAGCCCAGTTGTGGTTTACATGTGCTATCAAAGCTTCTTTTTTCTGATACAAAATACAAGTCTCTTACAGATATGGGTGACAGAGTTTTAGTTTACTACTGGTAAGCAAAAAGTAAGGTTTTGTAATAAGTCTTTAAAGGGATAGTTCACCCAAAACTGAAAATTCGGTCATTAATTACTCACCCTGATGTTGTTCCAAACCCATAAGACCTTCGTTCATCTTTGGAACACAAATTAAGATATTTTTGATGAACTCCAAGAGCTTTCTGACCCTACAGCAATGTAATTACCATGTTTAAGGGACAAGGACATTGCTAAAATAGTCCATGTGACATCAGTGGTTCAAATGTAATTTTATGAAGCTATGAGAATATTGTTTTTGTGTGCAAAGAAATGTCACTGTCCGCCAACATTCATGAGAGTACCACGAATGGCTTGTTTTCTTTGTGCACAGAAAAAAAATTTCATGGATTCAAAGATTCATAAAATTAAGGTTGAACCACTGAACCATGGACTATTTTAGCGATGTAAAATTCTGTCATCTTTTACTCACCCTCAATGTCTTTTTAAACAAGTATGAATTTATTTCTTCTATGGAACACAAAAGAAGATAACTTGAAGACCATCCAAATCATTTTGGTTACCATTGTTTGGGGGAAAAAGCAGTCAAATCCAGTGGTGGATGAAGTACACAAATCAAGTACTTGAGTAAAAGTACAGATAGGCCTATGTATAATAAAATATTACACCAGTAAAAGTAATCCTTTTTCAATTTTACTTGAGTGAAAGTTCAAAAATACTTGACTGATGTTGATGTGTCTGTATTCAAGCATTTCAGTGGGTTTAAATAGATCACCCTTTACAGCAGATTTAGTTCACAAAACAACTGACAGTTTCGACCTAAATATAATTTTCAGTTACATTAATTATTTTCTAAAATTCAACATTAGTAACGTGCGCTTCCCAAGATCTCCTGGTTCTTACTTGTGAATTCAGTTCACGTGATATATTATAAGGGGATATGTTTTATGAAATGTAGTGAAGTACAAATTATGATCTTATGTTTTGGAATGTAGTGAAGTAAAAGTTCAAAATAAAACTACTCCAGTAAAGTACAGATACGTGAAAAATGTGCTTAAAGGGTTACTCCACTCCAAAATTAAAATTTTGTGATTTATCACTTACCCCATGTCGTTCCGAACCCCTAAAAGCTTTGTTCGTCTTCAGAAGACAATTTAAGATATTTTGGATGAAAACCGGGAGCTTTGTGGCTGTCCCATTGATTTCCAAGTAAGTAATACCGTCAAGGCCTAGAAAAGTATGAAAGACGTCAAAATAGCCCATCTGCTATCAGTGGTTCTTTTTGTACGCAAAGAAAACAAAAATAATGACTTTATTCAACAATTTGTCTCCTCTGTGTCAACGTAGTGCTATTTTGGAGAATATCTACTGGACACAAACAGCGTATGCTGTTCTCTCTTGATTAGAATGAAAACAGCAAGTGATTAATGACAAAATGTTAATTTTGGGGTGGAGTAACCCTTTAAGTACAGTAACGAAGTAAAACTACTTTGTTTCTGTCCACCACTGGTCAAATCTCTTCTTTTATGTAACACGCAAAACAGCTGTGGAATGACATGAAGGCGAGTAAGTGGAGTGGTCAGTAAGTGATTGAAATTTTCTCATTAATCACCTCCTTAAAGACATTGACACACATTTGCATGACAATGTAATGTTGTTTGAAGCGTGCATTGAACATATTTTTTCATAGGTCCTCTGAGCTCTGACTGCATAGCTCAAGTTGTTTCTGCCCTAAATATAGACTTGGCTTTTCCCTACAATGTCAAATGTAACTTGATTCCATAAGTTAAGTCACAGCACGTCAGCTGCTGGCTGACCGGCTGAGTTCCTCACTCTCTGTGCCACACTGCCTGATGGAGTCTGTGGGAGCGCTGGGCAGCCCCACTGGGGCCAGCTCCAACCTACTGAGCTTGCCGGCATCCTTCCCCTGGGATGAGGACGAGGAGTCACTGGGTCTAGAAGGAATCAAGCCCAAATCTTCACCCATACCGAGACGGCGGAGTTCAGCGTCCTCCGATGACTCCCTACCTCCTCCTTCTAGCAGTCGTAGAGTGTCCTTTGCTGACGCCTTTGGTTTGAATCTGGTCTCAGTGAAACAGTTTGATGCTTGGGGAGTTACTGACCCATCAGGCCCTCTGGAGAGTGATTTGAATGAAGATAAGGAGTATTATATGGTTCCTCTCTTCACTCTTCCACAGACCGCTGAGGAGCTAGCCTGTCGGGTTCACGGGCAGAAGCTAGAACTGGAGAGTTTGGAGTTGCTTTCTGGGACCACAACCCTACGAGGACTCATTCGTGTGCTGAATATTTGTTTTGATAAGATGGTCTACGTACGTACCTCTTTAGATTCATGGAGAAGTCATTTTGATCTGTTGGCAGAGTATGTACCTGGGTCAAACAATGGTGGAATGGATTGTTTCTCCTTCAAACTCACACTAGTGCCCCCATTTGGGGAAGAGGGCACTAGGGTCGACTTCTGTTTGAGATATGAAACATCTTTAGGCACTTTTTGGGTAAACAACAATGAAAATAACTACTCTCTGGTTTGTTGTGAAAAAATAAAGGAGAAACCCCAAACTGACAGTGAAAACAGAAGAAAAAGCTGTCTGAAAACAACCAGGTATAAGGTTACCGACACATCTCAGTGTTGAAAGAAATATTTCTAAAATTGTCCTAACTGATAGAAATGATCCATAATTTAATTGATACAGTTTTTAAATTTACATAAGTGACATGCCAAAGTTATTATATGCTTAAAACTACAACACTAAAGTGGAAATTAATTAAGGAACAATATGCAGTCAAACCAAAATTTATTCTGGCACCTTTCTCACATCACCACAGTTTATTCTCTAAAGTTTTGAAAATGGTAATAAAATATAATGAGAGCTCAGAGTTAAACTGTGTCAGAACAAATTCATCTTGATAATGTCAGATAACTTTGATAGAGAGGTATGTAATGGATTACAATCAACCAAAAATTCAGACAACTGTTAGTATGACAATATTTACACAACTATCAATACTTTGTTGACCAATTACCAAGCGATGCTTAATTTTGTTTAGTCTGTGGTGTAAAAAGGTTGCATTAGCAATAAATAGCAAAAAACACTTGGTCAGGTCAAAGTGTCTGAAGCATTTTTAGTCCCAAATTTTTATCAATTCTACTGGTAGTCCACTGTATGAAGAATTAATGAACTATAGTGTCCTGCACAGTGCACACACTAGTAAAAATATCACAATTATATCTGATATAAATAAATTTTGGTTTGACTGTACATACTGCCATTTCCCCAATTCTTAATTGTATAATTTTATCATTTTCCAGCCCGACTGTCTCTGTTTCGACGGTTTCATCAACAAATAATGAAGAATTTCCTGGTAACTGACCTTATAAAAATTACTTAAAAGTAGATATAGAAATACTTTAAAATTCAGATTTAATGCATGTGTTTTGTTTCCTCAGATATGAATCTCAATTCTGGATCTTTAAATGAAAACTCAGAAAAACTTGAAAAGGAAAGCAAGGCATTATTGGTGAGTTCTAAATCTTACCAAAGTTTCATCCAGAGTCAATTAATTGTGTGTTTTAGTAAAACCGTGCATTTTAGTAGAACATTACATAGTGAAAACAATTTTATAAAATGTGCTGTGACACTGGCTGCTCTTTCTGAATGCCATGTGATTACTGATGTTAGGCTTTGACAAGTGTAACAGTATGTACTGTCCTAAACAAGACACTTGATAGGCCATGCTGTTCAGGGTCGCTCTGAGAACATCAAGTTACGTTGTTAAAAGTAAACCAAAGTCAATGTCTTCAGTCAATCTATCTTAAAAGTTGAAAAGCTTTGAGTTATTCTTTTAATAATATTTATTGAAGAAGGTATTTTGTTCAGTATTTTTCACATCTCTCTCTTGTAAACAGGAGGAAATAAGCAGAAACTGCAGCCGAAGAAGCAAAAGAAAGGCTGCACGCTTAGCAAAAGTCAAAGAGCACTTTGCTAAAAGGGAAGAAGAAAAGAAACAAGGGACCAAGACCAAAGAGAGTAAAGTTACAGAGACCAGCATGCAGGAACATTCATCATTGCTGGAGGAGACACCATGCAGTCCCCTTTCACAACAAACAACTCGACCACCAATGTGTAACCAAATATCACCCTCACCAGCTGAGTCCCTCAAATCTGCTGAGTATAGTGAAGACTCCACCGACATCTTCAGCCAAGCTCAAACACAAGATGAAGAAGACAACATAATCCACTCCAAGACGAATTTATCCACAGCAAACACAAATTTACCCCTGGAAGACTCCATCAGTTGTGATGAATCAATTGCACGCTCGGCTTCTGAGGTCTTGGAAGACATCCAACATACTGAGCGTATTACTGACCAAACAGTTTCAATCAATCAGGCTGCTCCTGCAAGCCAAAATACTGATTTGTCTATTTGCAAGAATCTTGAAAAGGCATGGAAGGACTTTGAGAAGGATGCCAAGCAAAGAATTATGCATGAGGGCACAAATATTAGCCATGACATACCAAATTCAGAGCCTCAGCTGTGCTCCCATGGCTTCACATTTGGGACCGTTGTAGCCCCACTTTATCATCAGGTTTTTAAAAACATGGAAATAGAGAAAAAAGACTTCTTTACGAAACCATTAGACAAGTCATTTAGGAAACTACAGGATGAAAATCGAAGAACGGTCACAGCCCCGGAGACCACAGACATTTGGCCAGAGTCTTGCATATCTATAAAACAGACAGTATGTGATATTAGTGCTGGCATCTGTGAAGAATCAACAGAACAGAACTCACAACTTACAGTAAACCCAACCAAAAAAACCTTTCCAGAGCCAAAGATTAAACATGTTAAAAACAAAGAAGCTTCTTACAATCAAACTGATTATACTGGTGGTATCAAGGAGTACCCAAGAGACATCAAATTTACTGAAACAAACTGTCCAGAAGTTACATCAGAGCAACCAGATCCTCCACTAAGAGAAGTTGCAACAGTGTGCACACAAGCTTTGACTGATGGCTCAATCCAAGATGATCCTTGGCAAAGTCTGTGTTTATTTCCACAACAAGAATCAAAACTTTTAGTCGCTACAAATCAAACAAGCCTGCCTGAACAGATTCATCCTTCATCACCCACAGCAGTTTTGAAAACTTCATCAGGATTGGATAATCAGAGGACCTGTATAAAAACTGAAGAGTCACAAAACCAAGAGGACCTTGCAATTGTCCACACCAAAGAGGAGAATATATCTGTGCAAACAGCCCAGTCTCCAGAGGACCCCATAAGGATCACCTTGGGTTCCTCTGATGACAAATTAGAGCCTGACTTCAGTGTGATGAGATCAAGCATTGAAAAACTTGAAGAACTTTCTCACTTAGCAATAGAAGCTATGACAACAGAACCACATACAGATCTGGAGAACACGCAAATAAATATGAGCAATGCTTTGGAGAGCTGCCAAATTAAAGAAAAGAATGAACAAATGCTAATGGGTTTTTCTACACAGGCATCAGAGATGGAGAGCTTCAGCATTATTAATTTTGATGGAGAAGAACATAACACATTAGTGATTAAAAAGATAGAAGAAATTCACGAAATGAAAAACGATGAAAGCTTGGAAGAGCAAGAAGAGGAAAATGAAAATCAAATCAAACTAGACAAAGAGGAGGAAGACCAAGAACCAGAAGAACAAGAAGGTAAAGGAGGAATAAACAGCATTGAGGATGAGTTGAAATACATAGATGATGAAGAGGATTTGGATGCAATGGAAACTGAAAGAGAAAAGAAACAAGCAGATGCAGATGATCTGTCTTTTCTTCTATCTCAAAATTCAGAGGAACAGAAGCAGATCATCAGTACCAGCACTGTTAAATCATTACCAGATCATATGGACTTAAATGAAATAGAAAACCTAGATGAGTACTCAGAAAAAGACAACATGCATGTCAACCGTGGAGTGGAGATCTGTGAGAAACCTTGGCAAGAATCATCTCAAAAGAGTGATCCTGAACTTAGTGGAAGAATGAACGCTATGGAGAATGATAGAAACCTTATTAAATGTATTGATCAAGAAGAGAATGTGTCCTGTGAAAGTGTGAAAAGTGTCCGGGAAAATTCGGATGATGAAAACAATATGCTGGAAAACATGGAATGCCTGATAAAGGACTCAGCAAACAGAGAACTTGAAAACACTGAAGACAACACCTCAACAGAATCGCAGATAGATGATGAGATGGAGCTATACTTGTCCAGTCTGAGGAATTCACAACAGTCAGTATTCAGAGAAGGCGCAATGAGTGGAAGCTATGGAAAAAGACCCTCTTTGAGCAGAGGGAGGCCATTGGCTATGCCTTCAATCTCAGAATCTGTGGACGAGGACCAGCCGAATAGTTCCCTAGAGGATTTAACAAATATTGAGTACAACATGGAGCTGGAAAGAGCTACACTGCCTCTAGTGGATGGGAATCAACATGTCATTGGACGCAATGTCTTGTGGTGGAAAGAGTTTTTGTCCTATGACAATATGTCAAGAGTGATTGGATACACACTTTTGTTGATAGTGTTTTTGGTTGCAGCATACTATTATGACTTTATTGCATGTTTTGCCCTATATATTCTTACAGTGTTTTGGCTGTTTCGTCAAGGGGAGGAAGAGCCACTGAAAAGCTCTCGGAAAGGTGAAAGAGGACTGCAGTAAATATGATTTACTATCAGCTGCTGTGGACACTGTGGTTAAATTTTATTTTTGAAGGAAATGTCCCAGAAAAAAATCGGTAAAGTTCCCTATATGTGTGTGCCAAATTGTTTTCCAAATTGCCTTTCAGAAAGAGCTTCTTGGCACTCTGTAAGGCTAATGTTGCTAAAGCTACCATTTCCTCTGTTTTCACTGATATTGACTTCACATGCTACCAGAATGATCATAAATAGGAATGTGGTGCTTAAAATTTGCATATGAAAAACACTGTGAAGTCAACCGTTTGAATTTGTTGAGCTTATAATCACAAGTTTCTGACATTTTCAGTGCAAGAGATTGTCCTGTTTTGTTTTTGCAGATATGCCGGAGCATAGGATGGCGAGGTTTTTACAAAAAAACATGCTCAATCGCTACCGAAAACTAGCCTAAAACAAACTCGTTAAAAATTGTGTTCCGCACATTTTAATAAAAATAAAATTCACATTCAAATTCACAGTTGCTTCAACCTGGGGACATGAAAAACAACCCAGAGCAACACACAAAAATGTCACGTTTTGGCTCATACCCTAAAAGTGCTAATTTTAACAAGCTATAAAAATCTGTTGGATATTTTGAGCTAAAACTTGACATACAAACTTATTTTTTACATCTTGTAAAAAGGGACATAATAGGTCACCTTTAATTTGCCATTTAACATTACACAAGTCAATAGATATATATTCCTTTGCTCTACAGACAACATGAGAACACTGAGCTCTTTACAAAGAGCTGAACATACAGCAAGGGATTATATAGGGTCTATATGTAGAAATGGTTGGGTTCTGTGCTAATGGTGCCTGGTACAGTAATGTTTAAAGGACCACTGGGTGAGTGAAAAGTTTGACAGATTATAGAGGTTTAGTCTTGGAAAAAAGGATTATAGTAAAATTTCTAGGGCTGTGCCGATATTCGGACGCGAATTATAATGCGTATCTCGTCAGTAATGCCGGTTCTCTGATTAGCCGTAAATCTTATTCACCTGTTCATTCATGCAGCCGCGCTTACTACACAGAGCCGTAGTTTGCTGACAAGCTACGCAGTTTCACGTGCAGAATCGATATGTATCGCCTGCGATACTGAAGGCGATACTTGCGTAGCTTGTCAGTGAACTACGGCTCTGTGTAGTAAACGCGGCTGCATGAATGAACAGGTGAATGAGATTTACGACTAATCACAGAACCGGCATTACTGACGAGATGCGCATGATATCGCGTCTGAAAATCGGCACAGCCCTAAAAATTTCATTGACATGTTTTTAAGTATAGCTTTAATTTCAAGCTAAGTACCTGATTGTATTATGATTTATATATACATATAACACATAGACATAATCATGTTGATTTTTTTCTAAAGCTGTTTAAGACAACAGTTTTAACATCTCCAAACTGACCAGCTTCTGTTACAAAAGGGCAAAGTTGTCAGAGGTGTCATATGACACAGGTGTCTAAACACATGAATAAACCATGTAAAATTATTCATAACTTCCACCAATGTGCAATAAAAATAGATAAGATTAGCTTAACAATTAGCTTTTTTTTCTGGTGTCTGTAAAATTGCTTTGTCCAATCAACAGAGTATTTTATTGTAATTCAATATTGTGCACCTGTTATTATTTCAAGTTGTCTTTCTCTTGTCCATTTATTGTTAGACATCATTCACAGAACTGGCTTTCAGTGAACAAACAGATGAACTATGATCTCATCTCCGGGTTATTAGACCATGCAGTTCACAAAAATAAATGTGACCACAGATCTCCCCAAATAGACTCCTTTTTTAGCTGTAGATATTTTAAGAATTTTTCAATTGCTTCTGGCCATACAGTGAAAGTCATTGGAGTTCATACAACATCGGATCCAAATGACTTAAACTGTATGGATCAAATATTGTCCTTTTTGTTCCACAGAAGAAAGAATGGATATATTAGAGTGAGTAAATATCATATTTTTCCTTTTTGGGTGAACTTTTCCTATGGTCAGCTTTAGAACACTATATAATTTCATGGTTAGATGAGTGATTGTGCCCCTTTCCAGCTTACTAAGTCCTTCTCTATATGATTTAGCAGCTTCCACACATTTTTTCTGTGGTCTTGACAGCATAAATTAGCAGAACAACGTATTCAGTAGTACATTAACCGTGCAATCAATGCTGGTGTTTACATCTGAGTATTGCCGATATGGCTGTGCAACCGGGTAACTGACCAAATCGTGATGTAAGTGCAAATCCTTTATTTATAAGGTGATAGAATAAGAAACAGTTCAGTTCATTAGTTCAGAGTTCATTAGGGAGGAGTTTGTACAGTTAGGCAGGGTGACTGTTAGGCTACAGGATTATCACTCCCTCTCAATGGGATAAAACTACATGATGACATTTTCAAACCCAAGGGGACAGACAATTGTATTGTGGCTCCAGATTTGCTAACTTATGGTTGAAACACCATGCAATGACAAGATAATATGCGTAAATTCATTTTTGGACATGTTCCCAGTCAATGGTAAAAAAGTGTCCCTGTTTATCTAAATGCACCCCCATATAGGCCTATATTTCGCTAAGAAGTTAGGAACAGCATCACTAAGGTTATAGTGTACATAATTTTCATGTTAATTTTGACATGAGTCATTATTTGAAACAAAAATTGCAAAACAACTCATTGAGTCTGACTAGTTCTGGTATCCGTTTTTGTTTACTGAGGTTCATAATACTCACAGCAAGCCAGAGCTCTGTGGGTTGAAACGTGACAAAACTCACGTTCAAATCCCATGCCACACAGGATTCCGTGTCACAGCGAGCCAGAATGTGACCCGCCGGTGTGATTCTCAAGACCAAACGCTAGCAAGAGAACTCCCTGCTTTGGCTAATTCGTAATCCAGTGTAAATGTAAACGTCTACTATGATGCGAAGGAAAGCTGTAAATTACCATCTTTTTTTTTCTCGGGCCACACTAATTTAGACGCGGTAAATTGTTTACGCTCAGGCCCAGCCAATATCAGCGCTATAATTGTATTAATGTTAATTTTGTAATTAGTTTAATTTAGTCTTATTGCAGTAATATTGTGAAATATTATTGCAATTTAAAATAACAGTATTCTATGTTAATATACTGTAAAATATAATTTATTCCTGTGCTGCAAAGCTGAATTTTCAGCATAATTTTAGCACCAGTCTTCAGATCCTTTTTTTTGGGAAACCTGTAATACTTTTTTTCAGAATTCTATTGTTAGAAAAGATATCTATTTTGAATAAATGCTGTTTTAAAACGGCTTTTTATCTTTTTATTCATCAAAGAATCCTGAAAAAGTATCACAGGTTCCAAAACAAGCATTAAGCAGCACAACTGTTTCAAACATTGAAAATAACATCAACATATTAGAAGATTGTGTGACGCTAAAGACTGGAGTAATGGCTGATTAAAATTCATCTTTGCATCACAGAAATAAATTATATATTAATTAAATTAAATTCATCTTTGCAAATTAATTGTATATAATAACAATAATAATAGTCAGTTATTAAACTTAATTATTAACCCTTCAGGGAGTTTGAGTTGAGTTTGAGGCGTTTCATGTTCAGCGTTCACAGATTGGACGTGCACTTCCGGCACGTTCGCTGGAGAGGCGCAATCAGGCTGCGCGTTGTTACGGTGTGTGCGTGCGTGCGTGCGTGCGTGCGTGCTGACGGACTGACGGAGCCGGTGCGCCGGTAGCCTCAGTGCTGTACTATGGACCTGCGGAGCAGCGCTGAGACGGACTCGGATCTCTCCGAATACCACGCCGGCTCTGTCCCGACGGAGCTGCTGCAGTTCAGGAAGCAGGAGCAGGAGAAACTGTCGGGGGTGGTGAAGAGCGTGCACCGAAAACTCCGCAGGAAATACATTGAAGGTACTGCCTGAGATGCGTAGCTGTGTAGCCTAGCCTAGATCAGTTTCTGGAGTCTGGCCTGTTTAGAGATGCGGACATTTAAACCCCTGGTTAACAACGGAGAACCTAATGGAGAGAACCTACGAGAACAAAAATGTTATTTTAATATAAACTTGTGTTGCATGACTGTTGACACGAACTCATTTCGCACTTGGCTCGTTTTGGAAAGCATTGGCTGTGGCTCAAAACCTAGTGGTCTGCCTACATAGACAGCGTTTTGGATAACATTTGCATAGAACGTTCCGAACGCCCTAAAATAAGGTAGACTATATCTAGTTAGGCAGCACATTAGGTATTAAAACAGCCTCTGTCTGTCTGTCTGTCTGTCCCAAACATGACGTTATAGTCTAGTCAGCAAACCTGTGCGGGGTCTGTTCCTGTTTTGCTGTTTGAAAGCAAAAACAACTTTTAATTATCTTTTGGGGAGAAAAAGGCTGTAAAGCAAGAATTTATGAGCATGAATCATCTGAATTATGTGTCCCGACTGTGTACAGGTGACAAGTCTGTTGCCCTAAAAGCATTAATGCCTTCTTCATTGTCAATTATTTATCCATTTATTGTTTAACACCTTTCTTATCTAATGACTAATACACATATGATGAATAATGTTCAGCTGACGTATTAGTGTGTCTATTTGATGAGGATGATATAGTACAGCTTAAATAAGTGTGTGTGTGTGTGTGTGTGTGTGTATATGTGTATATATATATATATATATATATATATAGTAAAGAAGTGAACTGAAAAATTGCTGTCAGCCAGGTAGCAAATAATAAATTGCAATTAAAGGGATAGTTGACCCAAAAATGAAAATTCTGTTATTAATTACTCTACTCATTTTGTTCCAAACCTGTAAGACTAAATTAAGATATTTTTTGATGAAATCTGAAAGCTTTGTAACCCTCCATTTACAGCAATGCAACTGACACGTTGTAGGGTCAGAAATATCTTAATTTGTGTTCTGAAGATGAACGAAGGTCTTATGGGTTTGAAAACATGAAGTCATTAATGGCAAAATTTTTATTTTAAGTGAAATGTCCCTTTAAGGAGGGTTAGAGCTGATGTCAGTTATATCGGTTTCAGTATGACAATGTCACCGTGGTTATGAGCTCTCATAGTGTAAATCTGGATTTTTTTTTTTAGTTGCCTAATCTTTAGTACATGACATTCTCCCATCAGTTGACTTTCTTGTTTGAGATCTTAGCATGTTCTTTTCAAAGTGTACTTGGAAAAAATAAGAGGAAAATGCACTGAGAGTGGCTTAAATATCTAGTTTTATACACACCAGATGACTTCATCTGATCTTAAAATGCCATTTTTTGGCAACATTAGAGGTCTTAAAGGCCTTCTCCATCGTTAATAAACATACAACCAAACATACAAGACTGTCATCATTAATCTGTTGAAATGAGATTATCAATAAATTACTAAAATGAATTAGAAACTGTTTTATAACCATCTTATTATCATGCAGTTGTCTTATATTAAAGAGGCATGACAACATAAAAAAAATGAGTGACAACAATTTAGACTGTATATGTATGTACAGTTCAAGTCAAAAGTTTACATACACCTTGTAGAATCTGCAAAATGTTAATTATTATACCAAAATAAGAGAGAACATACAAAATGCTTGTTATTTTTTATTTAGTACTCAACTGAATAAGATATTTCACATAGAAGATGTGTGGACATAGAGCCCACAGGAGAAAATAGTAGTTGAATTTATAAAAAATGACCCGTTCAGTATTATTAATACTGTGTTGTTACCTGAATGATCCACAGCTGTGTTTTTTTTGTTTGTTTGTTTAGTGATAGTTGTCCACAAGTCCCTTGTTTGTCCTGAACAGTTAAACTGCCTGCTGTTCTTCAGAAAAATTGTTCAGGCTCCACAAATTCTTTGGTTTATTAGCATTTTTGTGTATTTGAACTGTATGATTTGAGATCCTTTTCACACTGAGAGCAACTGAGGGACTCGTATGCAACTATTACAGAGGGTTCAAACGCTCACTGATGCTTTAGAAGGAAAAAGCCGGGGGTGTAAACTTTAGAACGGAATGAGTATGTTTCCTTTTTTTCTTATTTTGCCTAAATATCATTTTTTTTTTTCATTTAGTACTGCTCTTCAGATGCTACAGAAGATACTTACATGTTTCTCAGAAGACAATATAATTTACATTTACTTTAATCTTCAAATTCTAAAAGTTTTCACCCCCTGACTCTTAATGCATCAGGTTTGAACCTTTTGTAATAGTTGCATATGAGTCCCTCAGTGTGAAAAGATGGATCTCAGAATTACACAGTCATTGTTGGAAAGGGTTCAAATACACAAAAATGCTGAAAAACCTGACTTTTGCTGACAGGCAGTTTAACTGTGGATCTTTTTGGTAACAACACAGTATTAAGAATCAAGTGTATGTAAACTTTTAAATAGGGTCATCTTTATAAATTCAACTATTATTTTCTCTTGTGGACTAAATGTAAATGTCTTTTATGTGAAATATCTTACTCAGGTCAGTAGTAAATAAAAAAACAACATGCATTTCCCATTATCCCTTTTATTTTGGTAAAATAACTAACATTTTGCAGATTCTGCAAAGGTGTATATGAACACACACACATCCTGTGTATTTTATCTTTATTTATTTTTAATATTTAGTTAATATTTTCTTAAGTTAAAGGAACCCTGCACCAAAGGTAGAAAAATGTAAATTTTGTCAACAAATCTTACAGAGCTTTCTCAAAATATCTTCTTTTATAAAAAAAATAAGGTCACATTTTGTACCCAATGTGTGAAAAGTGTCTCCTACTATGTTGTCTGATCAAGACAACTTTCTAAAAACCTATGTGTGCGTATTTTTAAAAAGAATATGAAAATATATTATCTTGGGAGAGTAGTTTTTTTATTGATGGAGGTAAACAACTGTGTGAGGATGTTGTTACATTTCCTGTTACGGTCTTGCACTGCAGTGAGCATCATCCAAGACAGATATCATGACAGATTATGAAATGTTATTTTTTTGCCTGCAATTACTCTACCCACAGGAAGCCAAATCTAATATAAAGTACCACCGTGTTTATACTGTCTGACTTTAAATGTGTCTCATGGTTCAGACTAGCTTTATCAAATCTTCCCCCGAGAGGGACGAGCAGTGCTATAAATCCCACACACAGTAGTCTATTCACTAGACCCCGTGATGGGTTAATAAGGAAGGCGTGATCTGGTCTTCTTGGCATTGTAAAGCAGTATTCATTTGTAACGGCGCTGCAGTCTCTTCCCTTCTTGTCTTATTCTCTGTAAATCTGATAAAGCCTGTATTTTCCATTCTGTCATGGGATGGCTCACTTTTTGTCAGTTCTTGCCCTCCTAGTTAGTGGTTGCCTTCTGGTGTCATCAGCTTTATCAGCAAGTTTGTGAACTGTGTGTGAATCAGCACAAATGTTTTTGAGCTTGGCGATGGAGTTGTTGAAGAAATCGGACTGTGTTTTGTGAGGCTACAGTTTCAGAATCAAAATTTAGAGGAAGCACAACATCAGCTGACTTCTGAAAGTAGGCTTTGTGAAAATCTTCACTAGTTATGCTGTGTAGAATGATCAATCATGACTGTACGCTTCTCTGTTTTGGCTTTTCGGCTGCAGTGGGAGATTTCGAGAAAATATGGCGTGAACATTGTGAAGACGAGCAGACTCTCAGCGAATATGCCATGGCTATGAAGAACCTGGCTGACAACCACTGGGCGAATAAATGCGAGGGCGAGGGGCGCATCGAGTGGTGCCGCAGGTATGATTGCTAATGGTTAGTATTTTATGTTAAGAAGCTGATTTGTCACTTATTGCTGTTAAATCTCTCTTCCCGCAGTGTTTGTCAGGAGTACTTCCAGGATGGAGGGATGAGGCGAGTTTTGGAGAAGGATGAGAAGAGCATTAGACATGCAGCGGCTGGGAATAACACATCTGTAAACTCTATACCACAGTCACCCACTTCAAGGTGCTAGTCTAGAATGACACCATTAAAACTGCAAATTTACAAATGTTCATTGACTAAATAAGCTTTTTCTTCATGCTTAGTAACAGCTCAACATTCCAGCTTGGGAGGATACGACTGTTGGATGTGGGCAGCTGTTTTAATCCCTTCCTGAAGTTTGATGAGTTTCTTACTGTCGGTATCGACATTGTGCCGGCAGTGGAGGTTTGTGTTTTTTGACATTATGTAATACTATATACTTTGTAAATAATTTAAATAAAACTATTAAATGGATATTACTTTTGGTTCTCACAGTTGTTTTCCCATCAAATTAAATATGGCATATACCCTGACTAATGTTTGTTATTGGGTAAATTACTTTGTTTTCTTTGTCTGGATCCATTAATTTATTCAAAAAGACATTCAAAATGCAGCTCATACTTTTTCGGCTTAAATTGGCATTCTTTCTTCAGCCGAAAAGAAAACATTCATTTCTCCATATGGTAGACTTCAATGGGAAACAACAGGTTGAAGGTCCAAATTGCTGTTTCAAGTGCAGCTTCAAAGGGCTCTACATGATCCCATCCAAGGAAAAAGGGTCTTATAAGAGCTAGTGCAAGATAAGCATTTGTGGTTAAGAAGTGTCTGAATTTATTTAAATTTTTTTTTTTTAAATGACACGTCGTTTTGCTAAATAAGACCCTTATTTCTTGGATAGGATCGTGTAAAGTATTAAACAGTTTCCTTAAAATTGTGTATTAATTTTGTTATTTTTGTCATCAGAAAACAGTGCTGCTAAATATTTTTGTGGAGATGGTTATATATGTATATGTGTGTATATATAAATATAAATATAAATATAAATATAAAATAATAATAAAATAAATTTTCTTATAAAGAAAAACCTTTTGAACAGTAGTATAATAAAATTAATTATTCATTATTCATATCATTAGTCATTATTAATGCTATAAAGATTTTTCAAAACCAATATGAATACAAAGAGTACATTTCTAGGAAATTACTATATGCCATGTACATTTACAGTTGGTCAAAAGTTTACATACACCTTATAGAATTTACTAAATGTTAATTATTTTACCAAAATAGGAGGGATCATACAAAAAGCATGGTATTTTTTATTTAGGACTGACCTGAGTAAGATATTTTACATAAAAGACACTTACATATACAGATGCATCTCAATAAATTAGAATGTTGTGGAAAAGTTTTTTTTCAAATTGTGAAACTTGTGTATTAAATTCAGTCCACACAGACTGAAGTAGTTTAAGTCTTTGGTTCTTTTAATTGTGATGATTTTGGCTCACATTTAACAAAAACCCACCAGCACACCCATCTCAACAAATTGGAATACTGAATTGTTGGCCTTCTGGAAAGTATGTTAATTTACTGTATATGTACTCAATATTTGGTAGGGGCTCCTTTTGCTTTAATTACTGCCTCAATTCAGCGTGGCATGGAAGTGATCAGTCCTTGGCACTGCTGAGGTGGTATGGAAGCCCAGGTTTCTTTGACAGTGGCCTTCAGCTCATCTGCATTTTTTGGCCTCTTGTTTCTCATATTCCTCTTGGCCAGTAAAGCACAACAACACCATGGTCATTTACCCAATTTTTGGGGCTTTTGGCAGTGTGGGCAGGTGCCAAATCTTGCTGGAAAATGAAATCAGCATCTTTAAAAAGCTGGTCAGCAGAAGGAAGCATAAAGTGCTCTAAAATTCCTTGGTAACTGAGTGCAGTGACTTTGGTTTTTAAAAAACACAGTGGACCAACACCAGCAGATGACATTGCACCCCAAATCATCACAGACTGTGGAAACTTAACACTGGACTTCAAGCAACTTGGGCTATGAGCTTCTCCACCCTTCCTCCAGACTCTAGGACCTTGGTTTCCAAATGAAATACAAAACTTGCTCTCATCTGAAAAGAGGACTTTGGACCACTGGTCAACAGTCCAGTTCTTCTCCTACGACAACTGTAGCCAAATTCCTTGACACATCTGTGTGTGGTGGCTCTTGATAGTCCATTCCTTGTGAAGTTCAACCAAACTCTTGTATTGATTTTGCTTGACAAGACTCTCAAGGCTGTGGTTCTCTCGGTTGGTTGTGCATCTTTTTCTTCCACACTTTTTACTTCCACTCAACTTTCTGTTAACATGCTTGCATACAGCACTCTGTGAACAGCCAGCTTCTTTGGCAATGAATGTTTGTGGCTTACCTTCCTTGTGAAGGGTGTCAATGATTGTCTTCTGGACAGCTGTCAGATCAGCAGTCTTCCCCATGATTGTCTAGCCTAGTGAACCAAACTGAGAGACCATTTTGAAGGCTCAGGAAACCTTTGCAGGTGTTTTGAGTTGATTGGCTGATTGGCATGTCACCATATTCTAATTTGTTGAGGTTGTGAATTGGTGGGTTTTTGTTAAATGTGAGCTAAAATCATCACAATTAAAAGAACCAAACTACTTCAGTCTGTGTGCACTGAATTTATTTAATACACAAGTTTTACAATTTGAGTTAAATTACTGAAATAAATGAACATTTCCATGACATTCTAAGTTATTGAGATGCACCTGTAGTTCACAAGAGAAAATAATTGTTGAATTTATAAAAATTACACCATTTAAGAAGTTTACATGCGCTTGATTATTAATACTGTGTCGTTATCTGAATGATCCCCAGCTGTGCTCTTTTTTTTTTTTTTTTGTTTAGTGAGTCCTGTCCGCTGTTCTTCAGAAAAATCCTTCTGGTCCCCTGGAACAGTGTGCAGTTTAAATGTTCAGAACTCATAAACAACCATCGCTAAAAAAAAAAGTGTTTATCTTGGAAACTGTCATTGACCCTTGTACTAATTTTACCTGCCCTGCTGAGTCAAGCTAAATGTTCTGTTTTTTTGTTACTTTTTAATTGCTACAGAGCGTCTACAAATGCGACTTTCTCAACCTGCAGCTGCAGCAGCCTCTGCAGCTGGCTAGCGACGCCTTGGATGCCTTCCTGCGGCAGTTGCGCGGCCCCATCGACGCTTTACCTGCCCAGCTATTTCACGTGGTTGTCTTCTCCCTGCTTCTCTCCTACTTCCCCTCACCCTACCAGCGCTGGCTCTGCTGCAAGAAAGCACATGAACTCCTGACCCTGAACGGCCTGCTCCTGATCATCACCCCTGACTCCTCCCACCAGGGCCGGCACGCACTTATGATGCGCAGCTGGCGAGTTGCGGTGGAGTCTCTGGGCTTCAAGCGCTACAAGTACGTCAAATTCTCCCACATGCACCTGATTGCTTTCCGCAAGGTGTCGCCCACCACCAGCAGCGACCTGGTCAGCCGCAACTACCCAGAGATGCTTTACATCCCACAGGACTTTAACACGCTCGACGAAGACGGATTCGCAGATTGCTATGAGCCTCCGCGCTCCGATTTCGAAGACGACCAGGTGGCATGTAGCTTTGCGGAATTGCCAGACACGCCGTACGATTCTGACTCTGGTGAGAGCCAGAGCAGCTCGGCTCCCTTCCATGAGCTGGAAGACCCTATTTTGCTGCAGAGCTGAACTTGTTTACTGCCCCTCTTGATATTTAGTACCCTACCTTCGTGCTGCCAAAATTGCTCTGCTGCGTTTGTGTACTCGACCCCTTTTTAAGCAGCAAAAAGTTTGCACAGAGTGAATGAGGACGTTTAAGTGGGCGTTGATTTTTAAGAGCGTGCAAGACATCCCTTTGAACACAAATGTACACACTAAACAATCTTAACTAAGAAATAGATGTGAGGTGGTTTTGTAACAGAAGCAGCTGTGTGACTTCAGGTCGAGGAAGATTTTGCTCAACCACTTTGGCTGTTTTCTCATTTAGAATGACTGTCAACTGGACAAACCTTTTCAGACTAGCTTAACTTATACCTTAGGCAAAGTTATCGTTGTTGTCAAAAGATCCAACCTTTCGGTTGGAGTTACCGCAATGTTTCGGAATTTTTCACCTGAATTTTGTAAAAGGATTGTTCACCCAAAAAGGAACATTCAGTCATTGTTTACACGTTCTCATGTTGTTTCAAACCTGTATGACTGGTCTTCTCTTTAAAAAAAAAAAGCCTCAGTGTAATTTTGTCTATACAATCAAAGTCAATGGGGTTCAAAACAACATCATTGTTACTAAAAGTTACATTGCAATTAAACTTACAATGAAATTTAGTGGGGTCTGAAACAATGTTTTGGACCCCAATGACTTCCTTTGTATGGACAAAAACAATTTAACATTAAAAAATAAAGTCATACAGTTTTGGAACATGGTGGTGATTAAATGATGACAATTTTCCAAGTTTTTACTGGACATTTTAGATGGCAATTTCGGGCATCCATTCTACCAACTTTTTGGTAGCAATCAAAGTTAAACAACAGTGTTGTTTTGGACCCCATTGACTTTTATTGTTACTAAAAGTGAAGATGAAAATCATACAGTTACAAACATTTTAAAAAACACCTTGGTGTAATTTTGTCCATACAGCCAAGGTCAATGGGGTCCAAAACAACATTGAAAATCATACAGTTTTGGAACATGTTAATGATTAAATGATGACACAAGTTTTCACTGGACGTTTTAGATGGCAATTTTGGCCATCTTTTTGGAATAGCCTTTATCAAAGATATTTGTAGCAATCAAAGTCAATGGGGTTCAAAGCATCATCATTTTGGACCCCACTGACTTTCATTGCTACTAAAAGTTGCAATCTGTATGACTTCCGTCTTCTCTAAAATGCATTCATTTTGAAAAATGTCTCAGTATAATTTTGTCTATACAATCCAAGTCTTTGGCTTTGGTTGTTACTAAAAGTTGCATTGAAATGAAAGTTACAATGAAATTCATTGGGGTCCAAAACAGTTTTGATCTGGACCCCACTGACTTCCACTGTATAGACAAAAACAGTTCAACATGAAAAAAATATATAGTTTTGGTGGTGATTAAATGACGACAACATTTTCTTTATCTATGATATTTGAGGCAATCAAAGTCAATTAGATCCAAAACAACATAATTTTGAACCCCATTGCCTTTAATTTCAATGGAACTTTTAGTAAGTTACAAAGAAAGCCAATGGGGTCCAAAACAACTGACAAAACAGTTAAACATTAAAGTAAAAATAAAAAGTCGTACAGTTTTGAAACATGGTGATTAAATGATCACTAAATTAAAATTTTATGGGTGAAATATCCAATTGATGGTTTGATTCTTAGCAAGTTTTCAGATGGCAGTTTCGGCCATCTGTTCTAACGACTTTTTGGAATAGCCTTTATCAATGATATTTGTAGCAATCAAAGTCAATGAGATCCAAAACAACATAATTTTGGACCCCATTGTCTTTCATCGTTACTAAAAGTTACACTGAAATGAAGGTTACAATAAAAGCCAATGGGGTCCAAAATAATGCTGTTTTGGATCCCATTGACTTCCATTGTATGGACCAAACAGTTAAAGACATTAAAGAAAAAAAGTCATACAGTATTGAAACATGGCTCTTGATTAAATGATGACAAAATGTTACATTTTTGCGTGAACTATCCGTTTAATGGTTTGATTCTTAGCAAGTTTTTACTGGACGTCTTAGATAGCAATTTCAGCAATCTGTTCTACCGACTTTTTGGAATATTCTTTATCAATGATATTTGTAGCATTTTAAGTGTCTGCAAAACTTGTGCGTGTTTGGTTATGTGACATTGTAACTGTGAATGTGGATTTCTCGCTTCAACAAGGTACAAATCCTGCGAAGTAGTCGTAGTTTCTCAGAACAAACAATCTTGCAGGTGACCGGATTGGATGCATGCGTTGTGGTAACACGTTTCTAATCTTGCGATCAGACGGCCTGAAAGTAGCTGCGTGTCTGCCTTCGTTTTCGTTTCAACCGCTATTATAAACCAGTAATATCTGAATACTTGTCAGTAGTATGTAGTATGGAACAGGTTAGATTTCTCTGCATTTCGCCATAATGTGACTTTGAGTAGGATGATTGTTTACTCTTGACTGTTTACTCTCGAAACCTTTGGTTGCTCTAATTCCTGTATCGTTATCTGGTGTATTTCCCGTTTTTCAGTACATTATTTTAATTTTCTGCTTTCACTTACAAAATATAACTTTTAAGGTACAAAAGTTTGGAAAGTACTCTGCCAAATGTTGATTTGAAGTCCTACAAAAAGATTGTTGTGTATCACTGTATGTTTTTAGCTCCTATGTATGTATCTGCAGAACTTGCAGCTTTTTTTATTATCCACTCCAGGTTTTTAAAAAAAACACTATTTTGACTGTCCAAGCACATATTTGCACGTTTTCGATAACTCCCTTTGTAGGGTTGGCAAAGTATCGATATTGGCATCAGCACTTCATTAGAACAGCAATACGTTCATAATCATAAACGGTCAAAGATTCCCCATATCACTTTAACCTGGCAGTTATATTGAGTAACTGATGTTAGGCACTGTTTTCTATTGTATTCATGTGGTTACCGCTTGGTAAACCTGCTGACATGAGAAAATGCTGTGATGGGTCTTTACTCTTAAAGGAGTGTGTGAGATTGGTTCTGTTGAAGTATCTATGGTGTTAGGCATTTTAAATGTGTTGTAGGGGTGCCAAAAATAAGTGTGGAACGATTTGAAATGGTGATAGAATTCAGTATGTGACCTTTCAGGATATGAGAAAAAAAATCCTCCTCAAGGTGCCTTCAAACCCAAATTGTATTTTTGCATTTGTGATTATATAGACTGGATTCAAGAACAGGCTACTGATTGTCATTTGAAAAGTGCGATAATTTCTGTCCCTCAATAAACAGTTATAGTACATATCTTACACGAATTAACCAGCTCTTCATAAAAAATTACTAAAATACTGCCCTGTTAGCAATAGCATTTAAAGGCATTCTTTAGTCTGTACTCGATTTATAAATCTGAGAAAAAAAAGTGTAAAAATCATTTAAAAAAGAAAAAAAGCTTTGTACTATATTGTTTACTTGGTGGTGTGTTCAGGCATTTCACATATCAAATGTCTTTGTCTTCCCCAGGCTCTAATCCACTGTTTGCATGATTGATTTTCTTTATCAGTGTTACGATGGTTGACTCCTACAGAACCAGACTATTTGTGAGGAATATTGTTATTCATCTTTTATAAATAAAGGTTTTTGTTGCCTTTTCTATGGTCTTTCATTTGCCTATAGCGGGTCAGCTTTTCATATGCAGTGCCTTGCAAACATATTCAGAAACCTGTTCATTTTTTCACATTTTATGTTAAACTGCTTTAAATTACTTTTAAAGTAAAAAAAAAAAAAAAACACCTAAAGGACTCTCAAACTGTGAGAAACAAGATTCTGTGTTCTGATGAACCTCGGTTCCAAGCATCATGTCTGAAGGAAACCAGGCACTGCTCCTCACCTGCAAAGTACCATCCCAACAGTAAAGTGTGCAGGTAGCAGCCTCATGCTGTGGGACTGTTTTTCAGCGGCAAAGACTGAAGGACTCGTCAGAGTAGAAGGAAAGCAAAATATTGAGATAGTCTTAATGAAAACCCAGTCCAGAGCATTCAGAACCTCAGACTGGGCAAAAGGTTCATCTTCCAACAGGACAATGATCCTAAGCACACAGCAAGAGTGGCTTATAGACATTGTGAACACTGAATGCCCAGAGCCTGGGCCTGAACTCAATAAATTATTTCTGGAGAAACCTAAAAATATGCATCTGCACATTAGGGTATATAGGGTATCCTGTAAAGGTTCTTCAGCTAAATACTGATTTAAGGGTATGAATACTTATGCAATGTACTTATTTCCATTTTTTTATTTTTAATAAATTTCCAAAGTTGCAACAATTCTGTTTTTACTTTGTCAGTATGGTGTATTGAGTCTAGACTGTTGTGGAAAAAAGATGATGATTTAAAGCAGTTTAACATAAAGCAGCAACACAACAAAACATGAAAAAAATTAAGGGGTTTCACAAGGCACTGTAAGACTATATGCGTTTCATATCTGACAGAATACATTTTAAATGTTTTAGCAAGGGTCCATTAAATGTGTATAAGGTGACAGTAAAGATGGTTAATAAAATATTAATATAATGGATATAATGCATTATAGTGTTACATTTTTGTTGTTGTTGTTTAAATATGCTTTTCTTTAGAAACTTTTCTCAAGTCTCGAGGTTTCCACAAAGGCAACTATTTTCAACACTGATGATAATAAATATTTCTTGAGTAGCAAATCAGCATATTAGAATGATTTCTGAAGAATCATGGACACTGAAGACAGGAGTAATGGTGATGAAAATTCAGCTTTGCATCACAGGAATAAATTATATTTTAAAATCTATTAAAACAGAAACCAGTTATTTTAATTCGTAATAATATTTAAAAATATTACTGTTTTTACCGTATTTTTAATCAAATAACTGCCACCTTGGTAAGAATAAGACATTTTAAAAACATAAAATCTATTTTAGCCTACATAAACTTTTTTGTCCTCTCCGGCATTCCGTAGCGGCTTAATACCAATGTGCAAACATGGCGGACGTTGGGAGAAGTTTAGGCGATGGTTCGGGATGTTGTGCGATACATTTCCAATTTTAGCTGTTTTTCTGTAAACGACAATATTCAGTGACTTATATATCTAGTGGCGTGTTTCTTTTCGCTTGATTTGATCGATGTTATTCTCGTCGTGAACAAAAGCAACACAGTCTATCAACTTTCCGATGCCGGTAAACGCACTGGAATCTGCTCGACTAAATCAGACTGACATCACATTAAAACTCCTCAGCTCTTACATGTACTCTTATTTAACAACTAAAGACATTTTAAACATTTGCACATGTAGTTCACGCCTCAGTTTCAGTCATGACCTTGAGTTGAACAGTTTGGATCGTTCAGCAGTAACAGGTGGATACTTACAATCCACTGTTTCATTGTAGATGTTACTCTTAACGTTTGTACAGAAATGTCTGTAGAAACGGTTTCGTTACGGTTTCCCTACAACATGCTGTTCTTACATCCATTTTGCTGAATAGTTATGTCGCGAATAATTGTTCCCGTTGTGACGTATACATTACGTCACTCGCGACGTTGAGTTGGCAAGTTTTTCTGCTGTTTTGCCAGTTTTATCTCTGCAGCAATGTGCAAGCTGCTGAAGTATTGCTTTAGCCACTTCCTTTATGCTGCGATGACCCGGCTGGACGAAGCCAACAAAGGGGTCAACATGTGGTCATCCATTCGGTACCTTGGTTACCTGTCTAGTTTGAATTCCCTGGTTGCCATTTGCCTGGGAATTTACGTACAATGGGAGAAAAGTGCTGACACTATCATCTTGGTCATTTTCATTTTGGGTCTCTTTGTTCTTGGGATAGCCTGCATTCTCCATTACTACTTCGGCATGGAAAGCGTCAGCCTATTTCTGCTGCATCTGTGGTTTGGTTTCCTTCTGGGTTTGCTGTGCTTCATCAACGTCCCGTCCAAAGATCTCGATGTTAAAGAGCAGGTGGCCAACTATATGTTAATAGCAAGCATCGTGATACGATTCCTATGGGCTTTAGTTGGAAGAATGTGCGGTTATACCAGACATCAACCCGCTTTCCTCACTTCAAGGGAGGCTTTGGAGCTCACAGGCTTTGCTGTGGCCAGCACAACCCTGGTCAGTCAAAAGTCCATAAGCCTTGTGATCCTGACACTGGCTTTGGCTGCTGTAATCGTGGATTTGCGCATGAAGTCATTCTTGGCGATCCAAAACCTGGTCTGCTTCTCGTGTGTCGCTGGGTTGTTCTTCTTCCAGGAGTCTTTAGGAGTGTCCACCAACCCCTTCGCCTTGTCTTGCTTCTTCAGCCGCCTGGTCTGTGACCCGTTACTGGATGTCTACTTCAGCGGACTTTCGGTCACTGAACGCTGGTCGCCGCTGCTACTGAGAAGAGGCCTGTGGAGACGCTTGACGCTTCTTCCGTTGGTGTTCATGGAGGTGATGTTTATGGTCGTGGCTGCTCTGAAGATGAGAGATCTGGATCGGTGGTATCTGCTCATCCCGGGTCTTTCAGGATCTGCTGTTTTCTGGATCATCTGCCACCTGGTTTTTCTCGTCACACTGTGGGGGTTTCACAGCAAGCTGAGTGACTGTCAGAGGATGTGTATGATGCACACGTCAGAGGCTGGAGAGCTGGACAGGGTCATGGCGTCTAAGGGGATGCGGCACTTCTGTCTCATATCGAAACGCCTGGTGCTTTTCAGTTTGGTGTCCACCATCATACTCGGGGCTCTGGGTTGGCAGGTAAGACTTTCTGTGAAAATCTTGTTTAGTTCTTAGAAAATGTAGTTCTTGCATTCATGGTGGTTTTACATGCTTTTGAAAAACTTTTCAAGAGAAGTTTAGACATTTTTTAAATTGAAAACATGTGGGTGAACATTATTTCTTTTAAAAAAGTTGTAAAAATATGTTAACTTTATTTATTTACATATTTATTTTTTACTAATATCAAATCAATTTTTCATAAATGTTGTGCATTCTTTTTTTGGAAGTCACACTGCATGATAAAAAGGAGGTCAAATTATAACCATGAGCCCCTTCTATTATATAATAAGAAACATTTGATTATTTAATACTAGTAATACTAATACTAAATACTAATAAAGTTTTTGAACAGTAAGATTTTTTAATGTTTTTATTTAGCAAGGAAATATACTATTAAATGGTCCATATTAATAGAAAAAAACTAAGAGAAAGAAAATATATTCAATTTTTGTGATATCAACAACAAATTAAATCATACATTTAAAATAAATTACATTTTAATAATTAAATTATCCACATAGTATTTCACAGCTATACATCACCAGTGTTTAGTAACTTGAATAATAATTTGTTTTATACATGGTCTAGAGGCATTTATTTACCCAAATTCAGAAGCATGATATGCAAATTTATTTACATTAAATTTACATGACCATTCTGTATTGTGAATATAGTCACAGCTAAATGGAATGACACAGTAGGATTTTTAAAAAAGAAAAACTTCAGGGATATTCAATAAGTTCTGAATGTTTTACTGCCATTGGGCCTCATTCATGAAAAACGAGCAGAACGAATGTTTGTGTAAATCGCTCGTAAAGCCGTTCTGACATAAACTTTCAAATTCATGAAAATGTTTGTATTTTCAAAATGTTATTTGGTACAAAAGAAATGTACACCTGCTCCCTACCATGTGTAAATGGTGCGTAAAACGTTCTGTGTGCCTTTTTCAAACTGGTGACACTGAATTTTGACTATTTACCCAGTCCCAGCCGTAAATATAGAAGGGGAGGGACAAATAACGACCAACCATCCTACTTATACAATGACTGCCACTGTTGTCAAGTCTGCGGTTTTCCATCAGAATTTGGCTACTTTACCACTATTGCCATGTGGTGTTTTTATGTCCGCAGGTTGAAGCAACCCCAGTAACACAATATTTGGCCCCAGGAATTATATTTTTACCAGGGAACCCCACCAAAAAGTGTATTTTACCCACCTGAACAATTTTTTTTTTCAGCTGGCTAAAAGCTCTTTGGTGGACACACGTTATTGAATATTTATTGCTAGGCATATGACTTATTAGTCTTTTTTGCATTTCTGCAATATACTGAGGCCAAACCTGAGAAAGTAGACCAGAATATTCTACTGCGTTCCTAAGACACGCAATTTGCGTAGCTGTAATTTAGGCCATGTCCACACTAATATGTTTTCGTTGAAAATGCATATTTTTCTCTCCGTTTTGGTCTTCCGTCCACACCGAGACAGCGTTTTGTCAAGGAAAACAAAGCTTTTTGAAAACGCTTTGAAAATGCCCAGTTCAGACTGTCAGCCCAATTCCGATTTTGTGCGTATTTGGATGGAATCTGATTTGAATAACTGACTGTACACACTGTGTATCGCATTCGTCTTCTGACTGAGGCAGCGGCATAAATGCAGAAAGCAGAATGTGCGACTTCACTCTGTGCTGGTTTCAAAACTCAAAGATGTGCGTATACTAGCCGTATTGTCTTTTCCCAGTTGACTTACAGTTTGCAACTACACAAGCATGTTTCTGCAAACACATAATATGTTTTGAAAAAGCTACGCTAATTCCGATCTGACTGGTCAGACTGAAACGCATTTCCAGAAATCTGATTTGAATAGGATTCCAAACCACATACGAACGTAGTTTGAATCGGATTTGCACAAATCCGATTTCATGTAGTTCATTGCCGTCTAAATACGATCGGATTTGCATAAAAATCTGATTTGGGCTGACTGTCTGAACGGGCTTTTGAAAACGATGATGACGCATATTTAGTCATGTGACGCATATTGTGGTCAATAGATATCCATGTTTATACTGGTAATTGTGCTTGTTATGTGCTATTCACTGTCACTGCTGCTAAAGAGATTTACCTTGTACACTCTTCATATTACAGTACTAAAATGGTGAAAATTTACTTACAGTTGTTGTCCTGACTCTTGTGGCAAAACATGACGGCAGCTGCTTTTTAGATCAAATATGAGTGAGCGCGACATGGACGCATCAGTGAATGTTGAGATATCTCCATAAATAAAATGATCTTGCCAGAAGATTTACATGAAAACGTATTATGTCTGTATAATCTCAGTAAGTTTTTGGAGGCTTTACGCATGCGCAATAAGGCAAATTTAAGGTCTGTTTTATGCGCAAATTACTCCGAATTTACTCATATGTTTGCGCCAGTTTCATGAATGAGGCCCATTGTGTGAATAATGTGTAATTATGTAATATATAAAAAAGTAACTGTAATCTGATGCTATGAGCATTAAAAAGTGTAATATACTCCAATTACTCTAACTCTTATTTTTTTGTAATCTGATTATGTAATCCAAATTACTTAGTAACTGGTCTTGGTCAAAATGTTCTTCCCTAAAATAATGGTGGTGATCATTTTCTTTGCTCCTAAATGTATTGTTTTCTTCTACAGCCGTCCAACAGTCTATTTATTGCCTTGTTTCTCCTGGTGCTGCCTATTGAGTCACTAGCCCATGGCTTCTTCCATGAGCTGGGAAACAGCCTCGGAGGAACGTGTGTTGGCTATGCTGTAGTGATTCCTACCAACTATTGCAGGTAACTGGAAACGTATACACTCCCACTTCAGTAACTCGGATACTTCAGGTACTTGATTACTTACACAGAGGGTCAGTGCTGTACCTTATGCTCTCATTTTCTCTCAGCCCAGATGGTCAGCCCACCCTGCTGCCTCCGGCGCATGTGCAGGAGCTCAACTTACGTTCCACAGGGATGCTTAACAATGTGCAGCGCTTCTTCTCTCATCACATGATCGAGACCTTCGGTTGTGATTACTCCACGAGCGGCTTGAGTCTGGAAGCACTGCAAGCCAAGCTCCGCTTATTCATGGAAACGCACACAGCTGACGGCCCACGACACGACACCTACGTGCTCTATTACAGCGGACACACCCACCGTAGCGGAGAGTGGGCTCTAGCAGGTGGGAGAATCATTACATAACTTTTTTCCCTGTAGAACCAGACACTACAGAAGGGTGAATCTCATAACTTCTTACTCAAGAACATTCACTCAAAATGGAAAAATTGAGGTTTATTTCATGTTAAATTAAATTAATTTTTTAAAATGCATTTTTCTTTTCTTGTATTAAAGTATGGTATTATAGTAATAAAATCACATAATTTGTAAGAATCATCTGTTATACAGTACTGTGCAAAAGTTATAGGTCACTAGAATTTTCACCAAGAAAAAAATGGTTTAAAGTCAGTTATTTCCATCTTTTGCTAAAGTGTGTCAGTAGGAAACATCAGTTTACATTTCCAAACTTTCATTTTGCCATTAATTGTAATAATCCAGTGAGATTTTTTTTTTGTACAAGGAGTCTGACAACAGCCAGTGCTGCATACAGAGATCTGATCTCATCATCATCATCATCATCATCATCATCACCTGTCTGGAATAATATGAAGAAACACAACAAACTGAGACAGACAAAATCCAGAAGAACTGTGGCAATGTCTCCAAGATGCTTCAAGAAACCTACCTGCAAAGCCATCTGAAAAACAATGTGCAACTGCACCTAGGGCAAAAGCTACTTTAAATTGAAAAAGATGGTCACACCAAATGTTGATTTCATTTAGTTAATAGAATTTAATTGATAAATAAAATCAACTTATGACATTATTTTTGACAGCATCCTCATTTTAATTTTGTGCCTAAAAGTGCCTAAAACCTTGTATTGTAGCTTTGCAGGTAGGTTTCTTGAAGCACCTTTGAGACATTGCCACAGTTTTTCTGAATTTAGTCTGTCTCAGTTCGTTCTGTTACTTCATGTCATGTCATGATGATGAGATCAGATATCTGTGTGGAGCACTGGCTGGTGTCAGACTCCTTGTGCAAAAAAAAAATCTCACTGGATTATTACAATTAATGGCAAAATGAATATTTGGAAATCTAAACTGATATTTTATACTGACACACTACAGCAAAAAATAGAAATAGCTGACTTAAAATAATTTTTTGGTGGTGAAAATGCTAGTGGCCTGTAACTTTTGCATAGTACTGTATATCTGTTACATCTCTTATATGCGTAAATTCTAAGAGGATTATGATTATTTCTCGTTTTCTTATCACAACTTCAGTTTCTTATGATCTTGACACAACCTAAGTTGTTTTCTCGTTATCACGTCTTATTTTTTTGTTGTGATTTCAGCCTAAATGTTGTTTTTTACTGTGATTGTTTTTAAAACACAATGCATCTTGAGTAGTACTGTTGCTAAAGTACCAAACACAACTTTACAGCACAAATTATAGTGATCACGAGCGATCACAATCAAGAATGTTGTTACTCTGTCCCAAAAACATACAGTAAGGTGAATATACAGTGTACAACCCATCAGTTGTATTCAGGTCTTTACTGCCACCAGTTGGTGCAGTTTTTTTTAACTTGGAGAACAACTTTTATGTTGAGATCAAAGATAATTAAGTCATGAAAATGAGAAAAGAAGTTTCGTTCTGTTGAGATCACAAGCAAATATTTAGGCCTGATAACGAGAACAACTTTCGTCATGTTTAGACCACGAGAAAATATTAACTCTTGATAACGAGAAAACAACTTTTTCATGTCGAGAGAACTTTTGCTACGTCGCGATCATGAGATAATTAAGCTGTAATAAGGAGAGAACTTATGTTGGAATCACAAGAAAATATTAAAATCTTAATATTGAGAATTTTTATGTCGAGGTCACGAGAAAATATTGTGATAATGAGAAAACAACTTTATGTTGAGATCACAAGAAAATATTAATTCATGATAACGAAAACAACTTTCCTCATGTTAAGATCACAAGAAAATATTATCATGTTGAGATTACGAGAAAATATTAACTCGTGATAATGCAAACTTTCGTTATGTCGAGATAACAAGAAAACAACTTTCACGTTGTCGATATTACGAGAAAATATTAACTCTTGATAGTGAGAAAACAACTTTTGCTATGTCAATATTACAAGACAATATTAAGTTGTGGTAACAGAAAAAAAAATTTCATCATGTTGAGATCATGAGAAAATATTGTCATGATAACAAGAAAACTTATGTCGAGATCACAGGAAATTTAAGACACGATAATGAGAAAACAACTTTCGTCATGTCGAGGTCACAAGAAAATATTAAGTTGTGATTATGAGAAAACAAAAAAGAAAAATAATCATAATCCATGGTCTCTTTTGTAGTTAAATATATTAGAATAAGCAATAATCAAATGCCTTACTGCAAATACAACTGTAAAGTAGACTTTACAATTTAAATTTTTTTTTTTTTCAGATGGCAGCAATAAGAATTAATCTTTTTTTTTTTTATAGAAAATTAAATGTAGTCTTATAGCATTTTATTAAAAGAAAAGCTAATCTAATTTAGACCATTTAACAATTATTAAATGCATTTTCATTCAATTCTCATTACAGTAATACAGAAAGTCTCATTAACACTTTTTAAAAAAGTAAAAAAAACGTTAAAAAAAAAAGATGCTGTAAAGGAATGAATGACTTCACAGTGATACGTGAGGGAAAAAAACATCAATATGTATTAGAATCAGAATGTTTTACAGCAAATAGAACCATAAAGTATAAACACTTATTTTGATAATGTTTTTAATGTATTTTGATAATAATTTGTTAAATTGACATTAAAACAGTGTCACAATGCAAGAAAAAAATCTCTTGATTTTGCAGAGAAATATGATCTGGACATTGTTTTGTAACATTAATTCACTTATATTAGTAAATTAGTAGTAGTAATTTGCATACAATTTACATAAAATACATAAAAAAATAATGTACATATGGAATTCAGCCAAACTCTGGTAAATATTGAGGGCTTTGTCTTTTTATATAATCAGGTGGAGATGTTTTACGTCTAGATGAGATTGTGCAGCTCTGGAGAGAAAAGAACTCTGGATCCTGTTCCCGTCTCATCATTATTCTCGACACAGACAACTCGCTCCCCTGGGTAAAGGAGGTGCAAAAAATCGAGGGACTTTATGTAGCGGTTCAAGGGGCACTGCTCTCTAGTCCCACAGACCCAGAGGTCCAGGACGTGCCTCAACTCGGGGACTTCACCTGTCAATGGGTTGATTTTAACTGCAACCCTGACAGCATAGTTCGGTGGTCTGAGCGTGGGCGGCCCGTCCGAGCGGCCTACGGCATCTCCAGACACTGGAGCAACTACAAGCTTCACCTGCCCACTGAAAGCGACGTCACCAGGCACTGGAGACTCTACTTCCCACGCCTGACTTACCCTGTGGTTCAACTCGCCCACTGGTGCGGTGGGTTGAACCTCTTTTGGGTTTGCGGATACTGCGTTCGGCTGCTCCGAAGGATCAAACTCACCTGGTTCCCACCTGCTGTGCTGGATACGGGCCAAGGTTTCAAACTGGTTAGATCTTAGAACAGGACCTAAAGTGCGGCGATACTGTAAACAGCTGCTAGTTGCAGCGGGTCTGAGCTACATGGTTAGGTGACGTTCACCTACGGCAGCTTTAAGTTGTAATGACCAGCACAGCAATTTATAAAATCTCAGGTGTGAAAAGACTCCTTGTGTGTGTTTGTGATGGGGAAAAAAAATAGCTAAAAATTAGCCAACTTACTTACAAGAATGTCATATTGGACTAAACAAATTCATTACTCACTAAGAGTGAATTTTGTGTAACCAATCAACATTTCTGGGCCATTGATCACCTCTAAATCAAAAGATAGATGGACATCAGATATTATATTTTGCATAAAGAAATAACATAAATGTTTTAATGACAATTAAGCACATTTTCTTGTCATTATCATAATGAAGATAATCTGAAAAAAATATTTAAAATTGTGTTCTTATTTCAACCCTTGTTATATAATTTGTTGTTGTATATAATTATTATAGTAAAAAATGATTACACAACAAAAAATGTCATTATCATTAGGGGTCGACCGATATGTGTCTTTCAGGGATAATGCCGATACCGATTATTACAGATCGAGTAGACCGATAACCGATATTCTGAACCGATATATATATATATACGTGTAAAAATAAAAATCCATGTCAAAAATAAGAAATATGTGTTTTTAAGGATGATGCAAGACCGATATTACAGATCAAGTAGACTGATAACCGATATATATGTGTAAAAATGAAAATTAATATCAAAATTAAGAAATTATGTTTTTCAGGCACAGTGCGATACCGATTATTATTATAGATCAAATAGACCGAAACCCGATAGATGTGTAAAAATGAAAATTAATGTCAAAATTAAGAAATGTTTTTCAAGTATGATGCAATACCGATTATTACAGATCAAATAGATCAATTAACTGCTTTTCTGAACCCGATATGTATGTGTAAAAATGAAAATTAATGTCAAAATGAAGAAATTATATCTGTTTTTCAGGCACAATGCGATATTGATTATTACAGATCAAATAAACCGATATTCTAAACCCGATACGTATGTGTAAAAATGAAAATGAATGTCAAATTTAAGAAATATGTTTTTCAAGGCTGATGCAATACTGATTATTACAGCTCAAGTAGACCGATAACCGATATTCTAGACTGATACATATATATGTAAAAATGAAAATTAATGTCAAAATTAAGAAATTATGCGTGTTTTTCAGGGCCGATGCGACACAGATCAAGTAGACCAATACTCTATATTTTGAACTGTTTGTCTGGTGTAAAAATTAAAACTAATGTCAAAATTAAGAATAACATAGGCTCCCACAAAAATATTCTATAAATGCTTTTACATTTTAAAATATTTTATCGGCAAATCGATTTTGAAAATGACAGATACCGATAACCATAAAAATGCTTAATACTGTGCCGTTAATCGGCCGACCCCTAATTACCATAATGCAAAAGGTTTTGTTGATTTAAAAAAAATAATGTTTATATCAAAACAATATATTTTACATAATAAAACTGCAAAATATTTTTTTATTTAAAATGTATTAAAAATCATTTTTAGTTTACATATTATTCAGCATATTTGAAAATTATTGCAGTAAATGAAATGAGAATCATCCTTAATTGTCATTAAAATAATTTTCCTAAAATAGGCTTTAATTTTTAATGCAAAATTATCATTCCTTTTGATATTAGAGTAAAATATGGCCTGGATATTTTTTATTATAATTTTTGAATGAGATTCACATACAGTACGTTACTGATGGGCCTAACAGCATTGCACCCGCTAACCATTTCGGTTGTTACAGCTTTAACTTCTTTTTTTGATATAACTCCCACTGCCATTTTAACACTTCTCATTATAAACATTGTTTCGTGACTTTAATGTTAGCTTTATAAACTCCGGATTCTAACTGTATCAGCACTAAACTGTTGAATGCAGCATTTGTACACAGCGTGAAGCCATTTTGCAGTGCCTCTTCTTAACTGCACTAGACAAAGCACAGCCTTATATTTGGTATCTATACAACATTAACACTATAACCCACACATTCTGTCCAGTGGAGTAGTGTATTTATGTATTTTATTTCATTTGTTTATACAAAAGATTTTCTACTGCCCTTTATAAATAGATACATTTGTACTGTTTGTACTGTACTTTGGCTGGTCTCATTTGTCTAAGTATATTTGACTAATCTTGTGTGTTGCTAGCACTTACAGCAGTTTGGGTTGAGTGTTTATACTAGTGGTAACATATTCTGAAGTGCCTTGTGAAGACTAGTCCTCACCAAAAGACCTGAGGATTTACTCCTAGTGGAATATGCAATATTTATTGATTGATTTAAGACATGTATGAAGAGGTCTTGTGTTTTTTTTTTTTTTTTTTTTTAAAGGAACCTGTGAATGGTTTTAACAAAGAATGAACGAGACGCTGGGATGATTTCAATGATTGTTTGTGTGTTTGAAATCAGACATGAGAATGAATTTCATATTTTGATAATAAAAGAGTGGCTGTTTAACTGCAACCTTGTCTATAGAATTGTTTTATCCCATTGACAGAAAAAAAGAAAACTATTAAATACTTTTAAATGTAGATTACTATTAAATTTATATTTAATTAAGTGAAATAAATAACTAAAGGTACAGTCACACTTACCATTCTTCAGTGAACTTTCCCATGCAAAATTCATTTTTTCAGTGGTAAAGTAAGTGGTATTCAGTAATAGTAAAGTAGTTTCTGTAAAACCTGATTCCAACACAAATAAAAGGTAATTGTGACTTTTATAAGTGTTTATATCTCACAATTTTTATATAACTTCCAATTGTGAGTTTATATAAAAAAAAAAATCTGATCTGTCATGCCATATTAAAGAGCATGAAAAACACATTATTGTTTACACAATGATTTACACAATTACATTATTGTAAGACATTGTTTATATTTCACTATAAAACTGACAAAATTTAAGAACAGGGATTCTGAAATTTCTCCTGGTGCTACCAATCCAGGCCATTTGAATGTGCAATATAGGCTGTATTGTCAAAATTATATAATAATTTAAATCTTATTCTCAAAATATTTTGACTTTATTCTCATAAATTTTACATTATTCTCAAAATATTTCTACTTAATTCTTGTAATTTCCACTTTATTCTTGTAATTTTTACTTTATTCCTCAAAATATTGCCACTTTATTCTCGTAATTTCGTCTTTATTCTCATAATATTTTAACTTCATTATCCAAATATTAAATTTATTCTAGTAATTTTTACTTTATTGTCTAAATATTTTTACTTTATTCTGGTAAGTTTTACTTTATTCTCACAATTTCGACTTTATTCTCAAAATATTTAAACTTCGTTCTTGTAATTTTTACTTTATTCTCAAAATATTTCCACTTTATACTCATAATTTTGACTTTATTCTTGTAATTTTTACTCTATTCTAGAAATATTTTGATTATTCTCTAGTTTTTACATTTACATTTTACATTTAAACTGTATTCTCGAAATATTTAAACTTCGTTCTTGTAATTTTTACTTTATTCTCAAAATATTTCTACTTTATACTCATAATTTTGACTTTATTCTTGTAATTTTTACTCTATTCTAGAAATATTTTGATTATTCTCTAGTTTTTACATTTACATTTTACATTTAAACTGTATTCTCGAAATATTTAAACTTCGTTCTTGTAATTTTTACTTTATTCTCAAAATATTTCTACTTTATACTCATAATTTTTACTCTATTCTTAAAATATTTTGACTTTATTCTCATAATTTTTACTTTATTCTCGAAATATTGACTATTTTCGTTATTTTGATTTTATTCTCAAAATATTTTGACTTTATTCTGGTAATTTTTACTTTCTCAAAATAATTTCACTTTATTTTCAAAATATTTCAACTTTTTTCTTCTAATTTTTACTTTATTCTCAAAATATTTTGACTTTATTTTCATAATTTTGACATTATTCTCAAATATTTTGACCGTTATTCTCATATTGCTTATTACTTTATTCTCGTAATTCTGACTTTTTTTCTCAAAATATTACAACTTTATTAATATTAGTTCATATTAATCTTGTAAACTTAGATTTTTTTGTTTTTTTAATGTGGCACTAAAAAGCTGCCATACTAAAACATCATCATAGGCTTCCAAATAAGCCTGCTTGGTTTAAAGTAACTTTGGTGTGAACTGCATACTTTACTACACTTTTGACAATGATATTGCTTATGGGGTAATGTGTTGTGTGTAGACTTTTCTGACAATACCTTTATTAAAATAAATGTTAATATACACCATATCAGCCAAGAGCCAAAATTTTCCAAACAAAGGGTTATTTTCAGTCCATTGATCAACTAATGGCATATTTACATAAAGTTTATTTAACTGTGTTTTCGTAAACCCACATGAATAGAAATGAAGAGTCACATCATTAATCTCAACATATGGTTCATTTTCACACTGAAAACAACAGGAACATAATTTTCTGGGTGTCCACTTATTGTCAGTTGGAGCCACCCCTGTCTTTGAGCAGTTTATTAAGCACACTTGTCTGTTTTATAACCTTGAGGTTTGAAATGTCTTCAGCAATAACAGGAACTTCAGAGCTGGGATTTCGACCCTCAGATTCGCTTTCACTATCCGACAGAGCTGTAAGAAGAGCGTCGTTCTCATACGTAGGAAAGTAGTACCTGGAAAAACGGCACATTACATTTTATAAACTTTTTTTTTGTTTACAGTATATTTTTTAAATGTATATTTTTTTGTTTTCTGCTCATAATACGGTAATATTTAAAATGATTTATTAACGTAATAAAACCAAGAATTAAATATAGCTGCAAGCAGCAATTATGGGGCCAAGCACTAGGCAAGCAAGGCAGCAAGCATCAGACCAACTGCAGAAATGTGTAATTGAAGCCATTTTAAGAAGAATTTATTCAAAACGGCCTGTAATAATATGATTTATTGGCTTATCACATATGACCACTCGGTTGCGCTGTTATCAAATCGATGTGGTGTGTTCTGTGTGAGTTGACAATGGCACACACAAAGTTTGGTTTTGCTGATTGCAGAGATACAGCCTCAAGTGTCATTTTGGCATCATGCCGCAAATTCATTGCTGTGGTATACGAAAGAGGTTTTGTTTATCAACACAAAATCCATAACTTTGTGTCAGCATGGTCTGTAGATGATTTGATTTTAGTGAAAAATCGGACCAACAGTCTAGGAGGAGTTCGAAAAAGTAGGTTTTTAAAGAAAATCAAAATGGTGGACAGGAAGTTTGGCTGACTATGGGTGAATTCCAAATGGCTTTTTTGTGCACTTCAAGGGCACTTCAGGAAGGGGACACCAATTGTAGGGACATTCCAAATGAAAGTGAGCAACTGAATCCCTTTATGAAAGGCCCTTCCAGAAGTTCGTCATGGCACGTTGGTATCACTGTTCTCAGCATGACCAAGGAATCTATTAATACCAGTCTATGTTTTTGAATATCCTACGGTGGTTTTGTGTCACTACGACTAACGGTTTGGGCAAAAAAGATATTGGCAAATGTTTTTTAAGCGCTAAAATGCAATGTTGCACAAACCATAAGGCAAAACCTGACATGTTTGGTATCGCTGGACTGGTTTCAGGATTCAGGAGTCTAAAAAGGTGACCCCCGTGAAAATAAGTCGACTACACCCAAAGTTATAAGCATGCGAACATTTGATTTTACCACTAAGTGGCGCTGGCTCTAAACTTCTCAGGCTCCTTTAGGGCATTGTGCTGATGACGCATACCAAGTTTTATAACGATACGTCAATGTGTTCATAAAATATAGCATTTTACTACAAAATAAAAAATGGTTGACACCTAAAATGGCTGACATGGGAAAATTGGGTATCATTCGACTTGGCACGTGATGCACCGATTCTAAAGAGGCCAAATCATTCAGAAGATATAAGCTAAAAAAGCCATTTTTCATATCTCCTGACCACTAGGTGGCACTGCGCTGAAACACTGCAGGTAGCCTCAGGTCATGCTTGTTATAACACACACCAAGTTTGGTCTCAATACACAAAACCTTTGCAGAGATACAGCCTCACATCCATTTTTGCATGCTTTTCGTAGAATTCGTTCGTGCATTATTCGAGAACGGTTTGACTAATCAACTTGAATTCCATAACTTTTTGCCAGCATGGTCTGAAGATGATCTGAACCAATTTTGGTGAAAATCAGACAAACCATCTAGGACGAGTTTGTGAAAATAAACCTTACGATTTTTTATTAGATTTTTAATTTTGGTGATAATTTGACTCGCCAAAGTGAAAGTGACGAGACGTGAGGCCAAGTATGGTGACCCATACTAGGAATTTGTGCTCTGCATTTAACCCATCTAAGTGCACACACACAGTAGTGAACACACACACACACACACACACACACACACACACACCGTGAACATACACCCGGAGCAGTGGGCAGCCATTGCATTGCTGCGGCGCCCGGGGAGCAGTTGGGGGTTCGGTGCCTTGCTCAAGGGTCTCACCTCAGTCGTGGTATTGACGATGGAGAGAGCGCTGGATAATTCACTCCCCCACCGTCAATCCCTGCCGGACCTGGGACTCGAACTCGCAACCTCTTGGTTACAAGTTAGACTCCCTAACCATTAGGCCACGGCTGCCCCCAATAATAAAAAAATAAAATTTTTGCTTGAAAAAATAATTTAGCTTCTGTGCCTTACAGTTCAAAAGTTATTAGCAAAAACATGAGTGAAATCTGGACAAGTGATGGCGCTAGAGAGTTTGAGTTGAGAGACTCCAAATTTGCTATAGTTAATGTTGAGATTGTTCTCTATCAATGCACCAAATTTCACAACTTTCCCGCAAATGGTTCTATGGGCTGCCATAGACTCAAGTGGCAGAAACAGAAGAAGAAGACCTTCGGTGCCTGGCCCCTAATAAGAACACCAATGGTTTCAATAGGTGCCTTTGAACCTTTGGTGCTTGGCCCCTAATAATCAAATAATAATTTTTAATTGTCCAGACCGAATTACAAAAAGGTGATGTGAAGATGTCAAACTTACTGTGGTTGGTCCCAGTGCGAGACTTCAGGCATCCGCATCACATGACCTGTGCTAACCAGATGTTGCACTAGTTCCTCTTTGGCTTCAAACTTCTCCTGACAGCAGTAGCAGCGGCACTGGTGAAGCTCACGCCGGATGTAATTCACTAGTTTCACTTGCTGGTAAAACTTCAGGCCTGGACAAACAACACATGACATTAAAGACTAGTGCTGGGTTTTGACACAAATTTCATGCTTCGATTCTGACTCACAAGCTTTCAATTCAGTTCATTTCGATTTTATTTGATTCAAAAGAATTCAATTCAATATTGATTATTCTGGATATACACGGGTTGGACAATGAAACTGAAACACTGGCCAATATAGTGTTGGAGGTTTCATGGCTATATTTGCGCAGCCTGGTGGCCAATCTTTACTTATTGCACATTCCACCAGTAACAGCAAAATGTGAAGGTTGGCTATATGTGCACCCAATGGTTCAGACATTGTACCCTAAAGGTGGTGCCATGTATAAGGATGATAATGCACTAATACACACAGCAAGACTGGAGACAGAGAGGTTTGATAAACATGAAAGTAAAGTTGAACATCTCCCATTGCCTGCACAGTCACCAGATCTGAATATTATTGAGGCACTTTGGGATGTTTTGGAGGAGCAATCAGGAAACGTTTTCCTACACCAGAATCACATAGTGACCTGGCCACTGTTCTATAAAAGGAATGGCTCAAAATCCCTCTGGCTACAGTGCATGACATGTATTTTTCAATCCCAAAACCAAATGATGCTGTATTGGCCACAAAAGGAGGCCCAACACTGTACTAATTGTGGTCTAAAACCAAGTGTTTCAGTTTCATTGTCCAACCCCTGTATATCAGGTACAGAACATGCCACATTTAAAGCAACATTTAAATGGTTGCTGCCATAAACACTTGACAGATTTATTCATACATAAATGAAACATTGAAGAACAGTTAAAAATTATCATGAATATGTTATATGGTGCATATATATTTAGTAAAATGCTCCTCTCTAGATTTCATTTTTCTAGATGACTAATGAGTTTATGGTCACCGAATGTGTTTTTTTCTGAGGTAAATGTGATGTGTGACATATTGTTTACAAGCTCGTATATTGACGTCTTTCCAAGGTTGAAACATTGTTTGAGGGAGGATACAGATTTTAGTAACTTGTATTTTTTCTTTTAACATACTTTCAGATGTTTATTCATTTTATTAGTGCTGAAACTGGTTTTAAAGCAGAGAACACATTCAGTTCACACCGTTTCTCTTGAATTGAGGTGCTCCACGTTAAACAACGCCATAGAAAGAATTTGAAATCGGAGACTTCATTTTATATCAAAAGTAACAAAGCAAAGCTTAGGCTTTTGCGATTTTTTTAATGCGATGTGTGCTACAATGGTCCATTCATTAACTGAAAACAGGATTTAAGAAAAACAGGTCAAAGTTTTCTGCAGATATACTCACTTAAGTCTGTTTTTAGTTTGTGCAGGTTAAATTCATGAGTTTCCTGGAGGAACAAAATCATGTTAGTATTAACACGAATGTAAAAATGCGTAGAAAACATTAAAATACAATTTCTCCCTAAGGGACCTCCATACCTCCATGTGTGTGTAAATTTTCTCCATCGTCTCTGCTTGCTTCTCACAAAACAAACACACGGCACACACGGGATGAGCCTGCCAATCTGACCAATCGCTGCAGAGAGTGCAGAATATCAGGAAGCAGAATAAAACTGAAAATGTGATCTTCAGAGTAAAACTATAAAGGCCTTACTCATTTTCATCTTCAAAGAGCTCCCTGTCATCCTCAGACTGCACCTCCTCCCATGTCTTTCCCAACTCCTGTGACATTACAACAGCACAAAAGTGTAAACAAGGTGAAATATTTTTTTTTATTTACTCGTATGAGAAACATACCAACCAGCACATGGACATACCAGGTAATTGATGACATAGAAGCGATCATAGTCGTGGTTTCTGGCGTTTATTCGTCGATGTTGCTTTTTTCTCATGTGATCTTTCAAGGTGGTTTTGTCCCTGAATGTTTTCTCACAGTACAGACAATGCATGCTATATAAAAACAATAATATAGTGATAATAGTTTTAGTTACTGAAAACATTATGTGGGAACATGGTTCAAACTAATTTGCCTGAAAAATACTAAAAATGAATTAAATTAAATTTACAGTTAGTGGATTCAATAACTGATGTAAAAAAGATAGATAAGACAGACAGACAGATAGATAGATAGATAGCTCTTAAGCACTCACTTCTCCAGTTTCCACTCCAGAGTGTTGAGGAACTCGTTGCAGTAGACGATGTTGTCAGGCAGGCCGATGCTGAAAGAGTGTTCTTTAGCCATGTGATTGAGCAGTGAAGACCTGCAGTGACACCACAGTGCACAAATTCAGCACTTTAAACTTATATATGGAATGCTGTTTGCTATTTGGAGTTACAAAACACAGATCATAAAATGGTGAAGCAAAAATAGAGCATCAGAGTGGAGGGCCATAGATGGCTGGCTTGTGACGTCACTATATAGTCAAAACTGTATTCATGAATATGAATGAGTTTACTCTGACACAAGGTAATCTGCCTAGGCCTTCAGTTAAATGAGATCATTAATATTCATGAGTAAAATCTTCACCATGGTATGATTTAGAGTTTGAAATTGATATCCTTCAAATCAAATCAAATTGAGCAGCATGGCCTTGCAGATGTCCCATGTCAAATTTATTATAAATGAGTAAATCAATTGAAATATATTATTTAATATTATATACACTACCAGTCAAAAGTAAAATTTTTCATGTTTTTTAAAGAACTCTCTTCTGCTCACCAAGCCTGCATTTATCCAAAATGCAGCAAAAACAGTAATACCGTGAAATATTTTAAGTATTTAAAATAACCTAAGAAACCTAAAAAAATTACTTAGCTGTTTTCAAAATAATAATAATAAAAGAATAATACATTTATGAGAAGCAAATCAGAATGTTAGAAAGATTTCTGAAGGATCATGTGACTGGAGTAATGATGCTAAAAATTCAGCGTATATTAAAATAGAAAATAGTTATTTTAAATAATAGTAAAATTATTAAATAGTAAAAAGAAACGGTTACTGTTTTTGCTGTACTTTGAGTCAAATAAATGCAGGCTTGGTGAGCAGAAGAGACTTCCATTAAAACATTAAATCTTAATATCTTAAGATTTAATATTTAACATTAATATCTTTTTGTTAAAAAAACTTTTGACTGGTGGTGTATATTAGAATCAACTTAATATATTATTAATAAATGATACATATAAAATTAAAATGAATATAACTTGTATTAATGTAAAAAATATTTTATTTATAATGTAAAAATCATAAAAAAAAAGATAATTTAATAGGATCGTTCACGTAAAAAGCATGTCAGTTCCATTGCTGTCTATGGAGCGTCAGAAAGCGCTCAGATTATCAAAAATATCTTAATTTGTGTTCCACAGATGACTGAAGGTCTTACAGGTTTGGAACAAAGTGAGGGTGAACAATTTCACATCAAGATATGATTTGAAATTAAATGTACTGATTCTAGAATTAGAATCAATTAATCAGAAATGAGCTTTTAATGACAGTTGTTAATCACCTGTTTCCAGTAAACTCCTCATTGCAGAACATACATGCGCGATGAAATGTTGTATCGTCCCTCTCTTTTTGCTGCTGATCCAGAACTTCCTCCTATCAAAATATATCAAACTTCATTACAGACTTATCTAGCATTGTAAGACATCACTGTAGTACACATTATAAGTGTGGTTACATAATTGTTGTGAGTCTACAAACAATATTTATAACTGGTATGAATCTCAGTGTGGCGTGTTTTTATCATTCTGCGTTTTCTGAAAACCCGCTGTTCGATTGCCATAATCATCGATAATTATCCCAGACGCAATCTGCGAATGATTTGTGTTTAATAAACAGTGCTAATTCTCTCAGCTCGAGTTTCATCGACGTGCGGCGTGTCACCGAATGATTGAGAAAGGTCACAGCTGCACTGTTAAACAGCTGGTCGCCACACTGCAGAGCCCACTGCAGAGGTGCTGCGAACGCTGGTTGCCTAGCAACCACAATCGCAGATTTTTGCCTGAGATGAAATGTGTGTGAGATGATAATGTTGACTCATAATATCTCTGCAATATCAATCTGGGTTGGTGGAGGGGGGGCGTTTCTCATTGAACACTGGGGTTTTTTGTTTCGTCAGTGCTTTCAGGTACGTAATCACTGTGGAATTTCTGACAACCCAAAATGTGTTTTTTTTTTTTTTTTTTTTTTTTACAGTTACACAGAAACTGTATTTCAGCTATTTTGTTTTTGTTTCGCAATTAGAGACAACAAAAGAAATCTAAATGCTGGTATGTGAGATATACCAGTTCATATTATTTAAAAGTTTCAATATTCTTTTAACTCTCAATAACACAAATACCCTTTATAACCAATAATCTTTAGATCAGGACAAAAAAAAGCCCTTTAATAATAATAAATACATAAATAAATAAATTATTCCTTAATAATTTTACAATTTAGTTAAAAAATACTGTTTGAAAAGGCAAAATACAAAGTCTTCTCATATGATGGCATTACTCATATTCCAGGTTTTAGGGTTAAGGGTCATTTTTTTAAAATTGAGATGCATACATTCTCTGAAAGCTGAATAAATATGCTTTTCATTGATGTATGATTTGGCTGAGATACAACTATTTTAAAATCTGGAATATGAGGTTGCAAAAAAATCTAAAGGTTGAGAAAATTGCCTTTAAAGTTGTCCAAATGAAGTTCTTAGCAATGCATATTACTAATCAAAAAATAAGTTTTGATATATTTATGGTATGAAATTTACAAAATATCTTCATTGGAACATGTTCTTTACTTAATATCCTAATGATTTTTGGCATAAAAGAAAAATCGGCTATTGCTACAAATATACCCGTGCTACATAAGACTGGTTTTGTGGTCCAAGGTCACATATTAATTTGATTGTAGTTTGTTCTGCTGTTGGATCAGTTTTGAATACTCATAACCTAATATCACACAGGATGGGAGCTGATTCCAGAGCAGCACTCCTGACCTGACCGTTGTGGGTCCTTGTCTTTTTATGGACACTCACCAGTCGTCTCTGTTGTAGCTGCTCCCTAAGGATCCTGTCCTCTGGCAGAGCATCACACAATAGGAAGTAGTGCTCTTGTTGTTCTGAAATGACACAAAAGAGCTTTTTAGTAATTAGAGTCTAAAAAGGAAACCATCTGAATGGGCCTTCCTACACTTTACATTTAAATCAGAGAAGCTGAGAAGACCTGTATTATTTTAGTATTATTTAAATGCTATTATAGAATGTATAAAAATTCAGCTTTGAAAAAATATTTCAGAATTTTACTGCTTTTGCTGTACTTTAGATCAAATAAATACAGGCTTGGTGAGCAGAACATTAAAAATCTTACTTTTCAAAAAAAAAAAAAAAAAAAAAATTTGACTGGTAGTGTACATTTAAATTAGTTTGAGTTTTATTATTGTAAATTCCCTTCCAATGAACTAAAATTATGAAATGTGAAAACAAGATTGTTCAGCTTAAATGTGTCTTACCTACAGGACCTTCAGAGTTGGTCTTGATAACACTGCAGAAGTCTGTCATGGGCTGCTCTGTAAACCGTTTCTTCCAGTACAACATGTACCTGCAACAAAATGATTACCTTTTTCCGTCATTTTGTGTTGTATTGTTCCTGAGGAACATCTCTTTAAAAAAAATGCTGAGACATGTAGGTTACAAATCATGTGATATGTCACCGTGGAAAGTCTGCGATGAGTTTGACATCAGCGATAACCAGTTTGTGATCCAACACCATGTGCTTGAGAAGCTGGTCTTTTTCGGAAGCAGGAAAAGAGTCTGAACAGAGTGCACAGGGCACCGGGCGGCCATCACTGGAGGAGGCGAGAGAAGCGCTAACGCACAGTTGCTCTGGGAAACAAAGCGGCTCTAGTATGCAATCCTGGTTACCTAACATAAGAGAAATCAAGTATTCTCAAATGACACATCTTTACACATTCATTACAATATGATGCACAAATATACAGTTGCAATCATAATTATTCAACCCCTTAACCTGCAAGAACGAAATTTTGTAAAAACGATTAAACAAAGACATCAGTACACTATTAGAGAAAGCTGATTAATACACATTTGAGTAATTCTGAGAACGTAGGTTGATAAATAATCTAATTGGCTCTAAATCAAATTTGGTCTTCAAATCTGGTGCAGAATCTTTTATTCTTTAAAACCACCAATAAATGCTCTTTGGAGGTGATTAGAAGCTTCTGTCACCTCTCTAATGCAATCTTGGCACTTTCCACGCCTGAAAAAAGCCTTCAGATCACTGATAATCTTTGGTTTTCACTTTGCCACTGCTTTCTTTAAATTCAACCAAATATTTTCAATGAGAATTGAAATCTGGAGGCCACTCAAGAACATTCTATGACTGGTCCTTGAACCAAGCATAAGTAGATTTGGATGTTTACTTTGGGATGATTGTCCTGCAGGAAAGTCCACTGATCATTAGCTTCAGTCTTTGCACCTAATGCATCACAATTCTTGCCAAAATAGCATGATATTAATAAGAATTAATGGTCCTCTACCTCTTATAAGCTTAACCTTTTTTTGCGCCAGACATACTGCTGATCCATGGATCCAAAAAGTTTGTGTCGTCACATCACTCCATACATGCTCCACAGGTCTATTCAAATAATTTTTAACATGTTCAAGAAGGCCTTTAATGTTATTCTTGGTAAGGAGTGGCATTTAGCAAGATGCCTCAACATGAAGGCCATACTTGTTTAGTGTTTTTCTTATACACTGCACTGAAATGTTTTTCCTCCTTTTCTCAGGTCATCTTGCAAGTCTTTGGCTGTACATTGCTGTTTTTTCTCAGCTGCTCTGATCAAACATTTCATGATATTGTGCAGTTTTTGTTCAACACCCTCAAAGGTTTTCTGGTACAATACATTTTAAACTAAGGAATAAGGCTGCCAGATGTGTCTCTAGGAACTTTTAATGTCTTTTAATTCGGATATAATAAAATTGTTTCTTCTCTATAGCTTCTTTATAACCTTTGTGAGAGCTCTGTTGACTTTGCCATATTTGCTACTCAACTTCAGCACATGCATGGGATAAATGTATGTATGTGTAACAGCTAATTCCATTTTTTTTTGTTGTTTCAAAAAGTTTTATATTATTTTAAGACATTATTCTTCCCTACCATAAAAATAAAAATAAATAATCAGAATCAGAATCAGAATGAGCTTTATTGCCAGGTATGTTTGCACATTAGAAATTTGTTGTAGTGACAGACCAGCAATAAAAGTCTGGTCAGTTTAAACCAGCACTGACCATTAAATTTCAGATGAGTAATTAAAGAGGACAAGTTACTATAAAAAGGTATCATGAAAAGCCATGACAGACTTGCATTACGGTAACGTTAGTCATTCCTGTGCAGACGTAGTTATAACTAGAAATACCTTTAACTTTGCAATAGCTAGTTGGCGTAAGTGACCAACATGTTTAAGAAAATCAAAATATAACTCGTTAAATATTTAAATACTACACATAAATGCAAACAAAACGATATAATTTTACTATACTGCCAATATTAAAAATTCAAATAACCAACCTGTCAAATGACTGTTTCGCATCGGAGCGGCCATGTTTTTTTCCCCCAATCACATGACTTGCTGAATGACTCATTGACCAATCAGAGTTAAGCCGCCGCTGTGTATGCGGCTAATGGGTGTTGTAGTTCTCCATCCAAGCATTCTCATTCATTTCCTACATTTCCCATGAGGCGATGGTGTTTTTCTTCAGGGCTGAGAAGTGTGGTGTATGTGGGATGCTGCTGTGGCTCTGCCCTCAGAACAATACAGTGCAACCCTGTGTAACAACAATATGGATAGTATCCGCTGTAATTGCCCTGTTTTATAGCACATTTTCTTTTACTTGACGCGGAAAAAATGTGGATACCGACTGAACATGAAAAATATGGCGTTGGTAAGTCATATATTTATATTATATTGCCGCATCGTTAATAAAACGCAAGTTAGATCGCTGCAGGTGCGATAATGAGCCATGACATCTATGATCTACAATCTGATGGCAGATGAAATGTCACATAATTTCCCACTGATTTAAAATCTTGAAATCCGGTGACAGATTAATGCATATCGAGCGGGCTTTATTATTTATTATTTTATTTTTTTATTATCCGACTGGAATTATTTATGTTGTTTTCCTTCATTAATTTGAATGGTCATCTTGAATATCCTTTATATGCAGCAATAAGAAGAAATAGCCGCAGTAAAGGCTGATCTTTTGTTTTCCTTCATACAGACGCTCTAATTCATTTACTGAGCAAATGATTTTACGTCTAAAGCCGAAACAATACTGTTTTATTTGAGAAATGGCATATTCATTATCTGTTCTATCTATCAGCGGCAAACAATACGTATTCGACTTACGTTGTATTTGTATATATTTATTATTTAAATTTTTGTTTACGTTTTTACATCTGTCTGTTTGTCTGTTATTCCATCTGTGATCTGTCTCTTATTTTTTCCCTCTGTATTTACACACACACACACACACACACACACACACCCTTTTTGCACATATTGCTAAATAAATTATGAACTTAATGACTTTAAATAGCGCTTGTATTAAGTGGCATAAAATTTTCAGGGCAAGTTGTGTCATGATAACTTCAGTAATACTATTTTGATTTGGTGTGTTTTTGTAAGTTTGTTGTGACAGCAGCTGACAGTTTGAAGGATGGTTTTTGGCAGATGAGCAGTCTGGAATCTGCTCATTTCTCATTGGCTGACGGGTAGAGATGGACACAAAGTCAGTTGAGCGGTTTAAGCAGTCCAGCAGTACACATGGAGTTCACATGGGCTTCAGGTCTCCTGTGATGTCGTTCACTACAGCTTTACTCAAATAAACAGGGTGACATTTGGTCATTCCTTCACTTAGAAGGAGAGAAGGTCAGAGCAAAGAAGAAAGGTAGTTTGAGGGGGCAGGAAAGGTGGGACAACAAACAAAGCCTCTGTTTATCTGTGCTTAAATTGCAGAGTATTATGGAAAATTGCATAAAATGATTTTCTTTTTTCGCATTAGCTACAAGCCACATCTGGAGCATATTGCAGTGGAATATGGCAAAATGGCTGCATATTATAGTTCTGCTCTTTGGAAAGTGTACACAGCTACCGAAACCTTTATCAGTCATGAAATATGGATGGAGTCCAGCCGGGATGGCACACACACACACACACACACACACACACACACATACATAAATGCATGCATACACATTTACACACTGGCGTGCACCGTAATCTTGGCCTCTCAGCCCTTTTGGTTGCAAATTCAGCTTAATGAACCATCTGCTATTTACAGTAAATGTATCATTAAATGCAGTGGCATTTCAAACAAGAATGTGTCTGTTGATCATCTCCCCACACCTGGCTTTTCTTTTGAAACCAAAGCTGATGGAAGAAAATTGGGCCATTAATATGGCTAAGAGAAGATAGCTAAAAATGAACATTTTGTCATTATTTATGACTTGTTTTTTTTCAGTTGTGGGACTCAAAGGGAGAATATTTGAAAAGGGACCTTTTTTGTCCATGCAATTAAATGGGGAATGGAGTGTTTAAAGCTTCAAAAAGGATAAAATGTAAAAATAAACGTAGTGCATATGGTTTGTGAGCAGTGTCCCAGGTCTTCTGAATTAAAGGAATAGTTCACCCAAAAATTTAAATTTGCTCAGGCTATTCAAGATGTAGATGAGTTTGTTTGTGACTTGTTCACTAAAGGATCCTCTGCGGTGAATTAAGGATATTAAGTAAAGATCATGTTCCATGAAGATATTTTGCAAATTTCCTACCGTAAATTTATCAGAACTTATTTTTAATTAGTAATGTGCATTACTAAGAACTTCTTTTGAACAACTTTAAAGGCAAATTTTCTCAATATTTTTATTTATTTATTTATTTATTTTATGCACCTTCAGATTCCAGATTATCAAATAGTTGTGTCTCCCCCAAATATTGTCATATCCTAACCAGGATCCAGGTCCAGGATCACATAGTCCTCTATCCATAAAATTGCTTTCTCCAGTGAAAAAGTCATCTTGGCTAAATCGGGAGAGAAATATGCACAGCTCAAGCACTGTTTACAAGCAAAAACAGTTCAGTTCTAATCAAATATGTTGGTGGATTTTGATGTGAGAGAACAGGATATGAATTTTCACTAAAGGAAGCATTATTATTGATTATGGACTGGTATTTTGATTAAAACACCTTAATGATTAAAACGCATTGCTTTACACTTCACGAGATGTTAATTGATGGACTGGATTTACTAGATTATTGTGATGTTTTTATCAGCTGTTTGGACTCTCATTCTGACGGCACCCATTCACTGCAGATGATTGCACCATTGGTGAGTCATCTGTAGATTCCATTCCTATTTTTCAGGTAGTGATGCATGAGAAATAAATGTCAGTTTAAAGAAATAGTTCACCACAAAAATCAAAACAAAAAAATCAAAAATACAAATTCATTCATCATTTAGTCACCCTCATGTCGTTCTAAACCAGTATGATTTTTTTTTTTAACATCTTCTTCTTAAATGATTAGTTCACTTCCAGAACAAAAATTTCCTGATAATTTACTCACCATCCATGTCATCCATTCTTCCTTCCGTCAAAAAGAAATTGAGTTTTTTAGGAAAACATTCCTGGATTTTTCTCCATATAGTAAACTTCAATGGGGATCAATGGGTTAAAGGTCCAAATTGCAGTTTCAGTGCAGCTTCAAAGGACTCTACATGATCCCAGGCAATGAATAATGGTCTTATCTAGCAAAACAATTGGTCATTTTATATACTTTTTAGCTTCATCTTGCACTAGCTCAACTTCACACATTACATACTTGTGGAGGTACCCAGTGTTTACAAAGCAAACGCACAAAGAAAGTTAAATGCCCTTTACAAAAAAAGGTAATGAGATGGAGTTTTTCTCCCTACACTACCTTTTTGAACCAGAGTACACTGATAAAGTAACTATGTGTGACCTTTCCAACGTAATTACATAATGCGTAAAGTCGCGGATGGGCATTACAGAGCTATTTCTGGTTTTTTTTTTTTTTTAGAAAATGACAGATTGTGTCTAGATAAGACTCTTATTCCTCAGCTAGAGCCATTTGAAGCTACACTGAAACTGCAATTTGGACCTTCAAACCACTGATCCCCATTGAAGTACAGAGAAAAATGTTTTCTTCAAAAACCTTAAAAATGTTTAAACAAAAACAAGATGTTTTGATTTGGTCAATTACTTACAGTGTTGTTTAGAACACCATTGATTTTCATTGTATGGATAAAAACAGATCAACCATTCTTCCAAATGACATGAGAACTTTCAATTTTTGGTGAATGTTCCTTTTAAACTTGAAATCACATCATCCTTGAATGTCTCTGCACCCCTGCTGAATTTGGACATTGATTGGCTTGTGATGAAAACCACCATGTGGAATCTGCAGGCAACAGCTGGGAACAGACAGTTTGACAAGCCCATATTGGTTTATAATTATGCCATAATGTTCCGAACATTTAATAAGTAAAGTGAAAGCTAATGTCACCAGCACATAATACTTTTCTTGTTACTTCTTGTTCCAGACTCCCACATGCACATCAGCACCATGCCACATCTCTTCCGATTGTCGAAGAATTTAGCGTAATTGAAACGTCCACCGTTCCACTTACCATCAACCCAAAAACTGATCTCGTTCAAACTATTTAGCGATGTAGTCTGGGATCTGCGCATCCCGTTCCCGTGCTTCTCAGCTCGGATTTATGATGGCAGCGCTTTCGGCATACAAATGAGTCTCTTGCTTTTGTCACATGCTGACTGGGCGCCTACTGTGCCCTGGTCAACAGGCACACTGCCACTCCGAGAAGGAGATCAGATTGACAGATAAAACTTGAAGAGGCCTAGTCAGCTGCTAGATCTGTGAGACGTTGGTGGGAATTAAATGAGACTTCCAGTGCACACATAAGCTCTGTTCCCAAACCTAGCAAGCATTTTAAGGCATCATGGGATGCAAAAGCTGTTCCAAAAGGTTGGCAGCAACATTATGCAGCCATCTAAGATACCTAATTTTGGCCGAATCCTGAGGCAGCGCTGCATGTGTCCTTCACAGACAGAGCCATCCCAGAATGCACTGTATAGGGCCCTAAGATTTCCGCAGTCCAGTCATAAAAATGGAATTTGCTGTATAGCGTGAAATGTCAGAGAATTGCGTGATTTCAGATGAATAAATCAAAAGTAGGTCAGTACACTTAAATCAAAACACAACATGGACTATTGTCTGTGAATGTTAAGCCGCAAAAATATTTAAACAGGGCTCCAGACTGCGACTAAAACAGTCACATTTGTGACCAAAAATATTAATTTGCGAGTACAGTTTTTGCTATATAAATTTACGTTATGACTTAAAAAAACTGCATGTAATGGATTTTGCGATCACATCTTTTGTTATGTTTACGTATTAAACTGAGACGATGCGAATTGCAACTAAAAGTTTTTGTAAAGTAAAAAGACTTTCAAACTGTTCCCATCTTTGCCGAACAGTAGCGCTAACGGTACACCTGCTAAACAACGCAGCTCCAGCAAGGGAGATCAAAAATGATGGAGTCTGGCAAAGTACAAGTGCAGACAAGGAGTGTCTATTTCGAGCACATCTTAAACAAACTACAACAGGTAAAGCTGTCAGCTGTTTGAACGTTAACAGTATCGTTAACAATACTTGTTAATAAATGGTACTATCCTTGTTATCAAGATCTTAATCTACAGTTGTGCTCAAAAGTTTACATACCCCTTGCAGAATCTGCAAAATGTTAATTCTTTTAGCAAAATAAGAGGGATCATACAAAATGCATGTTTTTTTTTTTGAGGACTGACCTGAATAAGATATTTTCCAAAAATAATTTACATATAGTCCACAAGAGAAAACAATAGTTGAATTTATAAAAATGACCCTGTTCAAAAGTTTACATACCCTTGATTCTTAATACTGTGTTGTTACCTGAATGACCCACAGCTAGGGGTGTGTCTGCGATAATATTGCAATTGCTGTTTTAACAATGTGCAATTTGACATTATCGAGTATAATGCGAAAAACAAACAAAACACACCTACAGAGTGCACACATAACGTTACATTACGTGATGACACTGTAAGTACGCATTTAGAGTGCATTCTTACACTGCATGAATTAGTCTATTAAAATGCATTTAGAAATGATCACAGAATTCAAGATATGGGGACAGAAAATGTATATATTTATATAATTTCATCTAGTTAAACTATATCACACAAAGAGTGACGTTTTTCCTTCAAAAATCAGCATGACTATAAATGTGACGTTGATTTTATACAACAGTTCCAGAGACAAGAAGTTAATATTAACTTACGTTTTAGACAGCATATTACCTGTTTTTGCTTAATTTCGACAAACATTTTTGAATGAACCGTTTAAATTATTCGGTTCATTCGCAATGACTCGCTTATTAACAGCGACTTACTGACACCTACTGGCGGTTTTTAATGTGTAATTGCATCTAAATGCCACTTTATATGCAACTTCTGCAAATATGAATTTTGTTGATACTGATTTGATTTGTTTAGTAACAGCCTAAATGTAATATTATTATAATTGACTGATTAAATGTAAGAATTAGACTCAAAAGTTGATGCACACTTTTAGAAAAAAAATAGCTTTATAAAGGTAAAAATGCCCAAAAAAGGTCCATTTAAAAATCCATTTAAACTTTTAGGAAAAGAATAATTATCACTGCTGTGAACTGACCACACAGAATATGTAAAAAAAACTATATCAAAATAAATATCAAAAACTTTAGCACTGTAGTCCTTTAAGTACAATAACACACGCAGCAAAAATATCGTCTAATTATCACCATTGACAAATCCCAGAAAATATCGAGATATTATTTTATGTCAATATCGCACACCCCTACCCACAGCTGTGTTTTTTTTTTGTGATAGTTGTTCATGAGTCCCTGGTTTGTCCTGAACAGTTAAACTGTCTGCTGTTCATCAGAAAAATCATTCAGCTCTCACAAATTCTTTGGTTTTCCATCATTTTTGTGTATTTGAACCCTTTCCAACAATGACTGTATGATTTTGAGATCCATCTTTTTTACACTGAGGACAACTGAGTGACTCATATGGAACTATTAAAAAAGGTTCAAACACTCACTGATGCTCCAGAAGAAAAAACATACATTAAGAGCCAGGGGGTGAAAACTTTTGAACATAAAGGAAATGCGCATTTTGCCTAAATATTATACGTTTTCACCCCCCGGCTTTTAATGCATGTTTTTTCCTTCTGGAGCATCAGTGAAGATGAAATTCAACACTTCCTATAAAATTGCATTTTACTAATGAAGAAAACCGACTGAATGTGTGAAAAACGTATGACGATATTTATATATGCATTGAGAAGGAACCCAAACTACACTCAGTGGCCAAGTGAAACTTATTTCTCAGGACATCTACAAGATGGATTAAAATGCTGATAAAGTCGAGAAAAGATGAGACATAAACACATGACAGCGTGACTGAAATATTAAAGTGTTAAAAAAATGAATAAAACATGTTTATTCTGTGGCACCTAAAAAAATAAATTGGCACCCAAGTTTGCCAATGGCTCCCAATTTTTTTGTCTGGAGCCCTGTTAAATATGAATCCTGCATGTTCTGCGTGTCTCTGTGTGAATTAATAACACAGTTTGTGATGCTTGCAGTGTTTTCAGCCTCTGCTGCCTCAATATATGAGTACATGAACACAAACATAATCTGAATTGCTCTGAGAATCACTTCATGAGCATTTTACAGTCTTTACAGCAACTCATCATAATAAAAGTTTGGTTTAATTTAAAGAACCTGTGACAGAATTATATTACTTAATGTAATGATAGTACTACTACTACTAATACAATTTAATGAAAGTCCTGCATATGACAGTAGAGAGAAGGCTTTCATTTTCACTGGAATTGTGTTATAATTTTTTTAAAAAGTAATTTAGCAACATGCATTTAGAAAAAAACATATTTTAGAAAATAGCAACTTTAATCATACTGTTATCATACTAACTTGCTTATGTCATACTCTCTTGGGGTCAACTGCAAATTTAATCTTCCATACACTTCGCAAACGCTGTGGTTCTATTGTGAACGTGCATTGAAGACATCGTTGCGTTGCTGTCTATGCAGGATCAGAAAGCTCCGGATTTCATCAAAAATATCTTAATTTGTGTTTTGAAGATTAACAAAAGCCTTATGGGTTTGGAACGACATGAGGGTGAGTAATTACTGACAGAATTTTAATTTTGGAGTGAACTGTCCCTTTAAGTCTAATTTTAAAAGGTGTATTTATATGTATAGTGTTTATAAATGCTAATATGTTAGAATGCTGCTCACAAGGTTTTGGAACACAGCAATACTCAGTATACACTGACATATACTTAAAGATTTGTGAAAGCTTAAAGGTTTATCGCCCTTAGCGAGCTTTCACTGTTCAAATAGCTGCATGTCGCAACAAGGTGTAAAAGTGTCAGTTGTGAGCTCTTTGAAACCAATGATCTAGGGGCGTATTTTAAAAATATCCTGTCACTGCAAAGACTTTGTTTAGAGAAAGAGCAGGCTATAGATTTGAATCATTCATGCTTATAACAATCTCTGCAGCTCTTTTTTGCATAATTCATTGTCATGTGTGCAGAACTCATTTCTGCATGTTACCACTTCAATAACATAGTAAGCGCTACGTTCTCTGTCACTGCCAAAACAATCGTTAGGGTTTTATTCTTTGGTACAATCAGCTCATCCTGTTGCTAGTATCCACTCATATTTTGCTCACTCCCATAATTCCTTTCACCCTCCAGGAGATAGCAAAAAGAAGCCAATATTGGACTCATTTTTCTATGGCCTTGCCAGGAACAGGAATCTCTACGGATTTCAGGCTTTGAGCTTTTGATTCTTCAGAGCTTTTTTCTAATTTATCTCATGGGTTTATAGGGATAGTTCACCCAAAAATTACAATTTTGAAATTGTTTACTCGCCCTCATGTTGTTCCAAACCCATGCTGTTTTTTTCAGTTGTACACCCTTCATTTTCTGTCAAATACAGCTCCACACAATGACTGGATTCTTGACTGAATCGTTATTTAGGTATTAATGCACAATTCACAAACCCATCGATTCGCTTCAGAAGGGCTTTATTAGCTGTGTGGAGTGCTTTCTATGATGAATGGATGCACTTTTTTTGGACTCTCAACAGCCATTCACTGCCATTATGAAGCTTAGAAGAGCCAGAACCCTTTTAATATAACTCTGATTGCATTCATCTGAAAGAAGAAAGTCATATACATCTAGAATGGCTTGAGGGTGATCATTCATTGATCATTTTTATTTTTTGATGAACTATCCCTTTAACTACGCCTAAATGATGGGTTTGTTTTTATGAACATGCAGCTTTTTAGAGTAGACAAGTAGTTTTTTTTTTTTGTCCTCACCACAATTATTTACATGCGATTTTTGAAATCTCAGAAGATGAGAACTGACCGTACACACTGGAGTCTGTCTGTCAGGTAGTTTACAGTGTGACTTGAACAGTTGTGCTCGTTGGTTGCTGTCAAAACGCATGTAGAGCATGGCTGTCTGTGTGGGAAGGGTTTGAAAAGGGCACTCGCTCGCCAAACTGCTGCCTTTGTGCTTGTTACCATCTGTCAGAGCTCGTCGGCTGTTTTTCATAGCAACCACGTTGATAGTCAGGTGAATTTACTCTCACCTACAGGTTGGAGAAGTTGCATATGGTTTGTTTTTCTCTAAGAAACCCGTGAGGCCGTACTTGACATGGAGACCTCAGAGTTATGTCAGATTTATTTTTGCCCTACTATTGGATAAACCCAGTTGACAGGCTGGAAATATAGTGCATTAATCCTCCTGGGACATTACAGCATCAGAGTTCCAGCAAAATGGCCATGTAAGTTTTCTACAAAATAATTCAGCAAGATTTTTATACTCCACTTAAAGGTGACCTATTATGCCCCTTTTTACAAAATTTAATATAAGTCTTATGTGTCCCTCGAAGGTGTCTGTAAAGTTTCAGCCCAAAATACCCCACAAATAATTTATTATAGCATTTTGCAAATGCCTATTTTGAGTGGAAACAGAAACACACTGTTTTCATGCATATCGCTTTAAATGCAAATGAGCTGCTGCTCCCCACCCCCTTTTCCAGAAAAAGTGGTTTAAAAAGTGGTTATCTTATTATAATATTACCATCCCTTATTCTGCATGTTTCTCACTCTTGAAACAATACGGAAGTGACTGAAGCTGCAGTTCATCGGCTGGCCGCTTGAGGCTGGCTCCAAAAGGGAGCAAATCCCCATAGACTCTCGTGTTAAAATGTTCAACTTTATAACAGATAAAAACATGTTTACAGCCTGGTACAAAAAGTGGCTTTGGTTTTTACAGCTAGTTTTGCCCTTCATGACAACTCTGAGGGGGGTGAATTTTTTTTCTAATGCACCCTTTTAAATTATATTAAGCATTAAAATTCTGCATAATTAAGGGCGTGGTCACTTGAGTGACAGGTGGCAGGCAGCCCTCACATTACCTCAGCTTATTCCAGCAGATGAACTTGGCATCTCAGCCATGTTATTGCGTTTGTTTTTTCTTAGGGTGTTACTTTATCAGGATTATTTTAATAAATTAAAAAATATGACATCTTATGACATCCCGCCTCTTTGTCCATTTTCTATTTTCCTGGAGTGACGCGCTTCCAAAATGGCGACGACAGGCCCCGCCCAACTTTTGCTTCAAAAACGCTCTTCAGAAACCTACGGGTGACGTTACTGACACTACGTCCATGTTTTTTACAGTCTATGGTTTCGACCCACTATGCCGCCATTTTGTTTTACAAGTGACAAACATGTAGTAGTTCTAACTCCATGGCGAATCTTCGAGCAAAGCATGCTAACTGTTCTGTCGTTGGCTGCAGAAGTGAACACAGAACACTGTTTACAGTCCCAGCCTCAGAGGAGACAAGAGAGCAGTGAATTTATTGATTTATTTACTGTATATTATGCTGCTGCCACGCAGATCTGATATAAACATTTTAACTTGTGTGTGTTTTTAACATAAACTTGTGTGTATTTGACAGTTTAAGTGCAATAAGACATGGAAGAGAACCAGTGTTAATTTTGACAGCAAATTTTGATTTATTCTTAGTTATAGTCTTTTGACTAAAAAGCCATTTATTTTTAGTCATATTTTAGTCATCTAAACTGGACCGAATTTGAGTTCTCTTTTGAGTCATCAAATTTATCCATATGTCTGCTCTTCTCTTACTCCCAGATATTGACATTTGTAACATTTTATGAGACGTGCAACAAATGTATGCTAGCTTATGTCCCACTGGATAGCTCAATATAGGGCTGCCAACAAGCTAACAATTATTAGTACGATTAATTGACTAATCTGTGATTATTTCACTGATTAATCTGTAGACTTTGATTATTCAGCTTTTGCAGTTAATACAAATATTTTGTTATACATATTCTAACATAAATAAAGGTCACTTCAGCTTTAGAAAAGCATATTATGCAATTACAATTACTATATAGTTAATTGGTAATACTTTACAATAAGGTTCATTAACATTAGTTAATATGAACTGAGAATGAACAACACTTTTACAGCATTTATTAATCTTTTAACTTTGTGAACTAACATGACAAACAGTGAACAGCTGTATTTATATTAACCAACATTAACAAAGATTAATGCATAAATTTAATAAAGAAGCGCTGTGTGTCTCTTTCTCTTGAATTGCATCCAGGAGGACTGTGCTACAGCACCACACTGGTCAAACTGCATTATTGCATGCACTTACATTACGTCATATGAGATCAAACAACTACTCGACAACAAAAAGATTCATGTCGATTAATTGTTTCAGCCTTAGATCAATAGGCTATGATACAGTTCATATGTACGCATCTCACCTCCTAAGCAGCAGATTTGTTCAGAATGAATCTGTTCCCAAATCGTCCCTCCCTAACATTTTCGTCTTGATGAAAATGTCAATAGATTTTCATCATAGTTTTTGCAATTCAAAACAAGTTTTTGTTTCGTTATTGTCTCATTTTCGTTGGTGAAAAAAATTTGTTGGCGAAAATTGTTTGTCAATGACATTAACACTGAAAAGAACTTAGTTTAGTACTCACATGCTGTGTGACAGCCACTTTCTGTATGCATGCTTCAGAAGTGTGTGCTAAAAACCCTATATCATAATTTTTAAAATAATATGGTTTAAACTCATGATTTCAGAATGATAGATAAGATAATCAAAACCAAACAGATGTTTTAAGTAGAGTATCTGTTAAGAGCTGTAACAGCACAGCTCTCTTCTGGAAAAGCAGCTCATTTGCATTTAAAGAGACATGCATGGAAATGGCATGTTTCTGCTTTCACTCAAAATAGGCATTTTGGGGCATGTGGGGTATTTTGAGCTGAAACCTGACAGACACATTCTGGGGATTCCTGAGACTCATATTACATACATACTGTAAAAAGTTGCATAATAGGTCTCCTTTAAAGAAAGTTCAGAGCTTCAGACTTGTAATCATGTCCCAAATACAATATTTCCAACTTGCCTTGAATGCACCAATATTGGCTAAAGAGAGGAACACTATGACTCAACATGACGACTGTGTAATTTTTTTTTTGCTGAAATCAAGTTGTCAAGTGATAATTCTCTCCTCAAAGCGTTGATCAGATTGATGGTGCAAGGCGATAATGCGGTAGCAAAATGTGTTACATGCTCTTGACTTTCTCAGACTGTCAAGTACAGTTTCTCTGTCTTCTGTAACATGAGAAAGTGACAGCCGAAGACAAACAATTCCCAAAAGTGAGTTTGCTGTGTGTTTTCCACCACTCTCATCCGGTTCTTTCTCTCCGTCTCAGTTGTTCTCTCTCTGGGCATTCTGGTAATAACGGGCAGCCTGTGCTCCATGGAGAATAACTACAAGACATTCCCATCTGAGTGCCACGCTTCACTAATGAACACAGACTACAAGCATATTTAGGTTCTATTTGGTTGTCAGAAAATCATCTGAGAATGCTTTCATATTTAATTTTAAAGCCGTGAAGTAATATTCAATGTTTCTTGATAGTAAAAAGATTTAGTCACTTAACTTTCTTTACTTAAATAATGACTCTTTGCAAACAGGTTTCCAGAAGACTTACCTTGCTTGTCATTGGTCAGACAAACTAAAAGCCATGCCCCCAACTAACTCTATTGGTTGAGCTGTTGCTATGTCAGGTTGGGATTCTTAAACAAACAGCAATGTTTTGATAGTGCCTCAGAGCCATGTTTTACACTTTGTGAGGGGAAATGGCTTATTTATAAGCTTGAATAGATGTCAGAAATATCTTTTATCAAAGAATCTCTGTCAAAAATGCCCTGAAAAATCAGTAGACTCACAAAAGCCTTCATTTAAGACCTCAGAGACCTCTTTTGTATTTGTCTTTTTTTTTGTAAGCCTGTTAATCCTGCATATTAGATTGCTGACAGAATTGAATTGTTAATCTAAACATTCTTTGTGCATCTTAATGGCCTGTGTTTATTTTAAGTAAGATGTCTATACAGTGATGACGTTCTGTTATTCTAGAACTACAATAGGACCTGTGCTGTTTTCTATGCAAATGAAGTGCTAATATAGAAAGATGCTGCGTGCTGGGAGTGAACAGAACAAAGCAAACTATGTGAGAGATGTAATATCAGAGCTAATATTCTCATTACTGCACACAAGGGCTGAGTCTGGGAACGATTACACATCAAATGAGAAAACCGCACTGCTGGTGTACCTCTGGTGCTTGATTTTTATTAAAGTTGTTTGTTTTTAAAGACTGGCTGAGCCATTTTCGGCCAATATATTGAACTTGTGTCTCTGCTAATGCTTGGCGTGATTAAATGAACCAAAAGCTTTATCAGCATCCTATTCTGGGCTTCCAACTCAACCCTGTAAAGACTACTGTATTTTATTTGATACAATAATAATGTCTAAAGTTTTATATAAAAAAAATATTTTGTTTTATTTTTTTTTTTCTGGCTAGTTGCTACGCCAACATTTCTTATTTCAGTGTAGTTTAGTTTTATGTACTGAAACAACTAAATAAAAAAAACAACTAAAACTGGAAAAAAAAATAATATAAGATATATATATAATAAAAAATATGTATTTTTAATGTAAAAATAAAAATCTAAGATTACTAATTTAAAGTCATAATATATCAAGATTACAGTCGTAATATTTCAAGATTAAAGTCATAATATTTAGAGAATAAAGCCGTAATATTTTGAGAATAAAGCCATAATATTTTGAGAATAAAGTCAAAGTGTTTCGAGAATAAAGTCAAAGTGTTTTATGAATAGTCTAAATGTTTTGTGAATAAAGCCGAAGTGTTTTGAGAATGAAGTTGAAATTGTGAGAATGAAGTTGAAGGGTTTTGTGAATGGTCAATATGATACGAGAATAAAGCCGAAGTGTTGCGAGAATAAAGTTGAAATTGTGAGAATGAAGTTGAAGGGTTTTGTGAATAGTCAAAATGTTGAGAATAAAGCTGAAGTGTTTTGAGAATAAAGTTGAAATTGTGAGAATGAAGTCAAAGGGTTTTGTGAATAGTCAAAATGTTGAGAATAAAGTCGAAGTGTTTCGAGAATAAAGTTGAAATTGTGAGAATGAAGTCGAAGGCTTTTGTGAATAGTCAAAATGTTATGAGAATAAAGCCAAAGTATTTTGAGAATAAAGCCAAAGTTTTGTGAGAATAAAGCCGAAGTGTTTCGAGAATAAAGTTGAAATTGTGAGAATGAAGTCAAAGGGTTTTGTGAATAGTCAAAATGTTGAGAATAAAGTCGAAGTGTTTCGAGAATAAAGTTGAAATTGTGAGAATGAAGTCGAAGGCTTTTGTGAATAGTCAATATGTTATGAGAATAAAGCCAAAGTATTTTGAGAATAAAGCCAAAGTTTTGTGAGAATAAAGCCGAAGTGTTTCGAGAATAAAGTTGAAATTGTGAGAATGAAGTTGAAGGGTTTTGTGAATAGTCAATATGTTATGAGAATAAAGCCAAAGTGTTTAGAGAATAAAGTTGAAATTGTGAGAATGAAGTCAAAGTGTTTTGTGAATAGTCAAAATGCTTTGAGAATAAAGTCGAAATGTTTCGAGAATAAAGTGAAATAACTACTACTAATTATTAGTATTATTATTTAGCCATTTAAACACTCTAAGTATATATGCACATATATCTATGTTTAATCATTGTTTTTAAATTCAAAATCAAATTAAGGTTTCAAAAACAATTATATAATCAACAATTGTATTAAAAACACTTGAAATATTTGCAGTTTATATTTTGCTTACAAAAAAGTTTCCCACTGTAAATTTAACATTCCTTTTCACTTGCAAAAACTGTATTTTACTGTTAAAATTACATGAAATGTCTGATACAGTTTACACTAGGGCTGCACGATTTGGGAAAATTTTCATATTGCGATTATTGAGGTGAATATTGCGATATGCGATTGCTATTACGAGTATAATAGATGGTATTGAGGGCACAAAATGGGGGTTCATGAATTATGAGCTTCTAGAACATTTGACCTCTTAACTGAAGTTCTTTTCACAAATTGAACATAAATTAAAACAGTATAAATAACCAAAAAATAACACAGTTTTTACGTGCAAACAATAAATGCAGCCATAATCAAAGTAGGCTACTCTCTTAATACTCAAAGTGCCAATAGAGACAGACTTTTTCAAGCATGATACAGAGCTATAGACAACTACACAACCTATTATAGCTTACATGCTAATAGCAGCCTAGATATGTCATGTAGCCTAATATGCGGGAGTCGTTCTCTTAAAATTGCTTTTCAATGCGCGTCTTACTTTCGGTTTCGTTTTAACTGTCGCGGGAATCGCTCGGCGGTGCTGAGCGTGCATTCTACAGTTTGATTTCTTTATGTCTAAACGAAGACTTATAATATGGCGTGAGGCTCACGAACACATCTGTAATTATGCTTTGTTTTGATATAAATGTGTTGTATTGCCACGTGATGTAGCAACTTTAATTTTGCGAATCTTGCACAATACACGTCTCTGCTCAGTGTCACTAATCTCAAATCCAAACTACAGAGGTAGAGTTTTTTTGCCTACCAGATCAGTCTCCTCGGCACTCATCTTCGTTCTGGTCTCTCAGCGCTGCGCACACACGCCACACGTGCACTGCCTATACTGAGAGACTGTCAGATCTTTTTATTTTGTATTTATTTATTTATTTCATCTTTTGTTTTGTTTTGTTCGCAGCACGGAAAATAGGCAAACTGTTCTCAGAAAGCATGTGTTCTCAAGTGCACACAATTACCTAATATAAAATAATATAATCGCAACATTTTCCCGTCATATAATCGCACAGGCTGACAACGCAATTGCAATACGATTAATCGTGCAGCACTAGTTTACACTGTATATAGTTAACCAATTAATACGTTTTTGCTCTAGCATTTTTACAGTCTTTTACTGCTAAAATCACACAATTTTTTTTTACAGTGTACCTTTGACTGGCCATCATTGGTGAAACAGAAATAATTGCAGCAAACGAGCTGTGCTGTCCAGTCCAGTCGATCCTTAACCTGTTATGTTCAATAATAGTCCAATTTTAGTCTCACTTACTACAGGACTGATCCCAGATGTCCCCATACGAACAACCCTCCCATTAGCATGCTAAGTGCTGTGTTGGTATTTCTGTGTATCAAGAGTACGTCTGTTCACGTTCTGCCTTCGGCTGGTATTGTCCTCTCTCGAGGCTGACTCAATGCAACATTACAGCTAGCGTCAAAAAGCAATATGAAGAGAGGTTAGTGAGCATGCCCATCCATCACCCTGACACGCAGACAGATATCAGCCAGCTCTGACTGTCTACAGGGGATTCTGCTGCTGCTTTAATGCTCTGACATCAGCCATTTACTGTCTCTGGTAACCCTGATAAATGGTTTTTGCAGTGAATACATTAGTACATGTAAAATATAGTCCGAAATGTTGGTTTTGGAAATACAGAATATACAGAATAAGTGTTTTGTGGTAACACAAGGAGTAGGATTTTCAGCTGTTCTTCCTATGGAGACTGCAGGTGCAAGTGTTTCGGGTCAGTTGATGGTACCTTAATTTGCCGAATCAGATTAGTTCTGTGATTTGCAGGCTAACATAGATGAGATTATGTCAAAGTTGTGTGAATGATGGTCATGGAAGTATCCAGTAATGCTCAGTAATGTTTTGCATCATATGTGATATATGTGTGTTGCAAAAGTGTGCGTCTGAATTCACAACTGTCATCCAAGTTACATTTCAGTTGTGCAATTTAAGTTACTATTATAAATGTAAAAACATAGTAAATTATTTGTATATATTTATATGTACCATTTATATGTAGATATATATTTGATATAAGATTATTCATGTTAGAATATGTCACATTTTTAGTATAATTTCCAGTTATTATTGTAAATTTACAAAGCTAATTTATTCGTAGTAGTTTTTTTGTGACATTTCAAATGTTTAATTTTATATTTACAAACTTTTTAAAAAATTATTGATGTCATGTACATTTAAATATATTTATTACATATGATATCTATATATTCAGGGTGTCCGCGGATCCTTAAAAAGTCTTAAATAACGTTTTCCAAATATAAGGCCTTAAAAAGTCTTAAAATGTCTTAAATTCAGATTCGATAAGTCTTAAATTATTTTGGTCACATTACCGCTAAAATATCTTCAGTCTGACGGACCTAATGATTGTTTACATTATTATTATCACGATTGCAAATGTTACACTGATTTTAGTTCAGTAAACAAATAATTAGTCAAATAGTTGTTAAGTAAACTTACATCTTAAACACAGTATTTACAGTTTTTATTCCATTTCATTACCGAAAATAGTTCCAAACGAGGATCACAGCAGCACATTCTGCAAGCAACACTCGGCGGTGCTTTGTTACTAAATGATTCAGTATTTTGAACGAATCAGTTGAAATGACTCATATTGAATGGCTCATTAAGTGACTTACCGCCGCCTACTGGTAGTTTAGTAAAAATATGCGTTTCCCCCAAAACATTTATTTGTTTATTCATAAATGCATTTAAAACATTGATCTCATACCATCATTTATTGCAGTTTTAATTTTGCAGTGTAAATTATTTAATCTGACTGGTAACAGCCATATATAAATTATTGAAGTTGTAATAATTTGACATAAAAAGTGATGCATACATTTAAACAACTTTAAACTTTAAACAAAAGTTTAAAAAGCAGGCCTTTATAAAGGTAAATAAAAATATGATTTTTATTTAAGATTTAAGTATGTAAAAGCTGATAGAACTCATGAAAACATTGCTTCAGAATAAATTATTTACACCACCAAAAATCTCGGTTATGTGGTAATTTTATGGGGATATTTTGTGTGAAATAATGCCTGCTGGTGTGAAAAGTTCACAGTATATCTTAGTAATAAATATAATTTATGACAGTGATGAAATTTTGTTTTCTTTTTACATTAAACACATTAACTATTACATGTATGTATGCAATATAATATATATTTTCATTTCCACTTTAGGTCTTAAATTTCATATGAGGTGGTATTAAAAAGGTCTTAAAAAGTCTTAAATTTCACTTGTTCATATCTGTAGAAACCCTGATATTGATATTTTTATTATCCAAATGAAATATTTAAAAACTGAATAAATAAAATGCAAGATATGTTTAAAAAATAAAAGAATGCAATTTTTGAAATGTAGCTATGAGAATTCAGTTCAATATAATTATTTTCATTTTATGGTTGATAATCAATAAGTAATCTGTATTCAAATTTGAAAATATTTTGTCTAAAATAAATAAATGAAATTGTTTTTAAGTACTACAAGTGTATTTAGGCATCACAACATTTTAATGTACAGTATGAAAAACAAAATATTATATCTTTATATCTTCACAATAACATTTAAAATAAAAATAAAATAAATATTTAAAAAAATAAATTAATTGTATTTAAAAAAATGAAACAAAATAAATCTTGTTTTAAGTGCTACAAGTGAATTTAGGCATTTTAATGACATAACATTTTAATGTAGAGTATTATTTTTATGTACATATATTATTTTTGTAATGTTTTGTATTTATTTACATTTTTATTGAAAAATCATATTTTATTTTAAAATAAATAAATAAAATGTATTATACTCAACAGCGTTTCAATTTTTAAAAATAAAATAAATGTATTTAAAAATAAAATAAATGTATTATTTTTTTAATCAATAAATAATTAAATAAAATTTGTTTTAAGTGCTACAAATGAATTTAGGCACCACAACATTTTAATGTACAGTATGAAAAACTAAATATTATTTTTGAGATTATACTCAACAGCAGATTAAATAAAAATAAAATAAATATTTAAAAATAAAATAAAATAATTGTATTTAAAAATAAAATAAATATAATAAATCTTTTGTTTTAAGTGCAAGTGAATTTAGGCATCACAACATTTTAATGTATGAAAAATATATGTATTTAAAAATAAAATAAATGATTTCATAAAAAAACAATCATTCAAATAAAATAATTTATTTAGTCAAACATCATTTTAAAAAAATAAATTAATGTATTAGTTTTAAGTGCTACAGGCATCACATCATTTTAATGTACATATGAATACAATTATTTTACAGATTATACTCAACAGCTCTTTACAGTTATTAGTGTTTTTAAATGTTTACTTTGCTCATAAGATGACAGCAGATGTAATATAAATGGAAATAAACACTATCAGTGATAACTGATAATCGCATCATAAATATGTACATTTTACAGGTTATAAGGTGTATTATAAATGCACAGGCTAGAAAGCTTTATACAGTTTATACTTTCTACACATTGTTCTTAACAGTCTAACTTGAGGAAAACTGATTTGTGTGGGTAACCTTTGAACACAGCAGAGAAAGTGTGTCAGCATATCAACCGGAGTGATGCAAGGAGCAGTCGCCCAGTCCATCTCAACCTTTTTCCCAAACATACCCAACTCAAAAATGTGCAACGTGTGCTATTCTTCATATCCACAGAGATTCAGAGACTGAACCTGCATAATATTATTCAGTCTATAAATGTGACCACATTAATTAATGCCACCTTAACCTTTCAAAAGCACTTCTATGTCTAATAGAAGCCACCCGACTGAACCTTCCTGCGATCGCAGCCATACGATTGAGTCACAGGCTCAGCGTTATAGGGGTCCGGACGGCTCTTCGCACCTGGTAAGGGTTATGCGAGACGGGCCTCTGGCTGCCCTGTCTCTCTGCCAAGCAGCAGTGTGTGTCCACAGCGCTGACAGCAGGACCGTGGGAAAGCGTTTAGCACAAGCGGACAGCTCAGACGGGTTCGCCCGTCCTATTACAACAGAGCTTTTGTCACTCCCGTTGGCCGTGGCTGAGGTTCAAATAGGTTTAAGCTGTAATAAAAATCTTTCGCGGTTTAATATTTGACTCTGTGAACTGTTTATTTCCTTAAGACAATGTGAATGTTGTTTGCTCGTAGAAAGTCGTTGATGTAATGCTAAGAGTGGTTGCCGTGCTGTTGCTATGTCACTAGATGAAAGACTATTGTGAAGTTTAGTTTGCTGTTGTTGGTTTTTTCGTGCTTTTCGTTCAATCACTCAAACTAGGGCTGTGCAATTAATCGAAATTGAATTTCAATTTTGTCTTGAAAATGCAATAATCGAGATAAAACAATTACTGCTACCAATTCCACCCCCTTTGGTATGCTTATGCTCCTCCATAAAAGCCCAATTTCACTTGCAAATCAGTCAAATCATGTAACGTGACTTGCATAAAATGGGACGTGCTTGATTTATTAATGTTTATTTGACGTCGTTTTTTTAAAAGCACGAAAGATAATTTGCGCTGTTCTGTGTATGCATTCAGAGACGGAACAGAACAAACACAGACAAGTAAAGTGAACGTTTAGCTATTGTTTCAGCTATTAAAATAGTTCAATTTTGTATGTAATGGCAAAGTTATTAGGCTTCTATTTTGTTTCGTTTTTTTATTAAGTTAATTTGGAAGAAAATTTAGTTTGTTAAATATAAGTTTTTGTTTTTTTTAAGTAACGAACAGCGGCCAGCGGAAGACTGTTCATAGTCTGTTTGATAAATTTGCCTTCTCAAATGTGACCCTGGACCACAAAACCAGTCTTAAGTCGCTGGGGTATATTTGTAGCAATAGCCAAAAATACATTGTATGGGACAAAATTACCAAAAAAAACTTATGCCAAAAATCATTAGGATATTGAGTAAAAATCATGTTCCATTAAGATATTTTGTAATTTTCGTACCATAAATGTATCAAAACTTAATTTTAGATAAGTAACATGCACTGCTAAGAACTTACTTTGGACAACTTTAAAGGCGATTTTCTCAATATTTGTATTTTTTTGCACCCTCAGATTCCAGATTTCAAATAGTTGTATCTCGGTCAAATATTGTCTGATCCTAACAAACCATACATCAACGGAAAGCTTATTTATTCAACTTTCAGAAGATATATAAATCTCAATTTTGAAAAATTTACACTTATGACTGGTTTTGTGGTCCAGGGTCACAAATCATCACGACTTGACTAAAATAAAATCTATAGATATAAAAAGTTCAAGTATAAAACAATGTTGGTTTAAATGTTAAACCTAGATAAATGTACACTATTAGGTGCATATCCAGTCGTCTGTGCAGAGAGTGGAAGCTAAAGCCACTTTGCAGGACATGGAGGCGCCAGATCACTTGCACTTTTTTCCAGTGGAAACAATTTAAAATTATCCATCAAAACAAACATGATGCGCTTTTTGCCGTCTCGTTCTTGAACAAGAGCGCTTCACAAAAATGAACCGAAACTCAGCAAATACATGCCTTACAGACATGATAAATACATATGTAACCCTGGACCACAAAATCAGTAATAAGGGTCAATTTTTCGAAATTGAGATTTATACATAATCTGAAAGCTGAATAAATAAGCTTTTCACTGGTGTATGGTTTCTTAGGATAGGACAATTTTAAAATAAATCTTCAATTTGAGGTTGCAAAAAAATAAAAATCTTGAGAAAATAACCTTTAATGTTGTCCAAATGAGGTCCTTAGCATTGCATACGACTTTTCAAAAATTTAGTTTTGACATATTTACGGTAAGAAATTTACAAAATATCTTCATGGAACATGATCTTTACTTAATATCCTAATGATTTTTTTTCATAAAAGAAAAATCAATCATTTTGACCCATACAATGTATTTTTGACTATTGCTACAAATAAACCCCAGTGACTTAAGACTGGTTTTGTGGTCCAGGGTCACATATATAGAAAGCTTTAATTTATTACTTAATGAAATAAAACAAATCAAAAACTTTTTTTATTATGTAATCCGTAAAGATGCATTTCTCTCTAAACGGTGCGTCACAGAGGAGATTGCGAGTCAGGATCTTTGTGACCCTAACTTAGAATACACTAGTTTATTCATAAATAATTCAAATATCTCTGTACTATTTCCCCCCGACACATTCATTGTTATTTTTTGGGCCGGTGCTTTGTGGCAAGTTTCAGCCTATTGCTTGAAGGCGAAGCTGCACTGAAGGCACTGCTGCTGGCTGAGACACTAAACGCCTTGAAAGTGAAAGCGAAAGTGAAGTCTCACTAGCTTGGCAATTTTTTTAAATCACCATAATTGATGGATGTTTAAAATATAAAAATAAGGAGAAGACCAAAACAGGCCCGGTACCCGGCCTGCGTCTGAACTATTACATGAAAATTGGCCGAAGCCCTGCCCTAGAGGTGTAAAAAACTGGGCTGAAATTTAGGGCTCTAATCAATCATATAAAGTTCTGGACCCACTCATAGTCGTGTTAAATAATCGTGATTACAATATTGACCAAAATAATCGTGATTATGATTTTTGCCATAAACGAGCAACTCAAACAGTTTCAAAAGATCAGATTCTTTGAAATAGATTAATCTGAATCCAAATGATTATTAATAATCCTTAATCCAGTAGTATAGATTTATTTATTCAAAACTGCATAAAACGGTGTATGTGTATATGTGTGTGTATATATGTTTACATTATATATTTTGAAAAATAAAAAGCAAACCAATAAATAAATAATAAAATAGTTTTAAGTTTAAGTTTTAAGTGAATTAGGGCATCACAAAATCTTAATGTACAGTATGCAAAACCAAATATTATTTTTGAGATTATATTCAACAGCGTTTTAATGTAATTAATAAATGTTCAAAAATGGATTAAAAAAAATAGTACTTTTGTCTAATAGTCAAAAATATCAAGGTGCTACAACTGCTAGCTAAACTAACAGAAAAATAAAGGAATGTAATGCCAAACTACTTATTTTGTTCACAAACATATTCTTTTAATAGGCTTCTTTCTTAATATACAGTATCATAATGAAGAAAAAGACCTCATTAAGAGAATAAAAGCGTAATATTTAATTTTTTGTTATTACTTTTACTGAAAGTAATAATAATATATTAACAGCACTGCTTCACTTCCTAAAACTACTTGAAAAAAAATACAATATTAAATATAAGATATTGTAACTTTGATTTTGGATTTAATTTATTGATTCAAGAGCTTTTTGAAATAATCAAGATATACCAAACAAATGACTTACTATGTAATCTGTGAAAGTTGTAACTTTGTTTTGTAATTTATAAGTGATTGCTAGTTCTAAATGGTTGTTAATCAGTGGAAAACAAAAAAAGTCTTAATTTGATTTTTGGACCTAATTAATGTTAATAATAACTTTTTTGGCTATAATTAGCCATTTTATCCTTTGAAATCACACAGAATATCGTTTAATATAAGTATCAGTATTTATTTTGCTGATGATAACCTTGATCGTACATGTTATCTGATTGAAAAGCGTGCTATCACTCATTTTTGCAGCGTCTTTGTTGGATTCAGGTCGGATACTGCGTGTTTGTCTCAGCATGTATTAATGCACATCACTGACAGGCAGCGAGCACAGCAACACATCCCATCTTTAAAAGCTGACACGGCTGTTTCGGCAGCCTGCTTAACCTCTGAACAGTGTCAAAACTCTGCCGGGTTTTGTTTATGCATATAATTATTTATTTATTTCCATGTCAGAATCTTTCCTAAACCACTTGATATGCAAATAAGCGCTACAGATTTACATATTTGTGCATAAAGAATCGACACATACGAATGTAAAAAGTAGTTGATAGGTTGAGCCTGTGTGTGGAGAGATCTTGTACTTATGTAACTTATGCTTAGGGAAGTGACTCAGGGTTTATTTAAGAAAGCAGTGAGATAATGTTAGAAGTGCAGATCTAAGCGTAGTATGTTTTATTTTATTTATATTTTTTTAAGTAAATGTGTGGAGTGCTTTTCAGAAGTGAATTGAGAATGACTTTAAAATCCCTGTTCCTGAATTTAGAGTCAATACTGAATGTAAAGCTTTCCATTGATATATGGTTTGTTATGATAGGACAATATTTGGCCAAGATACAACTATTAAAAAAATTTGGAAGTTGTGGGTGCAAAAAATCTAAATATTGGGAAAATCACCTTTAAAGTTGTCCAAATGAAGTTCTTAGCAATTTTATATATATATATATATATATATATATATATATATATATACGGTAGGGAATTTACAAAATATCTTCATGGAACATTGATTTTTAGCATAATGAAAAATCAATCATTTTGACCCATAAAATGTATTTTTGGCTATTGCTACAAATATACCCCAGCGACTTATGACTGGTTTTGTGGTCCACAAATGTTTTACTCATTGTTTGCTTTTTTCCCCCTCAGTGCTGGCAAATTTTCGAGGGATGGTTCAGCATGGACTCCCGCTGGAGATCGGTGACACAGTGCAGATTTTGGAGAAATGTGAAGGTAGTCACTGTTGCGGTTGTGTAGTTGACAAGCAAATTCTTTATAGCTGTGGAGACTGATTCTGTTGAATTTGCAATCTGTTGAATTTCTCTAATTTGATGTGGTTGCAACCAAAACATTAGTGTCACTACCAAAAAGTGCAGTCATGACTGAAACATGGGATGTTTTGTCAAAAATAAAGTAAAATACTGAATTATCAGCTAAGATGTTATGATAGTTTTTGGTTCAGTGTTTATTCAAACTAATGAACCCTTAACTTTGAAATCAGTACGATTAACTTTTTGCCTTTTACAAAGAAAAATTTGATTCAAAATACAAATTTTGACATTTTGAAAACAAAAAAAATACAAAATCTTAATATTACTGTTTCGGTAGTGACGAATTTGGGGAGAGGACAAATATTCCAAAACTTTCTGGAAATACAATATGAGAATTAACTGCACAATTAAAAGAAATGTGTACCTTGGATATTATACAGTTTGCATTTTTTTATTTTTATTTTTTGGAAAAAGACACATTTTCAAGAAGTTACCAACTCTGATTTTGGACCAGTTCTGTAGAATAGCCCATATACTTTATTCTTACTATTCTTGCTTTATTTACATATTTTAAATTTGTGGGTGTTTCTTCAACTAGAAACAGACAATGCCTCAAAAGAGGCCACCAACATATTCTTTAAGTCAAAATCTTTTATCCCTGAACCATGTTTTATTATATTATGCTGGGTTAATCACCATTAGAAACCTTTTTTATTCATTTAAAGGGATATGAAAATTTGATGTTTATTTGCTTACCCCCAGGGCATCCAAGATGTAGGTGACTTTGTTTCTTCAGTGGAACACAAACAAAGATTTTTAACTGAAACCGTTGCAGTCTGTCAGTCATATAATGGCAGTCAATGGCTACCAAATCTTTGAGAGTAAAAAAACATACACAAATAAAATCAAAATAAACCCTGTGACTTGTGACGATACACTGATGTCCTAAGACATGAAACGATTGGTTTGTGCGAGAAACTAAACAGTATCATCAGTAATCATTTTTTACCTCTGATTCACCACAACGTCCATCTGTCCCATGTTTTTTCTAACCTAAATAAATATATGCATCATATTTTGTGTCAGATTCCTAAATGTAATTTATAAATTCAAAAAGTAAGACACTGTAGGGCTGTTACCAATTAAATGAAATTAATATCAACAAAATGTGTGTTTGCAAATCAGAGGTGGCAGAGAATCTACCTTTGAAGATGCATTTACACACTGTTTAATGCAGGACATGAATGCAGTTAAGCTGCAGTTGCAAATGCATAACTAATGTTTTGATGTTTAAAAAAAATAAGTTGAACACTGATATTTGAAATGATAAACCTAAAATCACCAGTAGGTGGCGGCAAATCACTGCATGAGTGAGTCATTGAATCATTCATTCAACCAATTCGTTCAAACGGCTGATTGATTCAGTAATGAAACACCATTGTGTGTTGCTCAGAGACGCAAAACAGTTCTTAAAACGAACTTGTTTGTTGAGCTGTTCATTAAATCAATATCACATTTGCAAACGTGCTGATATTTGGAGAAAAGTGGAGACACTTTTTGTGTGATATTAACTGTATCACATGATATAAATATAGAAGATGATATACTCAATAATGTCAAATCGCATATAGCTTAAATAACAATTATGATGTTATCGTAAACATTATATATCGCATATATTGTGGAATAAAACATTATTAAATTCCTTACACACAACAAAGTTTTATTAAGTTACTACTACTTGGTTACCAAAGGAAACAAAAATGTAGATTAAATATGAAAGTAAAGATAAACAATAAATATTACATTGTGCATGGGCTGTAATTAAGTTAAATTATTATAAATGTATTATTTCCACCACAGAATGCTATTAAATCTGTTGGTTCAGTCCACTGTTGGACATTATTAGCAGACAAATGAAATAAACTCTCATAAACAACACTTTTCACACTATCACAAGTATATTTTCTAGAATCCCACAGGGTTAAAAGTGCCCATAGTTGAAGAAACACCCTCAGTGAACCCAGTTCATTTTTGTAGCACATACTTATACAGTTGAAATGGTTGGAAATGTTAAATACGCTTTGCATTCTGCTGCTAAAATATAAAAGTGTGAGATTATTATAAATACTTTTTTGCAGGATGGTACAGAGGATTCATCACCAAGAATCCAAACGTAAAGGTGAGAACAATTCTTTGTTACTGTACGTTTGACTCGGTAAATGTGCAAAATGTAAATTAGTCCTTTATTTCTGTCAGTTTGTTGCTGTTTATATGTAACTCCTTTCTCTGATTTAACTCTCAGCATATATTACAAATGTTTAATTTATGTTTGTTTACTCTTGTGTATTTTGCATGCAGTAATTGGCTCATTAAATAACTCTCTGTTGTCTCTCCCAGGGAATATTCCCAAGCTCCTATATTCACCTCAAGAATGCCCACGTCAAGAACAAAGGGTACGAGTCCATTAAATTTTTTTTGGACACACCCTCTGATTTAATGTTTTTTTTTTTTTTTTAAAAGAAGTCTCTTATGCTCATCAAGGATGCATTTATTTGATCAAAAATACAGAAAAAAAGCAATAATATTGCAAAATGTTATTACAAAAAAATAATATAAAATAATGTTTTTTTATTTTAATATACTTTACAATATAATTTATTCCTGTGATGCAAAGCTGAATTTTCATCAGCTGTTACTTCAGTCTTAAGTGTCACGTGATTCTTCAGAAATCATTCTAATATGGAGAAATGTGAAGGTAGTCACTGTTGCGGTTGTGTTAGTTGATTTATTATTAGATTAATCAATGTTGGAAACAGTTGTGCTGCCAAATATTTTTTGCAACCTGTGATTCTTTTTTCAGGATTCTTTGATGAATAACAAGTTAAAAAGAACAGCATTTATTCAAAATATAAATCTTTTCTAACAATGTAAATCTATGCTATCACTTTTTAATAATTTAACACATCCTTGGGGAATAAAACTATTAATTTCTTTCAAAAAAAGAAAGAATAAAAATTTACTGACCCCAGACTTTTGAACAATAGTGTATATTGTTAGAAAACCTTTCTATTTTAAATGAATGCTGTTCTTTTTTAACCTTTTATTGATCAAAAAATCCTGAAAAAAGTATCACAGGTTCCAAAAAAATATTAAGCAGCGCAGCACTGATAATAAATCAGCATATTAGAATGATTTTTGAATAATCATGTGACACTGAAGACTTGGAGTAATGATTCTGGAAATTCAACTTTAATTACAGATATATTTTAATGTATATTAATATAGAAAAACTATGACTTACATCATAATAATATTTCACAATATAATTTTTTTTTCTGTATTTTTGATCAAGTGAAAACAGTTTTGATAAGCACAAGAAACTTCTTTAAAAAACATTAAATGAGAGGGTGTGTCCAAACTTTTGACTGGTAGTGTATATGTATATATAAAGAAGAAAGTCATATACACCTAGAATGGGTAATCATGCTGTAATTTAAATTTTTAGATGAACTATCCCTTTAATTCTCTCTCATATATATATATATATATATATATATATATATATATGAGAAAAAAATAAAATTACAGCATGATTACCCATTCTAGGTATATATGACTTTCTTCTTTCTGACAAATAAAATGTAATTTATATTAAAAAATGTTGTGGCTCTTTCCAGCTTTATAATGGCAGTGAATGGCTGTTGAGGTTTTGAAGCCAAATACTTTTTATGATGGATGAATGCACTTTATTTTGCTTCAAAATTTCAACAGCCATTCACTGCAATTATAAAGCTTGGAAAAGCAAGAACATTTTTTAAATAACTCAGACTGTATTCATCTGAAAGCAAGTCATATACACCTAGGATGGCTTGAGGGTGGGTAAATCATGGGGTAATTTTCATTATTGGGTGAACTATCCCTTTAAGCCACACTTAAAAATGTAAATCTAAAATGTTATTGCATTAGATAAAGAATAACATGGCAATCCAAGTGCCATTTATTTTAAAGAAAGACCGTTTTCGTTTTGAATCTGTTAAAGCAAGGGATTAAAGGTTTGATCCCAGGAGCTGGTGACCCATGAATGGATGGCTAATGAAATCTCACCTTTGACCTGCCACCAGTGCCCTTGAGAAAAACACTGAGCTGTTACTGGGGATTGTCCTTGTGCTTCAGATAAAATGCATTTGCAAAATGACACATCTGCTCTATTGAAGTGACAGGAGCCTTCACTATCCCACAAGCCATCGTGAGTGTATTTGCGGACATGTCCTCATGAGTCAGTGTTACTCCTCAGGGTCATGTGAGGTCACTGCTCTCCATCCTGGACTTGTTCAGATGTGCTTATATGTGTGTGTAACTGTGTGTTTGTGTGTCTTGGCCTGCAGGCAGTTTGAGACCGTCATTCCCACCGAGGACTCGGTCATTACAGAGATAACTATGACCTTGAGAGACTGGGGCACCATGTGGAAGCAGCTGTACATGGTAAATATCACTCTTCGTGTTGCACTGAATAGGTGCATTTGCTTTAACTGTGGAAATTTCATATATAAGTTCATATTTGTTTTATTAGTCTTTGTCAATTATAAGTGAATTGATCAGAAATAAATATTTTCACTTTCCAAGCTCATGGAAAACCTGGAAATATAATGGAAATAAAATTTGGTCTGCAGGCCTGGAAAAATCATAAAAGTTAATAATAAAATCTAAATAGATTTTATAAATAAAATAAAAGAAATATACTCAAATGTATTTGAAATGTTTGAATTTGAATGCTAAGTATACTACAAATACATATTTATGCACTTAATAAAAATACCATGCAATTGTAAATTTAGTATATTAAACTGGTATACTTAAAGTCTAACTAAAACTAATTTGTGCTTATTACACTTTAATTGTGTGAAATTAGTTCTTTCTCGCAAATGCGAGTTTATATCTCACAATTCTGACTTAAACTTGTTGACTTAAACAATTGTGAGTTGCGGACTTTTTTTTATTAAATTTCGGACTTTATAACTCGCAATTGTGAGTTTACATCTCGTAATGCTGACTTTATAACGTAATTGTGAATTTAGTCAATATTGCAAGAAAAAAATATACTTGTATGACTTTTTCCTCACAATTCTGACTTCATCATGAAGTCAAAATTGAAAAATGTAAATTTGCAATTCTGAGAAAAAAGTCAGAATTGCAAGATAAACTCACAATTCTGACTTTTTTCTTGCAATATTGACTGAACTCACAATTACGTTATAAAGTCAGCATTGCGAGATGTAAACTCACAATTGCGAGTTATAAAGTCCGAATTTTAATAAAAAAAAGTCAGAATTGTAAGTTATAAAGCCAGAATATTTTTTTTTTAACTCAGAATTGCAAAATATAAACTAAATTCTGACTTGTATTTTCAGAATTGCAGGATGTAATCTTACAATTGCTATAGTTATAAAGTCAGAATTAAAAAAAAAAGTAAAAATCTGAATTGCGTGATATAAACTCATAATTGCAAGTTATAAAGTAAAAAAAAATTGCGAGGTAAGAACTCGTAATTACAATTATATAACTTGCAATTCTGACTTTTTTCTTGCAAATGTGAGTTTATGTCTTACAATTCTGACTTAATAACTCACAATTACGTAAATTGTAAATTGTAAAGTCAAAACTGTGAGATATAAACTAAATTCTGACTTTTATTTTTAGAATTGCGTGACGCTGTAAACTCACAATTGCGAGTTATGTATTTTTTTTAAGAAGTCAGAATTTTAAGATAAAAACTTGCAATTTCGAGTTCTGACTTGTGCATTTGTGTGTTATAAAGTCAGAATTGCAAGATTAAAAACTTGAAATTCTGACATTTTTCTCTCAAAAATTATACAATAATTTTTTTTTAATTGTTCGCGATAATGACAGCTGTTTGCGTAGTTCCTCCGTGAACTCTGGCTCTGTGTAGAAATGCTGCTACATCTGAAAGCACAGGAAAATACTACATTTAATAACATGTTTTTACTCCAAACTCATAGAAATAAATCCTTCTGTGAGATGGTGTGGCTTTCACACAGAATAAGGCACGCATAGATTTTCTAATCAGTAATAAAGGCATTGCATTACTATATGCTGTATTATAGGGAAAATGATAATAGCATCTAACGTTATTTGCACTTAGTGTAAATAGCCGCTGCCTTTGATTAAATGTGATTGCGATTTCACTTCGCACCTATAAAAATGTAAATAAAAAAGAATTTATATCTTGGAATTCTGACTTTATAACACGCAATTGCACAAGTCAGAATTGCAAGAAAACAGTCTGAATTGTGAGTTATAACCTGGAATTGCGAGTTTTTATCTCGCAATTATTTTTTCTGACTTGTTTTCTTGCAAATGCGAGTTTGTCTTCTGACTTGTGCAGTTGCATGTTATAAAATCAGAATTGCAAACATTTTTCTCAGAATTGCGTGATATAAACTCAGAGCTGCGAGTTATAAAATTAGAGTTTAAAAAGTAAGTCAGAATTGTGGGTTTATGTCTCGTAATTCTGACTTTATAACTCGCAATTGTGAGTTTATATCATGCTATTCTGAGGAAAAGTAAGAATTGATATATGAAGAGTTCAGATGCAAAACCCCCTAAAAGCCATCTCAGTCAAAAATGAGAGCATGATACTGAGTGAATGCTCTTGACACATATTATACATTCATCAAATACGTTTACTTCAAACTCGCTAAAAATCCCAGCCTCAGCCCAATCAGAAGTACCGGTACTTGGGTAGAAACCTATACATCGTGGGCCTGATAAAAATGCATTTGTCAAAGAAAGACATCAGATGGATTTAGAGGCTTTTGCATCTGAACTCTCCATATATATATATATATATATATATATATATAGAGAGAGAGAGAGAGAGAGAGAGAGAGAGAGAGATGTTTTATTATTTACCACTGATATAAAAGTTGTTACATGATACTTTTCTTGGGTGTTCTTTTTTCTCATTTGTGTTGTTTGTGTACAATCTTACCAGGCCGCTTGCCTATAAATGTTATTTCATTTACCCAAAGACAAGGGTTTTTTTTTTTTCATTTAGTTCTTGCCATGTGTTAATTAATAAGATGTAGTTTAAAAACTGTTTCTGTGCCATCTGAAGTTTTTTAAAGAGCTAATTTAATTAAAAAAGGTAAGCACACTTTTTCTGTCACCCACTCATTGTTCTTTCTGTCTCTCGCAGAGGAATGAAGGGGATCTTTTCCACAGACTGTGGCACGTGATGAATGAGATATTGGAGCTGCGGCAGCAGGTTCTGGTGGGCCACCTCACTCACGACCGCTTGAGTGACATCAAACAGCACATCACAGCACGACTGGACTGGGGAAATGAGTGAGTTATACAGTTATATACACCAAAAATAATAATATTGTCATTGTCCTCATGGTATTGGTATCGACTACTGCAATTTTGGGTTCTGTGACAACTTCAGGGCTTTGTGAAATCATTCAGTTTGATTCATTTATGCCATTAGAGTTTGGCTTTCCTGTCTTTGCCACATTGTGGGTTTTTTTTTTTCAGTGATTGCGAATGTATTGTGCAGTACACATAAAAACAGTGGGTGGAACGCAGGATGGCGATGATGAACTGCCGGCAAATGCTGGCCAATCTGTCAGCCATGTGCTTGAATGCTTATATGCTGTTTTTTCTCTAAAAAATAAGTCGCAGATGGTAGTAACGAGTGGGACGTGTTACGTATGGTTTTTTTGTGTCTTTCAGTGCATCGTCGTTTTTGGAGGGTTTACAATGAAATGGATTATTCTCACATTTGATTCATGTTTTGTGAAAGTTACTGCAGATTGTTCTCTGAAAATTACTTTGGTTGTTGTTGTGTAGAGGAAACAGAATTTGGACAATTTGGAAAAATAATTCAAAAGTAGAGATGTTTGTGAGGCAATGTCACACAAAATCAAGCTGTTTTACTTCTGTTGTGCAGCACTTTATTTGCTAAAAATGAAATAAATTATTCAAATTTAACCGATTACGTTTGAAAAGATTTGAAAATTATATTAATTTAAAACTGACAACACTGAACAATATAATTAGCTAATTCATCCATTATTTTATTTTATTAAAAAAAATTGTTTTGTTTGATTTTGGTCATTTTTAGAATTATTTATTTTGTCTATTAGATTTAATTTAATGGTATTATTTTATTACAGTTTTTATTTTTTATTTTATTGCCGTTTTAATTTAATAGTTAGCTAATTCATTAATTCATGATTTTATTTAAAATTGTATTGTTATATTTGATTTTGGCCGTTTTTATTTCAGAAATATGTATTTATTTAAAATCTTAAAATAAATATTAATTATTTTAGTTGTTTAGAATAAACTACTGTTGTTTAAAAAAAATTTTTATTGCAGTTTTATTTTTTATTTATTGCAGTTTTAATTTTTTAATTTTATTGCAGCTTTATTTTTTTATATAATTTATAATTAGCTAAATCATTTGTTTGTTTTATTTTATTTAAAATGTTACATTTGGTCATTTTTATTTTATAATTATTAATTAATTATTAATTAATTTATAAATTTATTTTATCTATTATTTATTTTATTTTACTTATTTTATTGCAGCTTTATTGCAGTTTTTATTTTATTTTATTTAAAATTGTATTCTTTTATTTGAGTTAGGTCATTTTTATTTTATTTTAATTTTATTAAAAAAATAATTGCAGTTTGTCAGTCGGTTGTTTAAAATAAATTTGTATTGCATTAAATAAAAACACTGTATTAAATTAAATTTAAAATTGTTAAAATGTAATAAATTATTACATTGTTGATTGGACATGCTTTTTAATTAATAAATTAAAACAATTAAAACAGAATTCAGAAAAATTTAAACAGAACACATGGAATTTAGGAAAATCTCAAATGAAATTTGGGGAAAATAAATAAATGAAACAAATTTTGTAGGGCCCTATGTTTATAACAAGCAAGACAAACACTATTAAAAAGCAATTGCATATTTGTAATAACATAATGACCACAAAATAAACAAAAACCTATGGTTATGGCACATTTAAGGGAGTTTACCGATAATGATGATTTATATGTTTAATGAAATTAATTCTATTCATTTAATTTAATTATGGATAGGGTTGTCATAATACTTTTTTTAACATTTATTATTTATATATTTAATATTTTATAATTAAAAAAATCTATAAATTTTATATATAAAATAATAATAAAAAAAAAAAAATATATATATATTAGGGCTGTTAAGCGATTAAAATTTTTTATCTAATTAATTACATGATGTGGCAATTAATTAATCTAATTAATCGCAAATTAATCGCACATCAAATTTGGCTGAAAAATTACTCCCAAAACATAATTTAAAGTCATTGTTGTGTAAAGCGTCAAACAGACATTACAAAAAGTAAATATTTAGTTTATAAAATGTATGCTCTTTTGTACCGTACCATGAGGGTGAGTAAATGATGACAGTTGTCATTTTGGGTGGGTGAACTATTAATAATGTATTTCATTAATTTTATTAATATTACTTTGGAAATATGAAATTATTTCTTAACGAAATTATACTCTAATAATAAAATAAAACTGCCAGTTGGTGGTGGTAAATTCATTTGATTCATTCAAATGGCTGATTCATCATCAGCATTAGATCGATCGGAGTGTAACATCAAAGTACTGCAATAGCTATAGAGAGCGGCTTTAACACCAAACGCTGGCCGCTGCGTTCAGTGTAGCCCTTCAGATACAAAGCAAACCTTGAACTCTAAGCGCGACTTGCGCATCAGTGGTTCGCTCCGATGCACGTGCGCTTTGGTCAACGCAGCAACCAACCGTCCTCGCGCTGCGCTATGATACTCATTCATTTCAATGGCTTGCGCGGCACGAGGACAGTTGGTTGCCGCGTCGACCAAAACACACGCGCACCGGAGCGAACTGGCGCATAAGCCACACACCCGCGCTCAAAATTTAAACTGAAAGCCTCTTAATGCTTTTGAAATAGCTTTCGTGGTACTTTGATTTCATACACTGTCTGTGTGTTGCTTGGAGACGAACAGTTCTGCTCACATTTGCACTCGTGTTGTAGTCGATTGCACTTAGAATATTGCTTGTGTGATATTGCTTAACTATATGATGTAGCCTAAGTATGAGACAAAAACTTTTTTGCTTAAATTTTAAGGACATTCTAACTACGTTCTCTAAGCTCCATCAAGCAGTGAGTTGTTGCACTGCCTTTTGGGGCGGGGCCAGTGCGTTAAATGCGTTAATAATTTTAACGCGTTATTTTTTACCGTAATTAATTAATCTAATTAACGCGTTAAATTACCAGCCCTAATATATATATATATAATGTTTCTATAATATGTTTCTATAATATAAATAATAAATAATATAGTATAATCTGTTACTGTTTTTATATGTTGCTGTAAATCTGAAAGTAGTGCTTAAATAAAAGCTAAATGGAAAATGCTAAATTAATTTTTGGTGAGGTCTGAGGGTGGAATCAAACTGTGTGTTTTTGTGTGCGACAGGCAACTGGGTTTGGATCTGGTCCCTAGGAGGGACTTCGGCATGGTGGACCCCGATGAGATCAGCATCACAGAGCTGTATCGGCTGGTGGGTAGTCGTACATGCAAACACGCGCACACACACACACACATTCCCATTACCCATGAGTCACCTCAGCTCCCTCCTCTGCCACCCATATTCTTTGCTGTGTTACTATGGCAACTGCAGCTCGACCTGACGCCAAGGCTCTCTCTCGAGTGCTTCGTCCTCTGTTTTAACAAAGAGACACACACATACACACACACACACACACACACACACACACACACACACACCTCCAGTCGCCTGTGCATAGGGAAATGATAGTAATTAAGGACAAGAGAGAAATGCTAAATGGCGCATTAACAGGCTGTTTGCAAACTGCAGAGACACTTCACGCATGCAGTTTCCTGCCCTTATAATTTGGCATACATGCAGCATCATTGGCACAATTGGTTCATATCTCTCGAAGCCACAACAGTGCCTGTGTACAGATCTTTGCAATATAATATCTGCTCCAAAACCTAATGAGATTATTTTATTGCCGATATCAGCTGCCTACTAAGGAAACATCCTAAGTGAAGTTATGATATTTATTATACTTTTTTTTTTATTATTATTATTGTAGTTTTGTTTTATTTTATTGCAGTTTTATTTAATGTTATTGTAGTTTAATTTTATTGCAGTTTTATTTTGTATTGTATTTTATTTTATTGCAGTATCATTTTATTGCTGGTTTAGATTATTTAATTTTAAAATTTTATTTTATTGCAGTTTTATATTGTATTTTATTTTATTGCGCTTTATTTTACTTTATTGTATTGCAGTTTTATTTTATTGCCGGTTTAGATTTACTTTAGTTTAGTTTAATTTAATTTAATTTTATTGAAGTTTTGTTTTATTTTATTGTATTACAGTTTTATTTTTTGCAGTTTTATTTTTATTGTATTTTATTTTATTGGCATTTTAGATTTATTTTATTGCAGTTTTGTTTTATGTTATTATTTTATTTCATTGAAGTTTTATTGCAGTTGTATTTTATCTTATTGTATTGCAGTTTTATTGAAGTATTATTTTTTTTGCTGGTTTAGAATTAATTGCAGTTTTGTTTTATTTTATTATTTTATTTCATTGCAGTTTTATTTTATTTTATTTTATTGCATTGCATTTTAATTTGTTTTATTTTGTTTTATTACAGTTTTATATTGTATTTTATTGTATTGCCGGTTTAGATTTATTTTAGTTTTGTTTAATTTCATTTCATTTCATTTTATTGCAGTTTTGTTTTATTTTATAGCAGTTTTATTTTATTGCTGGTTTAGATTTATTTTATTGCAGTTTTGTTTTGTTTTATTTTATTGCATTCTTTTTTATTTATTGCAGATTTATTGTATTACAGTTTTATTGCAGTTTTATTTTATTTGCTGGTTTAGATTTATTTTATTTTATTGCAGTTTTATGTTTTTGCAGTTTTATTTAGTTTTATTTTATTGCCATTTTAATTGTTTTTTAATTCATTCAATATTATATTTAAAACAGTATTGTTTGATTTGTTTTTGGACATTTTTATTTTATAATTATTTAAATTCCTAAAGTAAATATTAATTATTTAAATACACTACTATTGTTTTATAGCTATACCTCTCATTTTTAAATATACAAACACACTAAATTGTATTGCAGTTTTACTTTTTTCTATTTTATTGCATTTTTAATTGTACTCCTTCAATATTTTATTTTATGTAAAATGTTATTGTTTTATTTTATTTTTGGTCATTTTTATTTTATTATATATTTATTTTGTATTTATTTATTTAAATGCTTAAAGTTAATATTAATTATTTACTATATTTCTCATTATTAAATATACAAACACACATTTTTAGTTGATTGTTATTCAATTTTATGTATTTTTACACATTTTCATAATATAAATAAAATATTTAAAATAAATATTAGTGTATACTCATTTTAAAAATAGTTCTTAGTATTAAATAATGCTTGGAGTATAATACTCCAAGTCAAAATAAAACTGTAATTGTATTTTTCTTCTTTTTATTTATATATGCTTCTCAATACTGTATTTTTTATTTTATTGCAGTTTTATTTGTTTTTATTGCAGTTTTATTATTATTATTATTGTATGACTAATAGTATAATAATAAAAAAAGATCATTGCATTATGGAATTGCATCCTCTGCAAAGGAAACACATGGAAAATACATTTCTGCATTAGAATTTAGTTAGAAAAAAGTGCCTTAATAGGCCGCATTATCAAGTTTAACCTTTATATCAGGAGAATGTCTTAAAATGCTGCCAAGCTCACTAGGTTTTTGAAAGAGAGCTAGTGAGACAATACCAATATAGTCAGAATTCACCAAAATTCTCTGTCTTTTTCTCGTAGCTGCAGGCCTGACCACACGTGTCCCAGTTTCCACCGGTCCATGGGTGGGCAGAGGTGTGGGGGTAGGGGTTAAAGGAGGAAGGCAAGAAACAAAAGAGAACAAGATGTGGGTGTGGATGTACTACACTAGAGAGAGCGTTTAGAGAGAGGATAGTAGGATGTGAGGGCGCAAGCGAAAAAAGACAGCAATGTGGCATCCCCAGGGTTAAGTGCCTTTTTGTGAATCTTTCTGTTCAGAAGAACACAGGAAGGGTCCAAAGACTAAAGATGAAACCACAGCGCAGAGGTTTTAATGATCTGTTACATTATATAATGTTGTAGCCTACTTATTATAGTTTGATATATGTGGTTCATATCAAAGAAATACATAGATTACATGAAGCTTTGGTTTTGCTTACTACATTCAATATAAATGATGCATTTTAGCAGTATTGTGTGATTTTTATTTATGTATTCCTACACCATTGTGGTGGTTAGATGGGATGCTGTTAGATCATTTGGAGTGATATTCTTGTTGTAAATGTCTTTGTCATTATAAGTATTAATGATTATATTTTGGGTTCTTTTGAATAGATGGAAAGACGTCATCGTAGACGCGAGGCTCCCCCGCAGGCCAGTATGCACCACCTGTTCCTTCAGATGAAGAGCATGATGAGTTCAAACCTGGGGGAGGAGCTGGAAGTCTTCTTCTCTGTTTATGACAGCAGGGAAATGCGACCAATCAGGTGCCATCTCTGACCCTAGACACCCAAGTCGTAAACTGACTGAAGTATGACTAAATCACACAAAAAAAGAAAAATCAGTCATTATGTAATCATTCTCATAACGTTTAAACCACTTTTCTGTAGAACACAAAGATATTAAAAAAAAAAAAAAAAACTTGTGTTGTTTTGGACCCCATTGACTTTCATTGTATGAAGAGCCGAGACACTCTTCATAATATCTTCTAGCATATTTAAAGGGATAGTTCACCCAAAAATGATTACCTCACCCTTAAGCCAGCCTGGAAGTATAAGACTTTCTTTCAGATAAATACAATCTGAGTTATATTAAAAAATGTCCTGGCTCTTCCTAGCTTTATCATGACAGTGAATGGCCGTTGAGATTTTGAAGCCGAAAAAAGTGCATCCATTCATCATAGAAACAGCTCCACACAGCTTTGGGAGGTTAATAAGGGGCTTCTGAAGTGAATTGATGACTTTGTGTAAGAAAAATATCCACATTGAAAATTTTATAAACTGTAATCTCTATCTTCTGCTAACTGTCGTACGCGTACACGAGAGTGATGTTCCAGCAGATGACGTAGGATGTAGGCATGTGTTTAGTTATCATTTAGCATTTACTTTGTTTTGTTTTTTTTGCTTTGCATCGATTTGTTTTGCATTGCTTTGCTTTATTTTGCTTTGCTTAGAGTTGCTTTGCTTTGTTTTTTTTTGTTTTGCTTTGTTTTGAGTTGCTTTGCTTTGTGTTGCTTTGCTTTGACTTGCTTTGTTTTGTTTTGCATCGTTTTTTGTTTTGTTTTGTTTTGTTTTGCTTTGTGTTGCTTTGCTTATTGTTTTGCTTTGCTTTGCTTTCCATTTTTTGTTTTGTGTTGCTTTGCTTTGACTTGCTTTGTTTTGTTTTGCTTTGCATCGTTTTGCTTTGCTTTGTTTATTTTGTTGCTTTGCTTATTGTTTTGTTTTGCTTTGTCTTGTGTTGTTTTGTGTTGCTTTGCTTTGTTTGTTTTGAATTTTGTTTTTGTTTTTCTTTGTGCTGCTTTGCTTATTGTTTTGCTTTGCTTTTTGTTTTGCTTTGCTTTGTTTTATTTTTGCTTTGCTTTGTGTTGCTTTGCTTTGTCTTGATTTGTTTTGCTTTGCATCGTTTTGTTTTACTTTGCTTTGTGTTGCTTTGCTTATTGTTTTGCTCAGCTTTGTTTTGTTTTGTGTTGCTTTGTTTTGCTTTGCATCATTTTGTGTAGCTTTGCTTATTCTTTTGCTTTGCTTATTGTTTTGCTTTGTTTTATTTTTTGTTTTGCTTTGCTTTGTTTTATTTTTTGTTTTGCTTTGTTTTGTGTTGCTTTGCTTTGTTTTGCTTTGCATCATTTTGTGTTGCTTTGCTTATTGTTTTGCTTTGCTTTTTGTTTTGCTTTGCTTTGGCTTGCTTTGCTTTGTTTTATTTTTTGTTTTGCTTTGTTTTGTGTTGCTTTGCTTATTGTTTTGCTTTGCTTTTTGTGTTGCTTTGCTTTGGCTTGCTTTGCTTTGTTTTATTTTTTGCTTTGCTGTGCTTTGAGTTGCTTTGCTTATTGTTTTGCTTTGCTTTTTGTTTTGTTTTGCTTTGCTTTGTTTTATTTTTTGTTTTGCTTTGTTTTGTGTTGCTTTGCTTTGTTTTGCTTTGCATCATTTTGTGTTGCTTTGCTTATTGTTTTGCTTTGCTTTTATTTTTATTTTTTGTTTTGCTTTGTTTTGTGTTGCTTTGCTTTGGCTTGCTTTGCTTTGTTTTATTTTTTGTTTTGCTTTGCTTTGCTTTTTGTTTTGCTTTGCTTTGTTTTATTTTTAGTTTTGCTTTGTTTTGTGTTGCTTTGCTTTGTTTTGCTTTGCATCGTTTTTTTGCTTTGCTTTGTTTTATGTTGTTTTGCTTTACTTTGTGTTGCTTTGTTTTTTTGTTTTGCTTTGTTTTGTCTTGCTTTGTATCTTTTTTGTTTTATTTTGCTTTGTGTTGCTTCGCTTGTTGTTTTGCTTTGCTTTTTGTGTTGCTTTGCTGTTCGCTTTGATTTGCTTTGCTTTTTGTCTTGCTTAGCTTCATCTTGCTTTGCTTTGTTTTTTGTTGCTTTGCTTATGTTTTGCTTTGCTTTTTTGTTGTTTTGTGTTGCTTTGCTTTGTTTTGTTTTGAATTGTTTTTTGTTTTGAATTGTTTTGTTTTTGTTTTGCTTTGCTTTGTGTTTCTTTGCATCGTTTTGTCTTGCTTTGCTTCATTTTGCTTTGCTTTTTTTGTTTTGTGTTGCTTTGCTTTGCTTATTGTTTTACTTTGCTTTTTGTCTTGCTTTATTTTGTTTTGTGTTGTTTTTGAGAGTGACGAAGTTACAAAATGAGGATTTAAAAAAGGTTTTAAAGGACCAACATATTCTCACTGGAGCTTATGCTGTGCCTATACGCTGGAATGCCTCTCTCTCATGTACACACATACGACAGTTAGCGGAAACTAGAGATTCCAGTTTTTGAAGTTTTAAATATGGATATTTTTCTTAAACAAATGCACCGATTTGCTTCAGAAGGCCTTTATGAACCTCTGGAGCCATGTAGAGCACTTTTTATGATGGGTAGAGACACTTTACATATTATACCATAATAAAGCTTGGAAGGGCTAAACATTTTTTAATATAACTCCAATTGTATTCGTCTGAAAGAAGAAAGTCATATACACCTAGAATGGCTTGAGGGTGGAGAAAATAATGGGGCAATTTTAATTTTTTGGTGAACTAACCCTTTAAATACATTGTTGTCTGCCAGATCCAGCAATAAACATCCCCAAAAAACTTGTGCATCGATTCAGTCTGACCACGATTTCATTAATTATGAATCACTATATTCCTTCTAGCTGTCTAAAAGACATCTCCAACCAGTGATCCGTCATTGCGTTTACCTTGAGTATAGATGTATGACGCCATCAAATTATTACGTTGATTGTGCCACTACTGGGAACTAATATCTGAAATTCAATTCGGCTGCGACGTCAATGCATCTGTTTACCGCTCTTCATCCTACATACATCAGCCTGAGGGATGTTTTAGTTTCACATCCATGACGGAACTACGGCCTTGATGTGTTTGTTGAATTTTTCATTGGATTCTGTCTCTTTTTCTCTCCCTCCTTCTCTCTAGCCGCTCATGTTAGGGGGTGTACTGTTCAGGCACCCCTCCTCGTTGTAAATTATTCAGTTCGAGTGACGCCCCAGGGCACTTAGTGAAAGTGAAGGAGAATCGAGGAGATACTGAGCCTCAATGGGCCTCTCCTTGTAATTACCTAGCACTAGTGTCAGAGGAGATGCAGTAGCACATGCAGTTGTGGACGCATACGTACAAACTCACGGTCTTGCTGTGTTTCCTTATGCTTCATGCTGTGTCTGGTGATTCTGACCATCTCTCTCTCTCTTTCTGTCTGTGCAGTGAAAGGTTCTTTGTGCGCCTCAATAAGCAAGGGCTACTAAAGTCTCCAGAGAAGACTGAGAGGCAGTGTACACTCTTTGTTGTAAGTATGGACTTTTTTGGGGTGCACCAAGGGCGAGTCCTTGGTCCTTTTTGTTTGCTTTTGCTTTGAATGGATCTGGTGCAGTCATTGATAATTTCCTAAGTGGAATGCATACCCTTGACTGAAAATTTTTGATAATGTGGGAGGTTTTAAAGTAAAATGTGAACAAAAAGTATTTTTTATAAATCCGAGAAGGAATTTTGAAAGAAAATAAAATACACATTTTGATGTGTTTTTTCTCAACATTTTGCATTTGTACATATGTAGAGTAGGACTGTCAGTAGATTAAAAATTGTAATCAAATTAATTACATCACATGCTGAGTTATTAATCACATTTAGGTAATTTAGGTAATGTAAGAATTTTTTGTAGAACACTTGCTTTTGTTTAGCTTTGTTTAGTTTAGCTTTTAGTTTAGTTTAGTTATTTGTTGTGTTGCTTTGTTTTATGTTTTGTTTTGCTTCGCTTTGCTGCTTTGTTTTGTTTGTTTGTTCTTTTTGTTTCGTTTTCATTTGTTTTTGTTCATTTGTTTAGTTTTCCTTTTTGTTTTGTGTTGCTTCTTTGCTTTGCTTTTTGTTTTATGTTGCTTTGTTTTTCATTTTTGTTCATTTGTTTTTTGTTTTGCTACTTGTTTTGCTTTGCTGTTTGTTTAGTGTTGCTTTCTTTTTTTGTTTTGTTCATTTTTGTTTTGATAGGGTTTTTCTTTTTTGCTACTTTTGTCTTTTGCTTTTTGTTTTGTGTTGCTTTGTTTGTTCATTTGTTTTTCTGTTTTGATGTTTTTCATTTTTGTCTTTTGCTACTTTTGTTTTGCCTTTTTTTTTTGTTTTGTTTATTTTAGTTTTGTTCATTTGTGTTTTGATAGGTTTTTCATTTGTGTCCTTTGCTACTTTAGTTTTGCATTGTTTTACTTAGCTTTTTGTTTTGTGTTGCTTTGTTTGTTATTTTTGTTTATTTGTTTGTTTTGATAAGTTTTTCATTATGTTTTTTGCTACTTTTTTGCTTTGTTTGTTATTTTAGTTTGTTTTCTTAATTAGTTTTGATGTTTTTTTGTGTTTTGATACATTTGTTTTGCTTTGCTTTTTGTTGCTTTTTTGTTGTTGTTCATTTGTTTTAATAGTTTTTACTCTTTTGCTACTTTTGTTTTGCTTTGCTTTGTGTTTTGTGTTGCTTTGTTTGGTTGGTTGTTTTTTGTTTTTCGTGTTTTGCTACTTTGTTTGCTTTGATTTGCTTTGCTTTATGTTTTGCTTTTGATTTGCTTTGCTTTTTGTTTGTTTGCTAGTTCTTTTTTGTTTTGTTTTTGTTCATTTGTTTTGCTAGTTATTTTTAATTCTTTGTTTTATTTAGCAAGTTTTGTTTTGTTTTGCTGGTTCTTTTTATTTTATTATACTTTTATTGCATTTTACTGTATTGCAAATGAACATGCAATATGACATTTTTTATTTGCTAATTTAGTGTAACTTTTAAACAGAGCAGGTTTAGAAAAATGTTTGGTACATGGAATCTAGTAAATATTGCTGAATAAAACATTTGTCTTTTTTTAAGGATTTGGGAAGTAGCGATCTTCGCAAAGATGTGTATGTTGTAGCTCATATTTTTAGAATAGGTAAGAGCTGTTGAATGCACATCAAGTTTCTCGTCGTGTGACCTGTCATAACGCCTTAGCGACCCTATCATAGGTGTCATATGGATTTCACAACTTGATAATGCACTGCTTGATAGTGCTTTAAGATTTGTATTGACAGATTACGTCAAATGTATTCGTCAATCGTAGTGGCAGCATTATTAGGGCTGAATGACAGGCCACTTCAAGTCAGTTGTGATCAAGATGGTGTCTTTGTCTGTACACGTCACCTTTGTGTCTGTGTAGCAGTCGTCGCTACATGCATGGCCTGCACCGGTACAGATTCTGTGATCTTACACTATAGATTAATGCTCATTTGCATGTATGTAATTCATGTCACTGTGGATTGGGAAGTGTTCGTCGTGTAACGGTTGTTGGTGTGTCTTTCTGTGTTTCAAGCGTCATTATAAAGACATAAGTGTTAATCATTCTGCCATAAGAGCTACATAAAACTGACAAGTCATCTAGAGTTTCTGGGTAACACTGTTAATTTTGAATTCAGACAAATTTTGATTTAGTTTTAGTCTTATTTTAGTCATCTGAATTGTTTTTAGTTTTATTCTAGTTTTAGTCGACTCAATCTACAGTAGATTTAGTCAGCTAAAATCGAATGGGTTTAGTTTCATTGTAATGCATTTATTAAGCATTTCTCTAAAATTACCAAACTCATTAGGTTTCATATTAAGGTTTTATCATGATAGACACAGATTTAACTGCTGTCACACGCAACATGCCTTTATATTAAAATTAAATGAAACCACTTCTCATAAAGAAACAAGAACATGATCTTCTTTTTTTAATTAAAAGGTTATAAATGCTAATTATGCATTCTTTTATAACAACTTGTTTACCACATTCTTCATTCTTTCAAGCAGACATTTATTTATATAAATACATTTTGATTATTTCTTTATTAGGGCTACTAAAGGGACTCAGTCAAAAGCAGTGAGCGATTTTCTTTTGTTGCTTGATTAACATCAATGCCACAGACAATAGCAACTAAATTAGGCTGCTATCCCTTTGAAATCAAACGCACGGATGCAATGTTACTGATACACGTCCGATGTGGTGATATTCTGCCAACTGTTTACGTTCACCTAAGACATTTTTGAACGTTTTATGAGACGTACAGCACAGTGGCGTTGCGAGAGGGGGGCTTTGGGGGATAAAGCCCCTGATCTTTTTGAAAATGGACCATTGACTTCACAAATAAAATAGGTATAATTTTTTTATTTGGTCTCCAATGCTAGAAATCCAACTATCTATGATGAAAAGCAGTCATTAGTAGGTAGTTTACCGCTTAACCTTACGTTTTCACAGTTTTGAAGCCCTCATTTGATGTCGTGAACAGATTCAATCACCCATGCAATCTTGTTCCTAAATGACAGGATTCAGCTGTCTATTAAAGCCTTGAATCACAATGTGAAATTCAAATCTGCACAGAGAGAACAGTTTAATGAATATGAAACATCTTTACACAGGCTTTTGTGATGCTGTTTCTTTGTTACAAACATTTAAATAATCACAGAAGCACTGGAATAAAAGTTTATAGTTCAGATATAAACACTGTTGGCTACTGTAGCGAACAAAATAGAATAAATCACATTTTTGAAAGTGACGACGCTTCAAATAAAAAGATTATATCAGTTACAACGTAACGCCAGCAGGTGGCAACAAGTGACTGATAAAAAAGAGATTCGTTCAAAAAAACATTGATTCATTCAGGAATGAAACACGTGACTTCCTAATGAGCCAGTCTTTCTATAATTTGTTCAACTTATTTTTTTTAACAATTTTTTGAATATTGAATATATTTTATAAATAGACTGTAGCAATTTTAGTAGAAACTCTAGTAAATTACATGTTATTTTGTTTAGTTGTCTGTTTTTTTTTTTCAGAATCATGGAAGGAAAATAGTGCTATCCATTTTAAAAATAAAATTGTTATTCTCCATTTATCCCGAATCACGCAGCTCAAGTTGGACATTTATCCACATGGAAAGGAAACAAATAAATTACTTTATTTTAGATAAAGCATCAAAGATCTGGTCAGTGATGTTCAGCATCCAGAACATATATATTTATTTAGTTTAAATGTTATTCATAATAAAAATACCCTGCAATTGTACTTTTGGTATACTAAACTGGTATACCTAAAACGTGCTAAATCGGAACAACTAATTTTGTGCTTAATGCGCTTATTTAAATTTAATTTAAACAATTGTGTGGAAGTAGTGCTGAAATCCAACTAAAGATATAGCTGCTGTATATCTGATTGTGTTAAAGTTGAACTATTGCAAGTATATTTCAGATACACTTTAAATACCTTGCATTTAAAGACCGATATTATACAGAGACCATACAATCTTTATTAATAGTGATATTAAAACACATATTAAGCATAATATTAAGAAATGTGCATTGTGCAATAACAAAATACTCCAAATGAAGCTAAATTATAATTTTATGGTAAGTGATGTGTAAATAAATATGTTAATGGATTTGAATTTTACTTAGTATGAAAAAATATATATTTTAAATATATTTATTATATATAATATTATTTTAAATAAATTATGGCAGAGTTTTTTTTTTTAGTGGGCTAAGCCCCTTATATATCCAGTGTTGCCAACTTAGATTAAGCGACTTTTCAGACCCCCTTAGCGACTTTTTGACAAAAAAGCGCCGAGCGACAAATTTAGCAACTTCTTGGACAAAATTTATTTAATTTCTGAGACTTTTCAGACCCCCTTAGCGACTTTTTGACAAAAAAGCGCCGAGCGACAAATTTAGCAACTTCTTGGACAAAATTTATTTAATTTCTGAGACTAATTTCGGTACTGCAGCAAGAGTGCGAGGTCGTGCTTTTCCAGCGCTGAGCACACTCTCTCTCTCGCTCTACCTGCGTCTGCTCTGTTCAGTGAGCAGCAGAGGACTGGGCACAGTACTTTCAGATAAAAAAAAAATACTATATATATATATATATATATATTCTGTTGCTTCTAACTCTATTTTACAGGCAAGTATAGCTGAAATCCCAGCCATTGTCTTAATCGTATGTGTATTTGATTTCATAATATTGTGATTATGAATCCAGATTTTAGTGCAGATTAACATCTTTGAGAGCTGGTTATATAGTCTTAATGGGCCGCGTTTTAGTCACTATTTCATATTCACCCCATTGTCTGACAACAGAAACAGCTAAATATGTCAATATATCTATGAAACATCAGTGAAAACCGTTTTATTGAGAATTTGACTGCATGACGATTTGACGTAATGAATATGCTAATTAGTGTATGACGTCATCTAGCGGCATTTGGCGACTTTTCAAGCGCGGTTTAGCTACTTTCCATTTAAAAAAGGTGGCGACACTGCCCTTATCTCTCCCAACCCTAGCAACGCCCCAGCAAATGTATGCCAGCCTATGTCCCACAGGATAGATCAGCTAATGATACAGTTCAAACGTACGCATCTAATCTTCTAAACACGCAGCAGATTCGTTCTGAATAAATCTCTTTCTAAATCGTACCTCCCTAAAATTTTCGTCATAGTTTTTGTCATTCAAAACAAATTTCCACTTCGGTATCGTTTCGTTTTCCACGGTGAAAAAATATCCTTGACAAAAATTCTTCTTCAACGAAATTAACACTGCTGGGACACGGCTGTAGTGCTTAAGTTGTATCATTATGTCAAGCTTGTGACAGTGCTATGTGTTCTTGGAGGCAGAATAAGAAAATGTTGGTCACATCTTTTTGTATTAGCATATGTATTTATTCTCATAAAAGCAGCGCGTGAGCCTCAACGTGTGTATCCGCAGGGCGAATGGTCGCCAGTGAGAAGAAGAGCGTGAGTAACATGCAGTACAAGCGTCCATACGGTTGTGCCGTGATTAGCGTGGCCGACCTGTTAACAGCTGACTTCAAGGACGACCACTTGCTGAAGATCTACTCGTGAGTATCGCCCCCTAGCTTTTTGAAGTGACTTTATAAAGCGCATTAATGTGCAATACGCTTTTTAATGTAACCAGGACTTATGACACTTTATGTTCACAGATGTAACGCAGAAAGCGAGTGGTACCAAATCCACGACAGTATTATCAGGAAGGTCAGCTCACGATACAGCCATATTGGCTCAAATACAGGTAAGAGCCTAAAACCTGATTTAATTTAGCTTGTCTTCTTAAAGGGATAGTTCAACCAAAAATAAAACACCCTTAAGTATCAACACATTCTCATTCCAGACCAAATTTCGAAATAATTTTTTGCATAACTTTCGAACAGAAGCTTAGTCTGTAACAGAAGACAGTCAATAATGCACAGAGATGTAATTTTAGGGTGAATTTTCTATTTAATATACATTTTGTCTCTCATAGCAACAGTGTTCTTCTGAAAACGAAGCATGCGATTTATTGTATTTGAAGTATTCAAATCATACCAAATCATGCAGCAGAATTTCTTTTCTTCATGCTCTTTAGATATAAATAGCAGAACTCTTTACAGAGAAATGCCGGGGTCTCTCCTAGCAACAGGTTCTGAGCAGCAGAAGCCTGCAGTCAAAGCATACGCCAGTGTGTATTCAACAGAGCGACCGAGCAGAGCTGTTATTCAGCCGCTTTTGTTTTTATGACGTCTGCGTGACTCAAAGAGCCATGGCTACTTTAATAAGACCGGCAATTCAAGAAGACCTTTGTACCAAGCTTATTTTAGGGTTGGACATTTGTCATAATAGAATGTATGTTAATAGCTACTCATTATCACTTATTTTAAAATTGGTGGTGGTGTCTTTTACTTGCAGTGGATTAAAGGTGAAGTGTGTAATTCCTCTGCGGCAAGTCAGCTTGCAAGAACAACTTTCTTTACATGTTTTCTGATGAAAATGTGGACTGTGCTTGTCTGTTTTATTGTGGCTGGTTGCCAGGGCACTTCTGTGAAGTTACTAAGGGGTTCTGAGAGGTTTTAAGCAAGTTGCTGCAGTATGTGGTGGCTACAATGTTTGTTGAGATGATTGTTTACATAATCCTGTATGAAATCTCTATGATATTCTAGATACTCTTTGTATTTATTTTATATTTTAGTTTAATTTAATATTTTGTATGTACTATATTCATATAGTATTTTTATTTTTTATTTATGTTTTGTTTTTAGCTTTTTTGTTTTTTATTTTGTTTTGTAACAATATTTTAATTTTTATAATGCTTTGCCTTTGTTTGACATGTTTTGTTTTTGCTTTGCTTAGCTTGAGTTTTTGTTTTGTTTTTGAGTGGCATGTCTTGTTTTTTTTGCTTTGTATTTTATTTTATTTTTTTGCTTTGCTTAACTGTTTTTTTTATGATCTAGCATGACTTTGTTTTGTTGATTTATTTGTTTTGTGTTTTGTTTTGCATGGCTTGGCTTGTTTTTGTTTGGCTTTTTTATTTATTAGTTTTTTGTTGTTGTTTTTTTGCTTAGCTTTGTTTTTGTTTTATTTGTTTTTTGTTATGTTTTGCTTAGCTTGTTTTTGTTTTGATTTATTAGTTTTGTGCTTTGTTTTGCATGGCTTGGCTTGTTTTTTTGCTTGGCTTTTTTGTTCTGTTTTGTTTAGCTTGACTTTGTTTTGTTGATATATTAGTTTTGCATTTAGCTTGGCCTTTTTTATTAGTTTTTTGTTTTGTTTGGCTTTGTGTTATTGTTTTGTTAGTTTTTTCTTTGTTTGGCTTTTTTGTTTAGTATTGTTTTGCATGGCTTGGCTTGTTTTTTGCTTGTTTTTTTTTGGTTTTATTACTTTTTTCTTGTGTTTTGTTTGGCTTTGCTTTGTGGTATTGATTTGTTAGGGTTTTTTTGTTGCTTGGTTTTTTTGTTTTTTGTTATGTTTAGTTTAGGTTGGATTTGTTTTGTTTAGGTTGGATTTGTTTTGTTATGCATGGCTTGGCTTTTTGAAATATATGAATTGTTTTATTCTAACATAAAAGGTCTTTAAAGCAAATTTGGCAATGTTTTATTTGTTTGTTTTTTTATTATGTTTTGCTTGGCTTTGTTGTTTTGTGTTTAGTTTTGTTTGTTGTTGTTTTTTTGCTTGTTTTTTGTTTCATTAGTTTTTTATGTTTTGTTTAGCTTGGCTTTGTTTTCTTGTTTTATTTGTTTTGCTTTGTTTTGTTTTGCATGACTTAACTTTTTGCTTGGGTTGGCTTTTTTGTTTTATTTGTTTTTTGTTATATATAGTTTTGCTTGTTTTTTTTTTTGTTTTTTTTTTATTTGTTTTTTGTTTTGATCTGAATCGGCTTGGCTTATTTTATTGCTTGGCTTTTTTTTGTTTTGTTGTTTAGTTTTGTCATCTTAAGTTTATATTAAATTCTGGTCAAATTTTAGGTGTACAGACACTTTTTGGAAGAATCCATACAATGGCTTATGTGTCTCAGCATATTTAAATGGAATAGGGATTACAAACAGCTTCAAAACACAGAAGCCAAAAACACAGACCTCTAATTCATTCAGCTAGATCAGTTAGAACCTGATCTCAATCAGCCTGTAAATGTCATCCTGTCATCTGCAGTAATTAATTTACGCTAAATGAATGTCTTTTTAACCGATGACCATTAGTAGCTATTTATCAGGCGCACTTATCGGCTATCAGTGTGGACTAGAAAGCCATATCGATTGCGTACACAGAGAGCAGTTTCATGTCATTGTTGTCACTTGAAATGTTTTAATGGGCTAATCGCTTGGACAAATGCCAAATTACTGTTATTGATTTTGTTGCTGGGTTAAAAAACAAACCAAAATAGAGGAACACCGATGTTCATTTTAGGTTTAAAAGACTAAGTAGGGGTCTCTGAATGCATGGTGTTGTTGTTGATGCCATGTTTTGTGGAGGTGGTGGAGTAGTAGTTATGTAATCTTGGTGTGCATCATCTCGCAAGTGGTTTCAAAATGAATGGACTGCTGGTGATTTCACTCGTGTGGGCAGCTTACTCTGAATACATTATGAAACCATAATGAAGCCGTAGCTTTATAGATGCTTCCAGAGCTCATAAACCCATCTAACCTCATCTGTGCAACTCAAAACTGAAAAAAATACCCAGAATGCACCTGCTCTGTTAAGTCTGTTGTTGGTGAAGACAGTTTTTCTGCAGAACGAAAGAGTCAGAGACCCTGAGGAAGACATCGGAAGGCTTAAGCGTGAAGAAAAGGGCGAGATAAAAAAACGGAGGAAGTCAAAAAAGCCGATCAAGCAGGAAAGAGATTATGCAGTTTCTCTAAACCACAGGCTGTGTCCTTCAGCAGATGTACAGCAGGGTTATACTTGAGATGAAAGTCGTTGAGACAAATGAAGGAATGGGAATGGGTGAAATTTCCATCTGTAAGAACTCAACATCTAGCTGGGCTTTGTGATGAAATTACTCGAGAAACAAAGTGTTTCTTCAAAGAGACTTGGGACTTTAAAGTGTAAATCTAGCACACGGATGTCAGAATCATTGGCTTTCATCAGTCGGGGAAATGAGGGAGGCTGGGAAATGCTTGTCATTAAGTGTGGTGGAACACAATAAGATCTATTACTGATTCGATGGAGAAGTTATGGTAACAAGCACAAATGTTACAAATGCGGATTAAGGCACTGGATTACCCAGAATTTATTTAATCAATAAGCAGTTGGGTCATTCTAGTTATGCAGGACCTTTTGAACTCTGTAACTAAGGGTGTGTTCACAATGACAAGATGCAATGCTATGCAACATGATTTAACGAAGGGAACAAGTGTATCCAAAAACAAAATGTGCAAAGAGGTAAAGTGCCTTTTATGAGCTCTTTGTGAGTTTGCAGGTGGTTAAAAAAACATATACACACAACGCTTGTTTGGAGTGTTTGGTGAGTTCCGTCACAAAATATACATCATTCAACCCGACCAATCAGTTTGTGAACGTATCACTGGGCCTTTAGGTTTGGTATGTTTAGGTTCACTGTCAAAAACGGCAGTGTGAACGTTAAGCGGATCAGGACCAAATGTACCATTTGCCTTTTTGGTCTGGACCAAATGAACCAAACAAACCAAACTGCAAGTGTGAACACACAAGTGTAATTTGTATGGGCAAAAAAAATACAGTGGGAATCAATTGGACCCCAAAACTGTTTGGCCACCAACATATCTTGTTATAAAAATATCTTCTTTTGAGTTCCACAGAAAAAGGAAATCATACTAGTGTGTAATCACATGAAAGTGATTAAAAGACATGAACTGTTCCTTAACACTAGAACTACCGGAATTCTATAACTACTAGAATGGCCATAGCGGCCATTCTGACCGTTCATATTAGACTGAACTTAATGCCATGCCGTTTACATTCAAAACTTCTAGCAACATTTTAAACTAAAGCTTTAAATGCACCCTAAAAATGCGATAATTTTTGTAAAATACCCTATAATTGTATACGAGCTACTAGACCGCCCCCGAAGGTGCGTGCCTTGCTTGTGTCTGGCAAATGGGAGAGTGACGATTTTTTCACTGCAGTTAAAAAAAAAAGTCTAAACGCCTACAAACTACACATTAGCTATAGCATTTACACTAGCGTAATAATAATAATATGGACTATTTTGTCAGAACACTGAAGTTTGCTATTATTGATAACAGACAGTCTATAGTTATGTAGGATCAGCCTAACATACCTGGAAGGTGGCAGATTGAATGACAGCAGTGTCCATCTGGCTTTTTTTTATGAACAGGAATTTTAGCTTAGCAATAGCATATAAAATCAACTATAAAAAAAGTTGCTAGGCAACAGAATTTCCTGATAATTTACTCACCCTATGTCATCCAAGATGTTCATGTCTTTCTTTCTTCAGTCAAAAAGAAAATAAGGTTTTTGAGGAAAACATTCCAGGTTTTTTCTCCATTTAGTGGACTTCAATGGGAGCCAGTGGGTTGAAAGTCCAAATTGCACTTTCAATGCAGCTTCAAATGGCTCTCCACGATCCCAGCCAAGGAATAAGGGTCTTATCTAGTGAAATGAATGATCATTTTCTAAAAAAATGTACAATTTATATACTTTTTAACCACAAATGCTCATCTTGCAGTAGCTGGACTTTGGAAAGGTCACACGTGATGAAGGCGGAAGTACCGACCCAGTGTTTACAAAGCAAATGCGCAAAAAAAGAGACAACAATGCTGAACAATTTTCAAGTTGGAGGAGAAAATGAGATCCTACCTTTTTGAACCGAAGCACACAGATGAAGAACTAACCACGTGTGACCTTTCCAACATAATTAAAGTACATAATGTGTGAAGTCGCGGATGTGTATCGCAGAGTTAGTACAAGACAAGCATTTTGTCGCTAAAAAATATATGATTTTATTCCTCGGCTGGGATTGGGGTTCTCAACTCTGGGCCGCGAGATCCAGTTTGGGAATTTAGCTCAAACCTTGATCAAACACACCTGCCTATAACATTCTAGCGATCCTAAAGGGGTCATTCCTGGGATTCGGTAATATTTCAGTCCCCCGGAGTTTCTAAAGTGGTGGTTCACCAAAATGAATTGCTAGAAGCTTTTCACAAAACCTTGGGATGCACATTATAATGAATAATTTTTTTTTTTGCATTTTAATATTTTTTTTAGTATAAAATAATGTAAAACCAAGGATTTTGTCATGTCCCTGAGGAACTTCACTGAGTTTGTACTTAGAAAATTATTAACCAAGTGTGCATAGTGTCTGTGATTTTTGGCAACAATGTAAGCATTTGTGTTCCTTTCTTTATAAAAAAACAGATTTTAAAGTTATGTCCCTCAATATGAACTCAACCCCGTCACACTAACCATTTTGCACCCATAATAATTTAGATTCCACACTTATGTGACATAATTTACCAGAAATGACATCATCGAGTTCTCTTTAATAATGATGTGGAAAATGGTTAGTAGAATCATACTTTTTAATTCATATTTTATATGCATATTATAGTCAGGGAGGGTACTGTCAAGCTTACCAACTCAACCCTGTCACATAAAATTAAGATGGAAAATTCATACTTTTTCAACATTTTGTTTTAATTCATAAGTATATACAATGTTCTTACTTTATTGCTGCCATATATGGTCTACTCTGCTACACTACATTAGGGAGCAGTGGGCATTTTGAGTGAAAAACCACAACCCTGTCACAAATATATGTATTTCTCATTGTTACGGGGTTGTAAACTTGGGTTGAGTTATTTGCTTCATTTATTAATAATTTAAATGAAAAAATATAAAATAGTCATGGTTTCAGTAAATATATATACTTCAAAATCATGACAATGCATATTTTTGCTTTAAATCGAATTTTTCATTAAATATGTTCACTTAAACATTGACAAGCATCATACATCAGAAATTGCACCCATATTTGCAGCAGAATGACACTGTTGGCCATTCAGATAAGTTGACCCAGAAACAAGGGGATAATTTGACAGAGAAACAAAGCCAAAAATTTCAATCTGTCCCTTCAAATGTGTTGCAGTCTTCAACCCCGTCACACCTTGTCACATTAATATTTTTTAAATTAAAGAATATAAGGAAGACAATTAAGAACAAAAGTATTTCTTGTTGATTACCATCTGACAATACAAATGTGGTTTTAGTTGAAATTTTACATTAAAAAATATTTTTTACAAAAATAAAGTGACCGTAGATATACAATTTGTATATTTTTAGCTTCAGTCCTATAAATATGTGAATAATTGATAAATGTCACATTTTTTTATCATTAATCAGGGACACATGAGCAGTAGGTACATTTTTGTTTTATAACAATTGCTGTGCAAAATCTTTTTTTAAACCAATTCTATTTTGTCCATTAGAAAAAAAAGGTGACTAAATCTTAAAACAACTGAAAATAAATAATAATAATAATAATAATAAAAGGTCTTTAATGCCTGAGATGGGAAAATATGATTTTTTTGTGCCTGATGATGTGGGGTATTTAGAATTTGAATCAAATGTAGCTGAAAAACATGTACACTGTAAAAAAAAAATTACGCTAGAAAATCTGCAGCTGTCGTTGCTGGAATTTTACCGTTAGAAAATACAGTAGCAGCGTTTTACAGTTTGCAGTTTTTACTTAAATGTACAGGTAAATTTTAATTTCATTAACTGATATAATGGTAATGTACTGTACTGAAATTAATTGTATACCTTTGTAATACACTGATAAACACCAAAAGCAGGTGGTGATGGAAAAAGTCACATGATGAACCAAAGCCCATCACAAGCAGCTTTTAAATATTAACATATATTGAAGGTGCACAGTGTCATTCACACAAACACTAAACACCATCATGATAACACACATGAAACTGAAATACTGCAATAAACATTAATGTAACAACATTAGATCTGGCATACAACCCTAATGCACAAACCTTCTAAGAAAAAACCAAGAAAGAGTTATTTCAACCAAAAAAAATAAAAAATGTAACACAGGGAATCCTGAGAATATAAATTTACGGTTATTCACTGTATAATAATTACTTAACAAGCTTAACAACTCAACCCTGTCGCATAAAATTAAGAAAATGAATACTTTTACATTTTATTTAAATTCATAAGTATTTACAATGTACGTATATTATTGCTGCCATGTATGGTCTACTCTGCAACACTACATGAGGAGTGGCCATTTTGAGTGAAAAACCACAACCCTGTCACAAATATATGTATTTCTCATGGTTACGGGGTTGTAAACTTGTGACAGGGTTGAGTCATTTGCTTTATTTATTAGTAAAATAGTCATAGTTTCAGTAAATATATATACTCAAAATCATGACAATGCATATTCACTGTAAATTTTACAGTCTTTTACTGTTAAGCATTTACATTTTTTACTGTAGCATTTTTACAGTTTTTTACCGTTATTTTTTTTACAGTGTATATTCCAAGTTGAAAATGAGCCAAATCCCAAGAATGACCCAAAGACCTTGATTGGGGTGTTTAATTACGGTCGGAGCTCGCAGGCCAGAGTTGAGAACCCCCTTAGAGCCCTTTGAAGCTGCATTGAAACTGCAATTTGGACCTTGTGAACTAAAAACTCCATTAAAATGATGGTTTTAGAAGTAGTGAAATATTTAGCAAGCTTTGGAACTATTTAAAACTGATTATGAAACTATTTTCATATTTATATTTATTAACTTTTTAATTTTTCCAGTATATTACCACATTAGTGAATTGTGTGACTAAATGATACATATTCTGTTGAGTTTATGTTCTAATGTTCCAGACTTGCTTTACATACCAGAAAATCCAGCTGTTTTTGTTTGCAGACTCTTATGGTTGTTGTCATATGGTGCGATACTGTCAGATGTTAGCGCAAAGGTTCACTGAAATGCATTGTGTTTTTTTTTCAGGCCTTAATGTCTCTCTCCAGCTCTTGCACGGGGATATGGAGCAGATTCGCAAGGATTACATGCGTCTTTTCACCCGCAACGTCTCTATTACTAAGAGGCTTGGTTTCTCCGATATCATCATTCCAGGTGGGATAATCATGTTTTGTTGTCAGCATGCTGCGTTTTTACATCACATTACCAGTGAATTTATGTTTTGCATTGTTATGTAAATTAAAGCGGTAGCTTTACGATAGCTTTTGTCATTCAGTAACATCTTATGATAATGTAGCCGCTCTGTGCCGTTTGTAGTGATGGTTTAATCATGTTATTCTGCAGTTAATTAATCGCTTAGCAGCGTAAATGCAAGCTTTACAGGAACAAAATACAGTTTTTATTGAGTTACAACGAACTTTGAGATATCACAGTGTCATTTATTTCATAATATAACACAGACGCATCTAATAAAGATACAAAATAGGATTGATTTTGCAGGATGTTCTTGTTTTGCTCACTGTCACATAATGTACATGCGTGACAAAAGAACAAAATCAGTGGGAGTTTTTCGTGCTTGCTTGTCCCCTGTTTGACCGTAATGTTAAAGTGGCTTGTATTCTGCTCTTTCATTACACACAATGCACTGGTGCGCCCACTTTTTATTTGATATTTGCTTTCACACCCTGAGTCGGCGACGAGGCACCTTTGAGCCACATGTGTTGACAGAGTAATTAGAAATGTTTTGTGGTGTTTCTAACATCTCTGAGGGTCTTTGACAGTTTCAGATGAAATGTATTCACAGTTTTGATGTCCTGCTCAGACTGTATGTGTATATATATAAAGGAATGTGCCTTACATAATAAATACATACAACAATATTGTCTTAAAGTACATTGTAAAAACAGTGTTCATGGTCACGTATCAATGTATCAGCACACAATTGAAAAATCAACACCATTTGCAGCCACTTCTCCTGATAAGCTGATTTTAACACTTGATAACCGACTGGAAGTGCTGTGTTGGTTGAAAATGATTTCTGAGATATGGTTATCTTCCTCCTGCAGGTGAAATAAGGAACGATCTGTATGTGACCCTTGAGAGGGGTGAATTTGAGAAAGGTGGAAAAAGCGTGGCACGTAATGTGGAAGTCACTGTCTATCTGCTGGGAGGTGATGGGCAACTTTTAAAGGTGAGAACCATCGCTGGATGTCATGCGTTTCCTGTGTTGCATATAAATTAATAGATAAATTAATATAAATTACTAATGTCTCTTTCAGACATTATTAGTCTTTTTATACAAAATAAAATCACTGTGTACTATGTATGTATATATAAATACACACACGCATGTATATTTGAATGAAAAATGTTATGCTTATATATTAAATATATTTATATCTAATATAAATTATATGAATATAAAGATATACGTGTAAATATTTACTAAATATATAGTGTATGTGTGTCTTTATACATACTTAATAAATATACACAATGCACACAAATATATTATATAAACAAAAACTTTTATCAATCACAATTATTTGTGCTCAGCACTAATAAAATGTATATATTGATATAAGTAAAAAGTATTAATTGCAAATTAATAAACATTATAATATCGCATTGACACTAAAATATAATATACTATATTATAATGTTTATTTAATAATGTTATTTTAAAAATTATTTTCATTTGATATTATACATTACATTTATGAGTAAATAATTAAATACAGTTTCTTGATCAAAACTAAAATATTTGAGCATAATTTAAGTAATATTACAGATCTATGCTTTTGCATGCATGTGATGTCAAATTACTAGCCAAGTAATTCTGATAATATATATTTGCAAAACTAAGGACTTTCTTGATTTCAGATTTTGGCCCAGAGCATCTAAAATTTACCAAATCATTGATTGTTTATGGTTCATGGCTTCTTTAAAATAACATACACTGTTGAACGATTCACAGCATGGCTATCAATATTTTCTCAAAATGTTATTGGGGTCAATTTCATGTTCTCCGTTTCTCTCTCAGGGTCTGGTTTGTTGCGGCTCTGGGGAACCAGGAGTGGATGAGCACCGCTCTTTTGTCCTGTATCACAGTAACAGCCCTCGCTGGACCGAACAGATCAAACTGCCCATCCCTCTGGAGATGTTTCACGGCACACATTTACGCTTCGAGCTCAGGCACTGCTCCAGTAAGACACCACTTTTTTTCTTGCAAATTGATTTTACCTCTACTTGCTATTCCACCTTCTGAGATTTTAGACTTTCCCATTATCGACTCATTTCACATAACTACTGTTGTCTCTGTTCATGCAGCAAAGGAAAAAGGCGAAAAGAAGCTTTTCGGCTTCTCTTTTGTCCCTCTGATGCAGGACGATGGGAGACCGCTACCTGATGGGACGCATGAGCTCATTGTCCACAAGGTACTGTCTGTCTTCTTATGTTCTGAATCTTCTTATATATACAGTTGTGCTCAAAAGTTTACATACCCCTTGCAGAATCTGCAAAATATTAATTCTGTTAGCAAAATAAGAGGGATCATACAAAATGCATGTTATTTTTTATTTAGTACTGACCTGAATAAGATATTTTACATAAAAGACATTTACATATAGTCCACAAGAGAAAACAGTAGTTGAATTTATAAAAATTACCCTGTTCAAAAGTTTACATACCCTTGATTCTTAATACAGTATTGTTACCTCAATGATCCACAGCTGTTTTTTGTTTCCATTCCTGGCTCTTAATGCATGTTTTTTCCTTCTGGAGCCTCAGTGAGTGTTTGAACCTTCTGTAATAGTTGCATATGAGTCCCTCAGTTGCCCTCAGTGTGAAAAGATGGATTTCAAAATCATACAGTCATTGTTGGAAAGGGTTCAAATACACAAAAATGCTGGAAAACCGAAGAAATTGTGGGAGCTGAAGGATTTTTCTGATGAACAGCAGACAGTTTAACTGTTCAGGACAAACAAGGGACTCATGAACAACTATCACTAAACAAAAAAACAGCTGTGGGTCATTCAGGTAACAACACAGTATTAGGAATCAAGGGTATGTAAACTTTTGAACAGGGTCATTTTTATAAATTCAACTATTGCTTTCTCTTGTGGGCTATATGTAAATGTCTTTTATGTAAAATATCTTATTCAGGTCAGTACTAAATAAAAAATAACATGCATTTTGTATGATCCCTCTTATTTTGCTAAAATAATTAACATTTTGCAGATTCTGCAAGGGGTATGTAAACTTTTGAGCACAACTGTATGTTGTTTGTTTGTTGTTTTCTTTGCAGAAGTAAGAAAGCACAAAGCTTGTGTGCTACAAAAAAAATGTTTTTGAGGGGAAAACTGTGGACCTGGCAATCTTGACCTGATTCATTATTCTTCTTTTTTTTACTGCATTGCAATAAGTGAGATTGTGTTAATGCGTTATTATTGTGTTTACTTCAACAGTGTGAAGAGACAGCTGATCTTCAGGATCCTGCTCGGTACCTAAAACTGCCATTTTCCAAAGCCAGCCTTCAGCCGGGCAACAACCAGACTATAAAGAACAGCAAAGAGTCTTTCTGGATCCAGTCGTCTCTCTGCTCCACTAAACTCACTCAGAATGGTGAGATGATATTCCTCCTTACAATATGACGTAAAAATTAAGTTTTCTGGATTTAGGATTTGAGATTAAGTTAAACCTGTTCTGGCTTAAACAAATCAAGAATAAAACACCATATACACTATCAGCAATTAAATTTGTAATGGAAATTAAAAATCCCAGTCAACTATGCTGATCCCTGATCTGTCCCATCCAGTCTAATGTCTGTTGGAGAGCAATGATTTCAAAAATGCCTTGTCTCTGTGCCATATGGCCCCCGTCTGCATCATGACCTTGATATTGTGATATATTGATCGGAGCCCTTCAGCAGGTGAATGTCATGGTAACAGTGGCAGAAAACAGAGAGGTCTGCGTTTTGGACCGGAGATCACAGCGGGCTGAGCCCACACCTGCCTCTGTTGACCTTGGAGCTTCGCCCAGTGTCTCTGCGGCTCTGCCGCGCCTTTGCCCAACTGCACACATATCAACGGCCATCTGGCAGTTATTTAACCGAAGCCACTGAACCCAAGTTAGAGTCAGTTCATATTGCATCTATACTCATTCTCAAGCTTCAGGATTTTTAAAGTTGAGCTGTTTATATTGAGCATGACTTTTGATCTATTTTGGTCAGATTGTTAACTATAGGCAAAACCACTTTTGTCAAGTATTTAGTTGAATGTCTTTATATCTTTGTCATCTTTCATTGTCCCATCACATGTAGCTATTCTGCATATTTAATGTAAATGTTTGGAAGGTCCCCCTAAAAGGTTCACCTGTGATTGATATGATGACTGATAGTTAACTCACTAGTGTTGATAGTTGATTTACCTAAGATTCAGTAACAGTTGATTTACCAGCGGTAGATAGACTAATGATGATGGTTGATTTCAACTATATTTGATTCGACAGTAATTGATTTACTAATGGTTTATTCACCTACAGCTGAATCACAAATGGTTTATTTCATACCAGCTGATTTGCCAGAAGTTGATTTGCCAGCTGTTGATTTTTCAGTGATGATGATTGTTTGATCTACAGTAGTTGATTGGCCAATCGTTGATTTGTTACTGGTGGATTCACCCACAGTTGATTCACCAGTGATGATGGTTGATTCACCTACAGATGATTGGCCAATCGTTGATTTGTTGCTGGTAGATATTGCCAACAGTTGATTGGCCAATCGTTGATTTGGTACCAGTGGATTTTCAACAGTTGATTCACCATTGATGATGGTTGATTGACCTTCAGTAGTTGATTTTCCAGCCTTTGATTCGGGACCAATTAATTGCCAACAGTTAATTCACTATTGATGATGGTTAATTCATCTATAGCTGATTTGCCAGTTATTGATTTTGTACTGGTGGATTCACTAACAGTTGATTCACCAGTGATGGTGGTTGATTCACCTACAGTTGATTCACCAATCATTGATTTGTTACCAATGGACTTGTCCAACAGCTGATTCACCATTGATGATGGTTAATTAATCTACAGTTGATTCGCCAGTTATTGCTTTGGTACTGGTGGATTCATTTAACAGTTAATTCACCAGTGATGATGGTTGATTCACCTACAGTTGAATTGCACCGGTGGATTCGCCCAACAGTTGATTCACTATTTATGATGGTTGATTCACCTACAGATGATTGGCCAATCGTTGATTTGTTACCAGTGGATTCACCCAAAATTTGATGTGCCAGTCGTTGATTTGGTACCGGTGGATTTTCCAACAGTTGATTCACCATTGATGATGATTGATTGATTCACAGTTGATTAGCCAATCATTGATTTGTTACCAGTGAACTCACCCAACAGTTGATTCACCAGTGATGATGGTTGATAAATCTACAGTTGATTATCCAATCATTGATTTGGTACCACCGCATTTTCCAACAGTTCTTTCACCATTGATAGTGGTTGATTGACCTACAGTAGTTGATTTGCCAGCCATTGATTCAGATTCAGGATCAATTGATTGCCAACAGTTAATTCACCACTGATGATGGTTGAGTCACCTACGGTTGATTCACCAATCATCGATTTGTTACCAGTGGACTTGTCCAACAGTTGATTCACCATTGATGATGGTAATTCATCCACAATTGATTCGCCTATCATCGACTTGGTACTGGTGAATTCAACCATTATCACTGGCAAATCAACTGTTGGCAAAACCACTGATACCAAATGAGCGATTGGTTCCACCGGTACCAAATCAACGACAATCAATTAACCATCATCAATGGTAAATCAATTGTTGGGCAAGTCTACTGGTAACAAATCAACGATTGGCAAACTAACTCTAAGTGAATCAACCATCATCAAATGGTGAATTAACTGTTGGCAATCAATCTGTCCCAAATCAACAATTGGCGAATCAACTGTTGGGTGAATCCAACGTTAACAAATCACTGATTGGCCAGTCATCTGTAGGTGAATCAACCATCATCACTGGTGAATCAACTGTTAGGCAAATTCACCGGTAACAACATTAACAGTTTTTGCTGAAATTGGCTTTGATAATTGTTCATTCTTAGTTGATTCATCAACTACTGATATGAAAATGGTTGATTTGCCAGCATTTGATTCGTTAGTTGTTATTTCGCAAGTTTAATCGGCCAGAAGATTTACCAGATCTGACAAAAGACAGATTCATCAACTTTATCAGCAAACCAATTTAAATAGTTTCTGTTCAAAAGAGCATGTTTCTTATATTGTTTTCAGGTGACATGTTGGACCTGCTGAAATGGAGAGTCCATCCCGACAGAATCATTGACTGCCTTTCTAAACTCAAGGACATTGATGGCACGGAAATTGTTAAGGTATAAACCAAATACAGCAACTTGCTTTCATCATTGAAACTGTATAAATTGCATAGAATATTTTCCCCAAACTCTTTTTTTTATCACAATTGGCTGTCTCTGTGTAGTTTTTACAGGACACTATGGACACTTTGTTTGGGATTTTAGACGAGAGTCCCCAGCGCTATGGACTAAAAGTGTTTGACTGCCTGGTGAGTGATAACCTATTCAAACCTTATGAATGTGAATGTATGATATGTTGACACTGCATTGCTCTTAAGTTTCCAGTTTTCACAGATTCTCTACATATTTTGACTGCAAACTTGTACAAACTCATCCATCTTTTCCGCAAGGAGACGGTTTCTTCCCGTTAATGAGTACAAGATGCTTTCCTCATCTCTCCTCCACTGTGTTACCACGGTTACATGCCAAATATGGCAACTCATAAAATCCATCTTAGACTTCTCTTGCTATAATCCAACTCCTGTCCTCACATCCTCCTTTATTTCAGGCAGAACAAAGTACTTCTACATCAGAAAGCACATTTTAAATAAACTCTGCATGATTGAGCATTCTTTCAGGCTGCGTGGGAAGTGTTTTGTACAGTAACTTCAGTTTTCACACAGCTCTCTGGAATACCTGATTCTGATTGGTCAATTGCTGAATTCTACAGTCCTTGATAAATAAAAGACCATTGTCTTAGGCAACTGAATTCCCACATAGGTGTGATAGTTCTATGTGTCATATCATTCCACAAGCATCTCCGTTTAACATAATAAAATGATTTAAACGCATCATTGGAAGGCACTTAAATTCATCTAGAGTTGATTTGGTAATTCATCCTATCTAATGTTACACTTCTCTTGCTATAATCCAACTCCTTTCCTCATATCATGTGATCAATCCAGTATAAAAAGCAGAATGATATATATAAACAGTTGATTTGCCAATGGTTGATTTGTTATTGATTGATTCACCATTTTGATTAATTTAATTGTTAATTCCTTAAGGAATGATCAGTCAACTACTGATATTTAATTCACTAGTGGTTGATTCTGCCAGTGGATATAATTAATCTGCCAAATGGTTAATTCACCAGAGATCGGTCCACTTACAGTTGATTTGGTAATTTTGCTATGGATTTGCTTACAACTTTATTGAAGTGATGATTTTTATTTTCTCCTCAGGTGCACGTTATAAATTTGCTGCAGGACAGCAAATTCCAACTGTTTAAACCTGTAATGGACAACTACATCGAAAACCACTTCGCTGGTGCCCTTTCCTACAGGTAAACACTAGGGGTGGGGAAAAACGATTGGGTCACGAATTGCCATTTGTAAGACAAACGGTTTTAAATTGCCACTTTCTGCAGCAGTAGGTACATTGCGCTTCTTTTCCATTGTTTTTCTATGTAAACATGCACTTGATTCACATCTTTTTTTGTGGCGTCTCACATTTGAGCACATGATTTTAAAATGCTGTGTCCAGTTAAAAGAAGTTTGATTTAAAAAGAAAAAAATTAAATTACTTGTGCAATGTGAAATTTATGGACACCTAGTCTTAAAGGGATAGTTCACCCAAAAATGTAAAATTTCCCCATGATTTACTCAGCTATAAGCCATCCTAGGTGTATATAAATTACTTCTTTCAGACGAATACAGTCGGAATATTAAAAGTGTCCTCGCTCCTCCAAGCTTTAAGGTGTTGAAATTTTGATGTCCAATAAAGTGCATAAATCCATCATAAAAAGACCCCCACACGTCTCCAAAGGCCTTCTGAAGCAAATCGATGTGGTTGTGTATAAAAAATATCCATATTTAAACTTTATAAAGCGAAATCTCTATTACGATTTATATATGATTTAAGTTTTAAAAATGTTTTTTTAATTTATTAATTTTAATGCTATTAAGTTAGTTTTAAAATTAGATTTTTAAGCCATACTTTTATAATTACACTTTTTTAATAATAGTGTTTAAACAAAAATCAACATTCTTGACAATGAGAGCCAAAATGCATAAAATGCGAAAAAAATGGAACAGAGTGACAGCTTTTAATGATTTTTAAGGGAGTTTGTAAATGAGATATCGATTTAATACAACAGTTCAATAAACAAGCAGTTCATATTAAGTGACTTACATTGACTGACTATAACACTATTGCCTGATTTTGCTCTATTTCATCATCAAAAATGGTCTGAAAGAAGTCACAACTGAGCCCCTGCCCATCTCCATTCAGACACAGCGGTGTTTCTTTATAAAGGAATGTACATTCTTAAACCAATCAATGATTCAATTTCCCATTCATAAAGACAGTCGCTTGCTTTATTCCTTAATGAATCAGCCATTCGAACGAATCAAATGAATGGTGTGAATTCAGTAATTAAATCGGTGACTTGCCGCCACCTACTGGCAGATTTAGTTTCTTTTTTGAGTTATTTAAATCATTTAATACTTCTGTATTCAAAATGTTATATTGTGTGTAATAATAAATACATTTAGTTAATACTGATTTCATTTGATTGATAACTCATTCTACTTGTTCTGATCCTGTTGTTTTAATTCAAATTTTCAAAGTAAGCTTAAAAATATATAATAAGAAAAAAAGTAAGCTTGGAGCCCTGAATATAGAATCGGGAAACGCTACACATGTAAAAATGATCAGAGAATTCTGAGTTTCGAAACACTCAAAAAATTCTGGATCTCCTGTGGAATTCATCTGAAATAGCATGTCCTGCTTTTGTGATTGTTGCGTTTGTTAATGTAGAAAGATAAAAGGTGTTTTATATTGAGCTCCAGGCCTTGTGTACTGTAACCCGTGGAGTTTCTGAGTTTACAGTCCTCTCAGCGCAGAGGGAGATGTATGTCAAGCCCAAAGCACAGCGTAGTCTTGCTTTAATCTGTCATAAACTGTTTTGTTTTACTGACAATGCAGTTTTTGCACTGTATGTGTGGTCAGGAAGGTAATGCATGTTGTCAAATAGTGATTCAGAACTCAAGTATAATTTAAAAGGTCGATGCTCCATAAAATTCCTGATTTTACTTTTGTTGTCCTTTATCTTTCTTGTCATCCTAGTGTTCAATTCCTAACCACTCACCTTCTGGGTTCTGTCTCTCCCTTTTTTCCTGTCATGTTTGGCTGTGTTGTATGTGTGTGTGCGGTGTGTTCTGGCTGTGCTGTCTGTCTGTAATGAGGCGTGTGGTTGTGTTGTTGTGTGTGGGCAGTGATGTGGTTTCTCTTCTGTAACGCGCTGAGGTGTGGAGCATCATGTCAGAGTTGAGGTGAATGTGGGCGGCTTGCAAAATACTCACTCTCGCGCTGTTCCCGTCACCCTGTCCCTTAATGCTGTCCCGTGTTTCTGTCTTACCATGTCTTGCCCTGTCTCTGTCTCTTTTCTCACTCCCTCTTTTGAGCTTTAGGTGTGCTTATATTACTTATTTTATTTTATTTTGCATTGTATATTAGGTATATGTTCACATTTCATTATGATGTTGTATAATTCATAAATCTAATTTAGTCTTTTTATTTCTTTATTTATTTGCATTGTGTGCACCAGGAGTATGTTTACGTATTATTTCAAACTATTGTATTTTAGAAGAGCCAAGAAAATCCCGCTTGCTATGTTCCCTATGGATTTCAGAGTGTTTTTTTTTTCACAGCCTATTTTCAGTGTGATGTTATTTGCTTTGTAACCATTCTCACACTCGCACACACATCTTCACACAGCGCTGTTTCTCCCAGCATGCTCAAAGACGCACTAAGGTTAATCTGCAGTCAGGATGGATACTGTGGTGATAAGGGTCTGTTTTTCTCAGGGTAGTGAAACAACTGAGCCGCTGGGTTCAATCTGTGTGTCAGTGTTCCTAAAGTATCTGAAGTGAATGTAGCTGATGATCTTGGCAGTTTATTTACTGCTGTTAATAAGCAATCAAGGTCACACCTTGATGAAAAAAATATGTCTGTATTATGTAATTTATGGCACAATCTTGGTGGTCATGAATTGAATTGATTCTAACTGATAGGATTTGAATTGATGAGACAGAGCATTTGTAACTGAACTGAATTTGAATTGGTTCTGTAGTTGAGGTCAAAAGTTTCCATCCCCCTTTCTGAATCTGCAAAATGTTCATTATTTTACTCAAATAAGAGCGCTCATACAAAATGTGTGTTATTGTTTATTTAGTATAAGAAATGTTTACATACAGTCCACAAGAGAAAATAATAGTTGAATTTATAAAAATGACCCCATTAAAAAGTTTACATCCCCTTGATCCTTAATACTGTGTTGTTACCTGAATGATCCACTGCTGTTTTTTTTTGTTTGTTTGTTTAGTGATAGTTGTTCATGAGTCCCTTGTTTGTCCTAAACAGTTAAACTGTCTGCTGTTCTTCAGAAAAATCATTCAGGTCCTACAAATTCTTTGGTTTTCCAGTATTTTTGTGTATTTGAACCCTCTCCAACAGTGACTGTATGATTCTGAGATGCATCTTTTCACACTGAGGGCAACTGAGGGACTCATATGCAACTATTACAGAAGGTTCAAATGCTCACAGATGCTCTAGAAGGGGGAAAAAACATGCATTAAGAGCTGGGGGGTGAAAACTTTTTGAATTTGAAGATCAGGGTAAATTTTAAGTTATTTTGTCTTCTGGGAAACATTGTCTTCTGTAGCCTCTGAAGGGCAGTACTAAATGAAAAAATATCAAGCCAAATAAAAAATTTTACAATCTTCATTCTGTTCAAAAGTTTTCACCCCCTGCCTCTTAATGCACCGCGTTTCCTTCTGGAGTATCAGTGAGCGTTTAAACCTTCTGCAGTAGTTGCATATGAGTCAGAACAGAACAGACTGAACTAAACAAAATGGAGTTTAACTGATTTGAACCAAGCTGAACTTAATCAAACAAAATGAAATAATTGTTTCTAGCTGAACAAAGTTTCATTAAATTAATTTTAATCAGAGCGAACAGAACAGAAAAAGACTGAACTGAACCGATTTGATCATGTTGAATTGAATCAAATTGAATTGACAGAACAGAACAGACTGAGCTAAACCGAAACAAACTGAACTGAACCAAGCTTATAAGCTGAACTAGGCTCGATAGATAGATAGATAGATAGATAGATAGATAGATAGATAGATAGATAGATAGATGGATAGACTGCCCTCCAAAATTTTAGAAACGCTATAGAAAAATATGGATTTGGACAATATTGGTATGAATTCTTTTTAATTTGTGATAATTTTGCACTGATAAGGGACAACACAAACTACGAAAACATATTTTATTACATAAACAGTTTATACATAGAAATAACTTCAGATTCATCTAAATATCCACCATTAGCAGCTATTACAGCTCTGCATAATCTGGACATTCGAGCTGTCAGTTTATTCAAACGTTGACTTGATATAGTACTCCAAGCCTCCTGAAGGATTGCCCAAAGATGATTCACACTGGTTGGACACTTTTTACGGACATCACGGTCCAGTTCCTCTCATAGTAGCTCAATTAGGTTGAGGTCGGGTTATTGGAGAGACAAGACAAAAGATACAGTTTTTGGAAATGTTACAATCGCAACATATTTTAAGATTAGTGAGGTGGCACAGCATGTTTAATTAAGCTCTAATTGGATTTTAAATTAAATCTTTAGGGGGAAAGAGAGCTGGTATTATGCTGTGGTTAACAATAATTGCAATCCCATGCTGGGAATGTTAACATTTTCCTCCTTATGGCCAAATTACTCTCCTGGGCTTCCAAAATCAACAAGAGCCTCATAAAAGACCCAGTTTTCCTCCAGTTATTTTTTTTTCTCCATTTGTTATTAATCACAACATCTTACTTTATAAATTAAGCAATGCGGCGAAAAAGAAAAGTTTAACCGAAAGAAAACTATCTTCAGAACGATTTTCACCTACTGTATTCACCATCCACAGCACATTAGTCTGACACAGATCTTGATGGATTGGACCCTAGGGATGTTTTAAACAATTTTAATGAGTTTTGACTGGCAACAGAGACCATTAACCCAGGACATTCAGAGTCTGTTTACAGTTTCCTGGCAGCTGCATCAAGTATTCATGAAGACCTGTGCACTCTAACGCCACTGATTCATTATCACCATCATTTAACATCTCAGACGTTTCATCACCTGAGTTGTTTAAGTCCCCTCGTGGGATTTACAGGACTGTTAAGGACCTTTATTGATCTTAGAAAAGCGTTTAATCTGCCAGCTGCCTCTGATTCTGGTGATCAGTTTCGAAACCTGTTAGTAGCTTGAGCAATTTTTGTTGATTTACTTCATATTCTTGAATAGGACAACATCTTGGAATAACATTCATATCTCCCAATCAGATTTCAGGAATCGCTTGAAATTTGGATGATGAACAGTTAATATCAAGGATATTATTGTTCATTTTAAATGTAGTAATATTATAAAGACAAAAACTAGCAATGTAAAAAATAATTTGTCCAAAAAAAAAGATACTAGAAATATCAAACAAAATACACTACAATTCAAAAGTTTGAAGGTCAGTAAGATTTTTTATAAATACTTTTAATACTTTAAGAAAGGATGCATTAAGTTGATCAATAGTGACAGTAAAGACATTTTATGTTACAAAAGATTTCAAATAATTCTGTTATTTTGAACTTTCTATTCAAAGACTGTTAAAAAAAAATGTATCCTGGTTTCCTCAAAAATATTAACTAGCACAACTGTTTTCACTGATGAAATAAAAATAACATGTTTCTTGAGCCACAAATCAGCATATTAGAATGATTGTCTGAGGGATCATGTGACACTAAAGACTGCTGAAAATTCAGCTTTTTCATCACAGGAATAAATTACATTTTATAATATATTTAAAATTCATTTTGAATGAAATAATATTGCACAATGTTTCTGTTTTCACTGTATATGTAAAATATATTTAGAGACTTCTGTCAAAAACATAATCTTCTGACCCCAAACATTTGAAACTTTTTGGTAATGTATATTTATTCAAATTTTGCATTGAGATAATTACATAATATGTAGTGTAATATGTCGAATCATCAAATTATATTACAGTTAATCACATATACCAATATTTCCTTTATATATTTCAAAAAAATTAAAAAACGTCATACTGACCCCAGGCTTTTTAAAAGAAGTTTAAACTAAACTGAAATTATTAACTAAAAAAGATAAAAAAAAACATCAAAAACATAAAGGAAGTCTGTTGCTGCCACTGGAAAAAAAAAAGGTTATTGTGACTTTGCTTGCAATACTGACTTTTTTTTCTCAGAATTGAAAAAAAATTGCGTGATATAAACTCACAGCTGTGAGAAATGCAGTCAGAATTGTGAGTTTTTATCTCACAATTCTGACTTAATAACTTTAATTGTGTGTTATAAAGTCAAAATTGTGAGATATAAACTTGCAATTCTGAGAAAAAAAGTCACAATTCTGCTGAAAGTCAATTGCGACTTTATTTCTCAGAATCGCGAGTTTGAATTTTGAGTTTCAAAAGTAAGTTTAAATATATTTTGAAATGTAATTTATTCCTGTGATGAAAGTTTGTCTTGCAATTCTGACTTTATAGCTTGCAACTGCGAGTTTATATCATGCAATTCTCACTTTATTTCTCAGAATTGTGAGTTTATATCTTATGATTCTAGCTTTGTAACTTACAATTGCGAGTGTATATCTCACAATTCTGAGAAAAAAATTTGCGAAATGGAAACTCACAATTGCGAGAAAAAAGTCAGAATTGTCATATAAAAAAAGTCGAAATTATTATTATTTTTATTTATTTAGTGGTGGAAACGGCTTCCATAGATTTTTCCCATGCATTTCTCTTTTACCTGCAGATATCTTTTTATGGGATCCATAGAATCTTGTCTGCTGCCTATGAATAATTTTGTGATACATTTTCCCTGCAGGACAAACGGAAACGTACATCATCCACACATAAATACATGGCATTAAACAAACATTGCCCTTGATGTCTGATATTTACGCCTTCTGTCTGCAGGGATCTGATCCGTGTGTTGAAGTGGTATGTGGATCGTATCATTGATGCCGAGCACCAGGAACAGATCCAGCAGGTTTTGAAGGTGAGAACACTAACATATGCTTCATTCGGGTTGTACGTTACAGTATGTATGCAAATCTATGAGGAAACATATGCACCCTATCTCTCTCTGTCAGCCCATCATGTCGGGGTTAACCCTCACCCCCTGCTGATCTTCTGAGCTTCTTCCCCAGCAGCTATGAATACTCTTTCTGTTCTAGCTCTCCAGCCTCTCTCACCCACAGAAGTTATTTTCCTACTCATCATGCAATTAAACTACAAACATTCAGTCTTTTCTTTCTTCATTTGCCCGTTCTGCTTTCATGACCTGCCATGGGACCAGGCTCATTCTTCAAATGCATCCATGCTCGTTTACACCCTTCAAAGGTGTTATTTAAAAGCAATTCCCACTTTCTTACCTTGAACTCTTCAAACCTCTTTGGATACATTTGCAGTTTTGCTTTCTAATTGAAATTTGTTTAAAAAAACGGAAAATGCATTTCACACAATGTTTCCAGGTTTGACCTCTATCTAGCTATCTATCTATCTATCTATCTATCTGTCTGTCTATCTGTCTGTCTGTCTGTCTGTTAAATCCAAATAAATATTTATTTAAATAACAGTTATCTGATATCTTATGCTTGTAGGCATCAGAGTACTTGTTTAAGTACATTGTGCAGTCCAGGCGGCTGTATTCAGCGGCCACCGGAGGCCAGAATGAGGAGGAATTTCGTTGCTCTGTTCATGAACTCTTTAAATCCATCCACCTGTTCCTGTCACATGAGAGTAAGGGCATCAGCCCCATCACACACACACAGGTGAGACACACACAGGCCAGCAGACTTAAAAAGTATGTACTGTACTGAGTGATGAGAAAGCATGCACTTCTTTTGAACGCAAGTATATGTCAGCTTCTAGCACTTAAAGAAATAGTTCATTCAGAAATGAAAATTCTGTTGCTAATTACTTGCCCTCATGTCGTTACAAACCCATTAGACCTTAAATCATTTTTGGAAGACAAATTAAGATACTTTTGATGAAATCTGAGAGCTTTCGGACCCTGCATAGACTGCAATGCAACTACCGCATTTAAGACCCAGAAAGGTAGTAAGGGAAGAAGTGGTTGAATAAAGTTGTTGTTTTTTTTCTTTGTTCACAAAAAGTATTATCGTAGCTTCATAACATTACGGTTGAACCACTGATGTCACATGGACTATTTTATCAATGTCCTTACTACCTTTCTGGGCCTTGAGCGTGTCTGATTTCAACAAAAATATCTGTTTCGAAGATGAACAAAGGGCTTACGGGTTAGGAACAACATGAGGGTGAGTAATTTCTGACCTTTTTTTTTTTTTTTGAACTATACCTTTAAGCATATTACGCCATCATACAATTGCATTTTTACAACCTAATACAGTTTAGTTTCTTTTACTTTTTTCTGAACAATCATATCTTACATATGCCAATCAAAACCTAAAATTAAGAAATTTAAGAAATGGTATCTAATAATAATAATAATAATAATAAATTTTTTTTTCCATTAAAAACAAATGTGTTTCTCATTTTAGCATTACTAGTCACTTGCTGATGCAGACAGAAATCAGTAAACATTGTTTTGTGCAGTTGTTATTATCAATTGTTTTTTGCTATGAACTGTTGCAATTGTTATTTTTAAAATATTTTTGCATAAAAAACGTTTTGTAGTGTGAATGGAACCAAACTTGGGTCAGGATTCGCATCTTGATCTGCTATTGGTGACCTCTGAGGTTGAGGGCAGTATTTTTCGAAACACTGTCTGTGGATACATGTCACCAGATACGCTATCCAGACACTTCTGTTTTCAGTGTATTCAGTGTATTTGCTAGATTAACTTCTAGATTTATATATTAAATTGCTCAAGCAAGTGGCAAAACTTTTAGTGCACATGAGCAGCCAGTCTTCAGGAGAGTGCGCGGTTAATGGTTAAACACTGGAAATAATTAAGAAATGCAATTTATAAACTTTAGCGACGATGCGACACTGCCTCTATTGTGCAAGCAACAATTCCTGTGTCAACTGTGCAGCGTTATAGTCAGATGCGATGTGGTGATTGGAAGCCATTTGCGCACTTTGAGAGAGAAAGAGTGTCCTGTCATTCACTTTTGCTGTTTGTGAAATTACTGCTCATATAAGGTTTTCAAATAACCTTTTTAAATTATTTAATGAAGAAATATGAATTGTACCTCACCGGCAGCATTATAATTGTTTTACCTGCTGGACAGAGACTGAGACGGTCATGCTGAATGTCGTGCCAAACCTCTCATGGCAGTCGCTTCATCAGCTTTAGATCGGTTTATGTGATCGGCCTTTTTAGAGACCAACGATCAAACATCCCAAATCAATTATCGACCTATAGTGATTGGTAGCCGACTTAAAAGCGCAATCGCAAACATGCCATTTTAGCTTGTTTCTCATGTTGCAGCGCTTTCATCGTATGCCATGTTTTTTTATGACAAAAATGTACCTGTGGAAACGTTTTCGCAAGATGCAAAAACATGTACCAACAGGTACATATCACTGCGGTTTCAAACAGAAATGTCCACTGGGTGGCGCTAAAGTTAAAGCGCTAAAGTATTTTTTTTTCCCTACCCGATAGTATGAACAAAAGCGAATGTGACTTAAAAACGCAATCGCAAACATGCCGATTTACCTTGTTTTCGATCTCTCATCTTTCAGCTCTTTCATCATGAGTTTTTTGCAGGATTGGTACCCAAGGATTCCACATCCTAAATTCAATTCAGTGCCTGCTGAGCTACCGAGCAATCTTGTTAGGTCCCGAAAGCAAAAGATATGGAGCTGCAATCATAACTGTGTACAAAAACGATTACAAGAGCTTGCTGTTTTACCACCTCTAGTGGACATTTCTGTTGGAAACTTCAGTGATATGTACTTATTAGTACGCGTTTTGTGTCTCGCGAAAACTTTCCTACAGGTAGGTTTTCATCATGAGATCAGGTAGTCTTTTCAGCCCCACCCAGATTTGTTCTGCTAGCATATCAGTGTTCAAAGCTCAGTCAGCCCATGGAGAGTTAAGCCAGTCTTGATATACACAAACTGAGACGCACGCTGAGCGCGTTAAAAGCCCGCCACACACTGTCACGGCCCGCCGAGCTTGGAGTCAGCTGAGCCATGTGTGTCCGACGGGCAGAGACACCCACTCCCGTTCTTTCCGCGATTGCTTTCGGTGGGGACGTGTGCGCACACATTCGCACATTCGCTCACACTGAACTCTCACACAGGTCTGTTCTTGTTATGGCAGCCCAGCAGGAGAGCAGATTTCAATTAACACGGCCAAGAAAACAAAGCGTCTTTGGACACCGCGGCATAATCCGAAGCACATGCAGGCGGCTGGAGCCGTGCCAGATTCGTGTCACCACAATATTTGTGTGTGCGCAAGTGCCTTTGCTTACATCTGTTGTTTGACATCCCCTACCGTGCCAGAGGAACATTTTTCCCACTAAATCAATGTGAAAATGCGTTTGGAGGAAGATGATAGCGGCATTACAGTGACACAAATCACGAAATACACACATACTGCAGCATGTTACACGTATTATTGAACTTTATCTCTTGGGTACCAACTAATGAGTTTTTTTCATGTTTAAATAACTTGTTTCTTGGCGTTTTCGCAGGCCGTGTTCCTGAGATCGTTCCCGACTGTGTGCTGCGAGCTGCTAAAGATCTTTAGCATGAGAGAGGTGGCAAATCTGGCCCGTGACACGCTGAGCAGCCTGCCTGCCCTCACGCACTCGGACTGCCCTCTACAGGCCGTCAAACTGCAGTGCATGGCCAAGACCGTGGAGAGTCCACTTTATGTCAACCCGGGTAAAGGATCTCAGACTGTTTTCTGTTTTGAAGTCATTAGAGATGAATAATTATCAAATTCATTCAAAGGCTTTTGAGATTTGCTTATGAAATGTGACCCTGGATCACAAAACCAGTCATAAGGGTCAATTTTTTTGAAATTGGGATTCATACATCATCTGAAAGCTTAATAAATAAGCTTTCTGTTGATGTATGGTTTGTTAGGACAATATCTGCCCGGCAATTATTTGAAAATCTGAAATCTGAGGGTGCAAAAAAATCTAAATACTAAAAAATCGCCTTTAAAGTTCTTAGCATTGCATATTACTAATCAAAGTTTTGATATAATTATGATAGGATATTTACAAAATATCTTCATGAAATATGGTTTTTACTTAATATCCTAATGTTGTTTGTTACAAAAAAGATCTATAATTTTGACCCATACAGTGTATTGTTTGCTATTGGTACAAATATACCTACTAATTTTGTAGTCCAGGGTCACAAATATGATGCAGTAGGCTTTAAAGAGTTAGAAGGTGCTTGATTTTTATATGTGTGTGTGTTGTGTGTTGTCAGAGTCAAGGTGTGTGCTGTTGCCTGTAGTGCTGCGTCTGCTGCACACACACCTGCAGGAGCAAAGGGAGCTGGTGCTGTGTGCCAATATCCTCACTGGCATGCTGACGCTCAACACACCTGGCACGGTCAGTCTTACACTAAAACACTGTTGCTAGAGACGTTTTCATACGGTTTACTTCAATCCTTTTTTCAGATTAGAATTGCTGGTGAGATTTGGTACCTATTTTAATTGCTGATTTTGTAAATAAATAAAAAAATGTTTGATTAAGGCTTTATTAATTTATCTAAAAATTATAAATAATTGTCTGCAAAAAAAAAAAAAAAATTATTGTGACCCCCTGACCTGTACATAAATGTTTCTTATGCTCAATTGCAGAAAAAAAGTATTAAAAATATTATTTTAATGTAACAGTTTTCTATGTTCAATGTATTTTAAAACATAATTTATTCCTCTGATGCAAAGCTGAATTTTCAGCATCATTGCTCCAGTCTTCAGTGTCACATGATCCTTCAGAAATCATTCTAAAATGTTGAAAAGAGTTGTGCTGCTTATTTTGTTGCAACCTGTAATTTTTTTTAGGATTCTTTAATGAATAAAACGTTAAAAAGAACAACATTTACTTAAAATAGAAATCTTTAGTAACGGTATAAACTAATATTTAAATAAATTCATGAAATAAATTAATAATTTTATTCACCAAGGATGTGTTAAATTACTTATATTGTTAGAAAGATTTCTATTTTGAATAAATGCTGTTCTTTTTTACTTTTTTAATAAAAATAATAAAAAGTAATATATCAGCATATTAGAATTTCTGAAGGATCTTGTGACACTGAAGACTGGAGTAATGACTTAAAATATATTAAAATAGAAAAACCATTATTGTGTGTGTGTGTGTGTGTGTGTGTGTGTTTCTCATTATAATGGCTCATGAGATTTAGTTGCTGATTTTGTATACAAAATGTAAATGACATTTATGTCATGTATAAAATTATCACTTAGTTAATATGTATAAATTAGGACTTATTAATTCATATAAAAATTATTATTATGTAACCAATAAGTTTTCAAACAAAATTAAACTGTGACTTCCTGACCTGTATGCAAATTTAGCAATAAGGAGGTTTGGTGTGTTGAAATATTTTTATCCTGAAACTGATATCAAGTCAATATTTTCTCTTTTACCACCTTAATATAATGGGTTGTTTCTTAATAAATATTTATATATGTGATTAATTGTCATTTAATTTGATCAACACATATTCATAACATATATAATATAACACATATTTATTATGTATTTATTCATTTTAATAAAATAAAAGTCCGTTTATGTCTCTGTAGGAGTGTGGTGTGCCTGAGGAGGTGAATCTGGTCATGGAGAGTCTGTCTGGAGTGTTACTCAGAACAATACTGGAAGTGACCAACCGGCCTCAGCCTGCCGCCACCTCGATGCGCCTGCAGTACCAGGATGTTACTGTGCGTGTTACCTTTTCCACTGACTATTGATTTTTACTTTAGGGAAAGTATTTCAGTACATTCACTACAAATTAAATGTGTGTGTGTGTGTGTGTGTTTCAGGGTGAATTTGTTGCCTGTTTGCTCACATTGCTACGGCAGTTGAAAGATAAAGAATACCAGCAGCTTCTCAGCAGATTTCCCACTAAAGACGAACTGACGGTAAATCATTTTAAAAACATTACCAGAGTGCATCACAGCTGTTTAACTAGTTTATTCTGCTTTGATAATAGTGATTGCTGTAGTCTAACTGTATAATCTTCTACTTACACTGGTTTTCCAGAGTTTCCTCCTGCAGTTATTCACTGTCTTCAGAATACTTATCCGACCAGATATGTTCCCAAAGGACTGGACTGTCATGAGACTGGTCGCTAATAAGTAAGTGCAGAAAAGAAAACTTGAAATAGTTCATATACAGGTCCTTCTCAAAAAATTAGCATATTGTGATAAAGTTCATTATTTTCTGTAATGTACTGATAAACATTAGACTTTCATATATTTTAGATTCATTACACACAACTGAAGTAGTTCAAGCCTTTTTTTTGTTTTAATATTGATGATTTTGGCATACAGCTCATGAAAACCCAAAATTCCTATCTCAAAAAATTAGCATATTTCATTCGACCAATAAAAGAAAAGTGTTTTTAATACAAAAAAAGTCAACCTTCAAATAATTATGTTCAGTTATGCACTCAATACTTGGTCGGGAATCCTTTTGCAGAAATGACTGCTTCAATGCGGCGTGGCATGGAGGCAATCAGCCTGTGGCACTGCTGAGGTGTTATGGAGGCCCAGGATGCTTCGATAGCGGCCTTAAGCTCATCCAGAGTGTTGGGTCTTGCGTCTCTCAACTTTCTCTTCACAATATCCCACAGATTCTCTATGGGGTTCAGGTCAGGAGAGTTGGCAGGCCAATTGAGCACAGTAATACCATGGTCAGTAAACCATTTACCAGTGGTTTTGGCACTGTGAGCAGGTGCCAGGTCGTGCTGAAAGATGAAATCTTCATCTCCATAAAGCTTTTCAGCAGATGGAAGCATGAAGTGCTCCAAAATCTCCTGATAGCTAGCTGCATTGACCCTGCCCTTGATAAAACACAGTGGACCAACACCAGCAGCTGACATGGCACCCCAGACCATCACTGACTGTGGGTACTTGACACTGGACTTCAGGCATTTTGGCATTTCCCTCTCCCCAGTCTTCCTCCAGACTCTGGCACCTTGATTTCCGAATGACATGCAAAATTTGCTTTCATCCGAAAAAAGTACTTTGGACCACTGAGCAACAGTCCAGTGCTGCTTCTCTGTAGCCCAGGTCAGGCGCTTCTGCTGCTGTTTCTGGTTCAAAAGTGGCTTGACCTGGGGAATGCGGCACCTGTAGCCCATTTCCTGCACACGCCTGTACACGGTGGCTCTGGATGTTTCTACTCCAGACTCAGTCCACTGCTTCCGCAGGTCCCCCAAGGTCTGGAATCGGTCCTTCTCCACAATCTTCCTCAGGGTCCGGTCACCTCTTCTCGTTGTGCAGCGTTTTCTGCCACACTTTTTCCTTCCCACAGACTTCCCACTGAGGTGCCTTGATACAGCACTCTGGGAACAGCCTATTCGTTCAGAAATTTCTTTCTGTGTCTTACCCTCTTGCTTGAGGGTGTCAATGATGGCCTTCTGGACAGCAGTCAGGTCGGCAGTCTTACCCATGATTGCGGTTTTGAGTAATGAACCAGGCTGGGAGTTTTTAAAAGCCTCAGGAATCTTTTGCAGGTGTTTAGAGTTAATTAGTTGATTCAGATGATTAGGTTAATAGCTCTTTTAGAGAACCTTTTCATGATATGCTAATTTTTTGAGATAGGAATTTTGGGTTTTCATGAGCTGTATGCCAAAATCATCAATATTAAAACAATAAAAGGCTTGAACTACCTTCAGTTGTGTGTAATGAATCTAAAATATATGAAAGTCTAATGTTTATCAGTACATTACAGAAAATATTGAACTTTATCACAATATGCTAATTTTTTGAGAAGGACCTGTATATTCTCATTCAGCCAACTGATGTTTTATTGCTTTGTTTTTGTTTGTTTGTGTTTAGCGTCATCATAACCACCATCTTGTATCTCTCTGATACCCTGCGCAACAACTTCCTTAATGAGAAATTTGACTTTAAGGTAAAGAGATTTTACACTTACTGCTGTTGAATTTTTTCCTTATTTTATTTTTTCTTTTATAAATGTATATATCATTGTTTTTTTAATGCTTTATTAAATAATTATTTAAAAAAAAAATCAAATATAGCCTGGATCATTTTCTGGATAGTTTTAAAATAAATTAATATTTTTATTTGTTCGACTGATCAAAAGTAAAATACATTTATAATGACCAGTCAAAAGTTTCAGATTTGTAATATTTTTTAAAGTTGTCTTTTCTCCTCAACAAGCCTGCATTTATTTGATCCAAAGTACAGCAACAACAGTAAAATTCTGAAACATTTGTACTATTTAAAATAACTGTTTTGAATATATTTTAAAATGTAATTTATTTTTGTGATCAAAGCTAAATTTTCAGCATCATTACTTCAGTCTTCAGTGTCATGTGATCCTTCAGAAATCATTCTAATATGCTGATTATTATTTTTATTTTTTGGGGGAAAGAAATGATAGAAATTAATAGTTTTATTTAGCAAGGCTGCTTTAAATTGATCAAAAGTGATGATAAAGAGAATATAATGTTACAAAATGTTATAATGTTACAAAAGGTCTCTATTTCAGATAAATGCTGTTCTTCTAAACATTCTATTCATCAAAGATACTTGGAAAAAGATTCTACCCAGTTGTTTTCAACATAATAATAATAATGTTTTTTGAGCAGCAAATCAAAATATTAGAATGGTTTCTGAAGGATCATGTGACTGCAGTAATGGTGTTAAAAATTCAGCTTTGAAATCACAGAAATAAATGACATTTTAAAATATATTAAAATAGAAAACAGTTATTTTAAATAGTAAAAATGTTTCAATATTTTACAGTTTTCGCTGTAATTTGAATCAAATGAATGCAGGCTTGGTGAGCAGAAGAATTCTTTAAAAGACATCAAAAATCTTTTGACTGGCAGTGTATTTCAAATGAATGATTTTTTAATTTCTATTTATCAAAGATTCCTGCAAAAATCTCAAAAAATTACTAAGCAGCACAACTGTTTTCAACATTGATTATAAGAAATGTGTCTTGAGCAGCAAATATTCAGTTAACAGTATTTCACAATTTTACTATTTTTATTACATTTTCGAAAACATCTGTTAATCGAACTCATGACCCAGCAGTTGCTAACATCAAAAATTCACACTTTTTATTCATAATTTAATTTTGATTGCAGTAAATATTATGAGGAATGTAAAACATCTGCACATAATCTTCATTCTCAACTTTTATATAAATAAATAAAATGCAGATGTTTAAATACTACAGGTTATTAATTAATTTTCTGCTCTCTAATGTACTAAAAGACCAGAGAAAAATCTGCATATACTGCATGAAGTTCACTAATAATACACTGAGTATGTATGAATGCTAATAATCTAATCTAATAATATAATGCAATATAACAAATGTTAGATAGAGTGTAATTTAATATGGCAGAATCAACCTGAATACAGTAGATCACACCAGGAAAAAATAAAATAATTACAGGTCAAATGAAGTAGAAATATTTTCTTGAGCTAACAACTGCACATTGTTATTCTTTACAGTGTGGCGTTGAAAAAAAATCTGCATAGGAGAAATGTCTTCTTTCTGTATCTCCTAGAGCATCTTGGGAACATCTTAAACATGTGCCTGCAATGCAGATATTCATCCTCAGCATTTTAATTAGCTGTCTTTTTATCTGTAGGTATGGGAGTCCTATTTTTATCTCTGTATAATATTCATCAACCAGCCCTGCCTCCAACTGGAAATGTTTCCGCCCTCCAAGAGGAAAAAAGTCCTGGAGAAGTGAGACCCCTTCTTGTTGTTTTCCTTAAATGATCAGAATCCTACCGAGAATGAGATTAAAAGACTTCACAACTAACACATTGTCTATAATGAGATGCCATTAGTAGCAGCAGGTTTATCGATTTATTGTATATTGGATCATTTGTACTGTAGTTTTTCCACTGTGATCACTTTGCAACTATAGCTGCAGATTTGATATAATTATTTTGTTTTTAAAGGTACGGTGACATGAGAGTAATGATCGGCTGTGAGATTTTCAGCATGTGGCAGCATTTGGGTACGTCTACACTCACAAATTACCATTGAGCACTTATGGAGTCGCATGACTATTGCATATAATAGCAATGTATGGTGTTGTCTCTCAGGTGACTATAAGTTGAATCTCATTCCCACCCTGATTGGTCCGTTCATGGAGGTGACTCTGGTACCACAGATGGACCTACGAAACGTTCTCATCCCTATTTTCCACGATATGATGGACTGCGAACAGCGACGGAGCGGCAACTTCAAACAGGTGCTGAAATCGCGGTGACGTAAACATGCCTCAATGTGCGAGAGCAGCATGATGTTCATGTCACAGTAAATTATGCGCGGGCGTCAGAGTAAAACGCTGTGGATGAGAGGAAATCGAGCTTGTTTACCAAGATCGTGTCGCTTTGGAATGGAAACATGATTTGAAAAGGAATGTCAGCAAGATTTTGAGCCACTCGTGCAAATTTAAAGTTGAACTGCAGTTGATCCATAATTCATTTTTTTAAATGTAACTCTGGGTTTTTCAGTTGTCTCGCTGAAAGCCCTTAAAATTAATTATAAAAAATAAAAATATAGCCTGGATCATGGTCATGCATGACTTATGGCACATAATGATGTTGTTAGTGCAGGAAACCTTGACTAATAACATAAGTGGATTTAAAAACATGCTGTAAGAATGAAAACTGACATTTTGATTAAAAATGTTTGTTTTTAAAGGTGGAGGCCAAACTAATAGACAAACTGGATGGCCTGATGTCAGAGGGAAAAGGAGATGAGACATACAGAGAGCTCTTTAACAACATGTGAGTTTAAATTATTTGCAGCTGTAATGAGAAATGTGTATAAATGTTCTTAGCAGTAAACGTGCTTCAAACAGTATGACTGTATGTACTATAAATGAAATATAAATATAAAATAGTCTATGCTGTTGTTCAAAAGTTATTTTTTTATAAAATAAATAATTGTAGTCAGCAAGGATGCATTAATTTGATTTTTAAAATGCTGTTTTTGTTTAAATCTTTCTATAAATCATGGAATCCTAAAAAAGTCTTCACAAAAATATTAAGCAACGTAGCTTAAAAAATGTTTCTTGAGCAGCAAATCAGCATATTATAATGATTTCTGAACGATCATGTGACACTGAAGACTGGAGTAATGATGCTGTAAATTCAGCTTTGCACCACATTAATAAATTCTATTTTAAAATACCTTCAAATAAAAAAAAATATGTGTTTTGCTTTGTAATAATATTTCACAATATTTCTGTTATGGTATTTTTTATAAAATGTAGCCTTGGTGTGAAGACCTTTTTTTCAAAAACATTAAAAACAACTTACAACCCTAAACTTTTGAGCAGTAGTATATAAATATTTTTGATAGAAATGCACTACCAGTCAAAAGTTTCTGAACAGTAAGATTTTTTATGTTTTTTAAAGAAGTCTCTTCTGCTCACCAAGCCTGCATTTATTTGATCCAAAATACAGCAAAAGCTGTAAAATATTTGAAGTATTTTTACTATTTAATATAAAATATAAAATAACTCTTTTCTATTTAAATATATTTTAAAATGTAATTTATTCCTGCTAAATATGTAGAATTTTGAGCAGATTTTTTTGACTGTATAAAATATTTCAAACTATTAAATACTTCAAAGTAAACATTCTATAATAAAATATTTTAAATGTTTTTGTATTTTTCTGTATTAGAATTCCACTGTTTGGTCCATATCCGAGGTAAGACTGTCTTTAAATACTGTGTACTGCGTTGTTGTGTTAAACAAAATAAATCAACAGGGTGACTGGGTTTTCAATTTCAAATTTGACTTTAAAGTTCCCATAAAATCTAAATTTAAGGTTTCTGGTTTTGCTTTTAGTATCCATAGTATCCTCATCCATAAGTTAGTGTGCTCCAAAACAATGACGTAATTCGCATTTACAAGATATAAGCATTCAAAAATTCAATATAATCTCTAACTTAAACCTATAGGGAGCAACAATTCTGATGACCTCATCCTGCACTTTAGCTTCACTTAACTTTCTGTCCAATCAAATGCTGTCTAGAATCCAAAGTGCCCTGCCACCTACGCTATAAATAGAAGCTAAAGCTGCAACTAAAATCTGTAAATTGCTTACACAGTGTTTTCTATTGGGTGAATGGTACATATTGCACTCTATATGGTATTAAAGTCGCCATGACATCAATTTTTTTTGTTTGTTTTTTGGGCTTTTAATATAAATATGTTAGCCTTAAGGCTATTTATAAGCTAGTGTGTTCCAAAACAATAACGAAATTCACATTTACAAGATATAAGCATTAAAAACGTATAGGAGTCATTCCAGCTGGAATCATCAAATGGTCCCCACCTGACCCCCTCAGATTTGTCTGAAAAAAATCTATGTGATGGGTAATATGCCCAATAGATCATATACAAAATTTCAGATCTCTACTGTGCATAAATTTTATGTAAAAAAAAAAGTAGTTTTTTTGGATATTTTATCAATAAGAACATGCTCTTTCAAAAAAAAAAGTTTCATGTTCACACCTAGTGTCATTCATGGGAAATATTGCTCTGAACATTGGTGTAAATGAGTTTTTTTCCATTTTTGGACCTTAATATCTCAACATCCATCAGACTCTATTGTCTGATATCAAAAGATGTGAAAGACATGGTACATATCAGACCATTTCCCAAGTTTGATGCTTATACATTGAAAATTGAGGTTTCTATGAACATCTGAAAACCCTTAAAGTAATAGTTTCAAAGAAAAGTAGAGGGTCAGCATTCAGGTGTAAATTCAGTAACAATGCTGTGAGTTGTAATTCGTGCAGTTCTGGACTAGGACTCTTAGCCCAGAAAATTTCATGGACCTGGCACAACTAGTTCTGGAGATATTTCAGTCTGAACATGGTCACTCAGACTGTGATGCCAAAAACTTTTTTACAGATTTTTTGGGAAAAAAGTACGCACAGTAGAGATCTGAAATTTTGTATATGATCTATTGGGCATATTACCCACCACATGGATTTTTTTCTGACAAATCTGAGGTGGTCAGGTGGGGAACTTTTCCAAAATTTGATGATTCCAGCTGGAATGACCCATAGTCTCTCACTTCTAGCAATATGGATGAAACATTTTAATGATATCACCCTGCACTTTAGCTTCTCATCAAGCTTTCTGTCCAATCAAATGCTCTCTAGAATCTGAAGCATCCTGCCCCCTACACTATAAATAGACGCTGATGATGTGGCTGAAATTGCTCACTTGTTTACAGAATTAGAATTTTCTGTAGGGTGAATGGTACATAGTGCATGATTCAGACAGTGTAAATATGCTTTCTATGAGGTCAAATGAAGTTTGGTTTTGCACAAACCCATTCGAATTCTGCACAGAATGCAATATATTATAGCATTATGGATGAGATCAGAACGAGAAACAGTAACGGTAACAGCAGTGATGAATAGAAGAGTTAACAAACTTTTTAAACCATCGCTGTTTTACTGTACTAACAGTTTCATATTGAATCTAAAGAGGTAATCTATTAGACGGCTCTGGCCCAAGTTGTGATATAGGAGAAACGCTATTGGCTATTTTAAAAAGGGGGTGGGGCTGCTCTATAAGTCCCTCCCTGTCTTTCTGTTTCAGTTGAAATTACATCAACACATAGAATAATGCTGTGCGTTTCTAAGCAGTTGTATGTTTTTATTATTGTTTTAATTAGTTAAGTTCTAATAATACACCTGAATGTCTGTGATTTAGTCTCTTGAAGAAGATTGAGAGAGAGACCTGGAGAGAAAGTGGCGTTTCCCACATCGCTACAGTCACACGGCTAATGGAGAGATTACTAGATTACAGGTAAAGCAGATGAACTCACATCCTTACAGTATACAATACAGACACTCATGTTTCATGTATGAGAATCTAAGATATTCTTCAACATCTCTGCACAGGGACTGCATGAAGATTGGAGAGGTTGATGGGAAAACAATGGGATGTACAGTCAACCTTCTGGTTAGTTTTGGATATAAAATAGGACACATTTCACCTATTATTATTATTATTATTATTATAGTTATTTGGTATTTATTGAGGCAAACTACAGAAAAAAGCATGTTCTCCTCACATTGTCCTGTTCTTTTCAGAACTTCTACAAAACTGAGTTGAATAAAGAAGAAATGTACATCCGATATATTCACAAGCTCTATGAGCTGCACCTGAAGGCACAAAATTACACCGGTAATAATTGCTCAACATATTTGTGTTGATCTGTATAATTTTCATTTGACAGTAAACTTGATTGTTAATACATTTTTAATAGTTTAATTTTTTAATAATATGAATATAATTTAAATGTTCAATCATCAATGATCATTATTATTTTCTAATCATTTTTTATGATGTTTGTGCTGTGTTGCAGAGGCGTCCTACACCCTCCTGCTGTACGATGAGCTGTTGGAGTGGACTGAAAGGCCGCTCAGAGAGTTCCTCACATACCCCATGCAGAGCGAATGGCAGAGGAAGGAATGCCTCCATCTTACTATCATACACAATTTCGACAGAGGGAAAGTACGTCCATCTTTCATTTCAGGATGCACCCCACCCACCATAAAATAATTTATTTGGCTAATAATGTTTAATGTTGAGGGATCAGGGCAGCTAAATAAAAAGCTTCAGATTGATTTGCAGCAGCGATGTGACTGGAAATCCTTTGTGTTCCGTTATTTTTTTCCTACATACTGCCATCTTCTGGCAGAACCCTATTTCTGCAATTGCTCAATTGTATTAATAAGTTCTTGTTTGTAGTTGAAAATATACTATTGTGAATTATTAAGTATATTACTATATTACTAGTATATTCGTATATAGTAAGTATTACTGTTATTACTTTTAAAAGCTAAACTGTTCATTCTAGTGCTGGGAAAACTGCATCATACTGTGTCGAGAGCTGGCCAATCAGTATGAAGCGTATTATGACTACAGGAACCTCAGCAAAATGAGGGTAAGTATTTCCTCTTTATGGACTATGCAGTATGTATGTACAGTATCTCACAGAAGTGAGTACACCCCTCACAATTTGTAAATATTTTAATATAGCTTTTCATGTGATTGTAGAAACTGAAGAAATGACACTTTGCTACGATGTAAATTAGTGAGTGTACAGCTTGTATAACTGTCCCCTCAAAATAACTGAACGCACAGCCATTAATGTCTAAACCGCTGGCCACAAAAGTGAGTACACCCCTAAGTGAAAATGTCCAAATTGGGCCCAATTAGCCATTTTCTCTCCCTGGTGTCATGTGACCCGTTAGTGTTTAGGGATGTGACAAGATCTAATGGTAGTCTCATTTTGCAGTGTTTACATTAGAGCTGCACAATTAATCCTTAAAAGATTGCAATCTCTGTTCAAACACCTATGCAATCTTATTCTTGAATGACAACGATGCAGCGGTGTCTATTACGACTGTTTCACATTGCGCTGCTCACGCTCCACTGACGCTTACTATGTGAAACAGGTGTTAACGACATTAAAATCTGCACTCTTGCTGCTGCTGATCCAGAAAGAGCAACACAGTCTTTTCAATCACATAATGATCATTATTTCTGTGTTACAGACATTTAAATAACAGAAGTACTGGAATAAAAGTTTATAGTTTGGGTATAAACACTCATTGTCTACAGTAGCGATCAAAACGAAAGTATCTTAACACTTGTATGTATTGTAACGCTCAGGGTGCTGTTTGGCAGGGGGGATGGTCTATGCATCCCTGCCTCTGCTAAATCATTTTTACTCCTGGTGGAGATAAAAACATCCTGCGAACCCACTCCTAAGTCCAGTTCTGAATCAAATGATTTGCGTTACACACTTTAAAGGCCGGTTCTGAATCAAATAATTCGCCTGCTTGCTTTGAAGTCTTTTTGAATCAAATGATTCACAAGGCATGCTTTAAAATCTGGTTCTGAATCAAATTATTTGTCATACACGCTTTAAAGTCCTGTTTTAGATTGTGATCCGAAACAGTGAATCATTTTGCGACGCAGTGGTTTACTGATTCTGAGTTTCAAAAAGCTCAGTTGATAGACTACTGTGATCTTTGCTCGCTTTCTCTATATTATTTATTCGTTGTTTGAAATAAAATCGTTACATGATATGACATGACATTATCTGGTACTCGCCTAAAAAGACGAGTATATAATGTGTGTTGTTAACGGATTACGCCAACATTAGGTTATTTAGTCTATAGCCTTACTAGAGTTGGGTCAATCTCCACCTATAGAGAGAGAAAAAGGTTTTCAAAAGCACCCCCCCCCCCCTCTGCTTTTTTCACAAATCACACCCTGGTAATGTTTATCCTCTTCCGCCATAAGGTGGCGACAACTGCTTACTTTAAAAAAAAAAAGTATTTATCATTAAATAATTCATTCAGGAGATTCCAATGAATATTGTTTCAGAACCACTAGTAAATTACATTATTTTGTTTAGATTTCTAATCTTTTTTTTTTCTTCAGAATAGTGATCTCTAATTTAATAAAAAAAAATGTGACTTTCAATTTATCCAGAATCATGCAGTTTTGGTTTAAATGTTTATTACTGCACATAATTCATTAAAATAGAAGTGTAATTTCATAAAGTACAAGTTCATATCAAAATGCACCTATATTTTTTCTTGCATTTTGTGTTTTTCAGTTCTATTCCGTATATATTTCATAATGGAGGATTTCTTTAAAAGAGTTTAAAAATCTTGTCTCATTCTCGTCAACCCAGTCTCGTGTCTCGTCACACTCCTATTATTGTAATAAGGTCTCAGATGTGAATGGGGAGCAGGTGTGTTAAATTTGGTGTTATCGCTCTTACTCTCTCATACTGGTCACTGGAAGTTCAACATGGCATCTAATGGCAAACAACTCTCTAAGGGTCTGAAAAAAAGAATTGTTGCTCTACATCAGGGGTTCCCAACCTTTTTTACTCCGCGGCCCCCCTCCTTCTCTGGTCAATTTTGCAAGGCCCCCCATGCCTGACATTTCCTCTTATACAGTACTTCCATAGTAAAGAAAGAGGTGCTTATTTTTAAACCCTTTTTATTAACAAAACCATTTGTTTTGCATAATTATTCTTCTACTGCATATTATTAAAAAAAATAAAAAATTCAAACAAACTTTAAATTAAAGCTAAACTTTATAACCTTAAAAAGAAAGCCTCTGCTCAATTCTAACTTTTAAAAATAATAAAAGTTGACACTTCTGAATTCTATACTTCAGACATTTTTCAGAGTAGCTACTTTTTCATAAATAAGTGCGTTTGTGAATCAATAGCGGACTTATGCGCGCCTATAATGTACAACTGATATACTGGAGTGTCATACATTAGGCACGTGCGCGTTTGTTGTTAGAACTACTCTAATCATCTTTACATTAGCGCAACGGTTTGCTTCATGCAGTCGAGAGATGTAGTTTGCGTGCAGTGATTGGAAGTTTTGAGTCGCTGTTTAGTCTGTAATTATCAGTGCGATGAGGCTTGCTGCACTCAGTCTGAAGAAATCAATCACAGAACACGGTCGCACTTTGATCATTTTGATTTAACACAATAATAATAACAAAAAATAAATGAGTTAAGGATATGTAACGCGCTGAGTCAGGTTTAAGTGATAGCTCACCTAACTCAAGTTGCAGCAGAAATCAGCCAAAACGCCCACAGGTCGCGTTCCACACCTCGCTTTATTCTCCTGGCAACAGCGTTACTTATTAAAAGAAGACAACTTAAAACTTGGTCTTGCAGCATGGTGGCCAAGACCATATAGCGGTTTAACAGGAGAGGTTCCACTCAGAACAGGCCTTGCCATGGCCAACCAAAGACGTTGAGTGCACATGTTTTGAAACTGTTTTGAAGGTGGTGTTTGAAGTAGATGTATGCGTGCTGTCAGCATTGCTGCAGAGGTTGAAGGGGTGGGGGGTCAGTCTGTCAGTGCTCAAACCATACGCTGCACACTGCATCAAATCGGTCTGCATGGCTGTCATCCCAGAAGGAAGCCTCTTCTAAAGATAATGCACAAGAAAGCCCGCAAACAGTTTGCTGAAGACAAGCAGACTAAGGACATGGATTACTGGAACCGTGTCCTGTGGTTTTATGAGACCAGGAAAAACTTATTTGGTTCAGATGGTGTCAAGCGTGTGTGGCCGCAACCAGGTGAAGAGTACAAAGACAAGTGTGTCTTGGCTACAGTCAAGCATGGTGGTGGGAGTGTCATGGTCTGGGGCTGCATGAGTGCTACACTCACTACTTAACATTGTAGCAAAGTGTCATTTCTTCAGTGTTGTCACATGAAAAGATGTAATAAAATATAAAAAAAAATGTGAGGGGTGTACTCACTTCTGTAAGATACTGTAATTATTATCAATCAATAGTCTGCAGTTTAAGCACCCAGTGGCTATAAATATAGCGCTTATTTGAACTGAATGGAGGTTATGTTCATCACACTTATGGCCAATTATTAATGTTAATGAGGCGTTTGGCTTTAACTGTTAAACTGAATCTCCCAGATTGTTTTTTTTTGTTTGTTTGTTTGTTTGTTTATTCTGTTACACAGTCGATTGCTTCACAGATTGTGGTGGTAAATTGTCATATTAACAGTGCGTTACATTGTGCTCAATGGTCTGTTTTATTTGCATGTTTGATAGATGATGGAAGCCTCTTTCTACGACAAAATAATGAACCAGCAGCGGCTCGAGCCAGAGTTCTTCAGAGTTGGCTTCTACGGAAAGAAGTTCCCCTTCTTTTTAAGGGTACAACTCAAGCATATTTGTATTATATTTACAGTTGAGGTCAAAAGTTTACATCCCCCTTTCAAATGTTAATTATTTTACCAAAATAAGAGGGATCATACAAAATGCATGTTATTGTTTTTTTTAGTACTGACCTGAATAAGGTATTTCACATAAAAGAGGTTTACATATTTATGATGTGTTTATAAAAATGGCCTTGTTCAAAAGTTTACATCCCCTTGATTCTTATTACTGTGTTCTTACCTGAATGATCCACAGCTGTTTTTTTTTGTTTGTTTAGTGAAAATACCTGCTGTTCTTCAGAAAAATCCTTTGGTTTTCCATCATTTTTGTGTATGTGAACCCTTCCCGACAATATGATTTTGAGATCCATCTTTTCACAATGAGGACAGAAAGTTTTACCGAAGGTTCAAATGCTCACTGATGCTCTAGAAGGAAACATAATGCATTAACTTTTTGAATTTGAAGATCAGGGTAAATTTTACTTATTTTGTCTTCTGGTAAACATGTAAGTGTCTTCTGTAGCTTCTGAAGGGCAGTACTAAATTAAAAACTATATTTAGTCAAAATAAGAAAAATGTACATGTCTTCATTCTGTTCAAAAGTTTTCACCCCCTAGCTCTTAATGCATAATTTTTCTTTCTGGAGCATCAGTGAGCATTTGAACCTTCTGTAATAGCTGCATATGGGTCCCTCAGTTGTCCTCAGTGTGAAAAGATGGATCTCAAAATCACACAGTCATTGTTGGAAAGGGTTCAAATACACAAAAATGCTGGAAAACCAAATAATTTGTGGGAGCTGAAGGATTTTCCTGAAGAACAGCAGGCAAGGGACTCATTAACAACTATCACTAACAAAAAAAAAATCCACAACCGTGGATCATTCAGGTAACAAAACAGTATTAAGAATCAAGTGTATGTAAACTTTTGAATGGGGACATTTTTTAATAACTATTATTTTCTCTTGTGGACTATATGTAAACATCTTTTATGTGAAATATATAATTCAGGTCAGTACTAAATAAACAATAACATGCATTTCGTATGATCCCTCTTATTTTGGTAAAATAATTAACATTTTCTTTTCAGATCTAACTTTAACCCATCTATAATTTAGAACATTTCTGCAACATTTCCTTTTTATTAAGCTGTTAAATGGATAGATAATTGTAGATAATAGATAATTGTAATGGGAATGGAGGGAAAATGAGAATGAATTAGGATGGAATTATGAAAGATTTATTTAGTCATTTTATCATTTAGTCCCTAAAACAGTCAATATTAAGTCCAGTTTTTACCACTTTCCTCATTACGTCTGTCTGTGTGTGTTGCCGCCGGACAGAATAAAGAGTTTGTGTGTCGAGGGAACGATTACGAGCGTCTGGAGGCCTTTCAGCAGAGGATGCTCAGCGAGTTTCCTCACGCCATCGCAATGCAGCATGCCAACCTGCCCGACCAGACCATCCACCAAGCGGACGCGCAGTGTATCCTTAAACGTGTTTGTGTTTTTTATTTGAACTTTTATTTAATTTTTTCACCCATGTCCCAGAATTTTAAACTAAAAATATGAAAATCATACTCTAGTCCTGCTGTAATTCTTGTCCACAATACTGTCTTTGAATTTCTGTATAAGTTTGTCCTGTATTGGATTGTTTATTCAGAATGTTACATTACAAGTTTACATTTAACTTCCTAAGACTGTCAAACTGCTCCTCAAGGGTTTATAGCTAAGGGCTGGTGTGTGGATGAGGGCAATTAAAAAATGGAGAAGTGCTAATAGGGCAGCTGTTAGATGCATAGCCAGCTGCACAGTTTCTAATTAGATGCTGCTCTTTGACCTCTACTCTTCACAACCAGCTGCTAATAGTCTGATAATTGAGTATATTTGTGGCATAAGTTCATGAGTAGCTCAAGGAAGATTTTATTGCTTTATTACAGTTAGGAGACTTAAGTCTCAGTTAAGCTTCATTTATAAGTATCACTTTTGTCTCAGATGTTTCTTCTGATTCCCATTAAAAAAGAAAAAAACTTGAAACTAATGAGAGATTATTGTCTGCAGGTGCTTGTTTGTGTGAATTGACTGAATGCGCTTTGTATGTCCCTTAACTGGTTGTCGTTCAGACCTGCAGATCTATGCTGTTAGTCCTGTCCCTGAAAACCAGGACGTCCTGCAGAGAGACGGAGTGCCCAACAACATCAAGAGCTTCTACAAAGTCAACCATATTTGGAGGTTTCGCTATGACAGGCCTTTTCACAAAGGCACCAAAGACAAAGAGAATGAGTTTAAGGTGTTGTAGACTCTATCTATCTATCTATCTATCTATCTATCTATCTATCTATCTACATTTTTAAAATCAGTTTTGTGATGTTCATGTTGTTTGTGTTGTGTTATAGAGCTTGTGGGTTGAGCGGACAACACTGACCCTCGCTCAGAGTCTACCTGGTATCTCTCGCTGGTTTGAAGTTGAGAAAAGGGAACTGGTGAGTCATTTTGACAAGACACTTGCAGGCTGCAGCTTTTGATAAATCATGAACACTTGTCTATCATGTTTCCATGCACTTCGCTCTGTTACGTATTTAAAGCAACTGCCCCCAAGACTGGCAGAACCTGATTTTACCAAGTGCGACATGTTCCTGGATCAACATCTTTGTTGACCCTGGAACAACATTGTGATTAACCAATCAGATTTGAAAAAACAATTTATAGTTTTTGTGAAATTTAGGCTTATAATCCATGTTTGGTGCTTGTACATTAGTGTCATTCATCTATCAATTCCTCTGATTTTAGGGATTACTCATGGGTACGTTTAGGTTTAGGTATAGGGATGTGGTCAAGACAACATTTTTTGGATTAAAATGTTGTTCCGGGGTCAACAAATATGTGGATCAAAACTCAGCATAATCAAGACTGCACATCCACCATTAAAACAATCATGTAAACATAAACAGAGACATCATAACCTCAGTGTGCTTTCAATGCAGGTGGAGATGAGTCCCTTGGAGAATGCCAGCGAGGTGATTGAAAATAAGACGCTACAGTTAAGGACGCTAATCGCCCAGTGTCAGATGAGACAGATGCTGAACATCAACCCTCTCACCATGTGCCTGAATGGAGTCATCGATGCTGCTGTCAATGGAGGACTGGCTCGATACCAGGAGGTACGAGACTGGATTGAGAGCAGGGTCAATCTGCTTCTGTTAGATTAGAGGTGGAAACTTTGTTTTGCTTGGTATTTCAAAAATGTAGAGTACTGCAAAAAGAATGAGGGAAATTGGAGTGCAAAGCTTAGAAAAAACAACAGTATTTGCATATTCAAGCATTTTGTAGTTTGTCAAGATGGAGTTTCAACATACAAAAAGCATATATTTGACAGTTGCCAAGCAACAGCATGTTAAGCCCTGGCTTTTTGTGAGCGTGAGCTTCAGCTAACTCTATAAAAATGATCTAACTGCAGGGGTCCTCCTGAATCCCAGCATGCACCTCACTGCACAGATGATGAGTTTACCACAGAGCACAGGGCTCCAGGTCTAGTCACTGGGCTATGAAACCTACATTAAACTGTCACTTACGTATGACAAGTAGCATGACAGATTAAACAAGAGTCGTGAAAATGTAATGTTACATCACAGTTTCTAAGAAATGAGTAGGAGTGCAGGTTAGTTTACTGCATTGAAATGGCTATGAGACTGAATTTCTCACTTTGTGAGTTTATTTAGTGACTGGTCTTTTCTTAAAAATTAGCCTGAATACAAATGATTGATCATTTATTTATGTACTTCCTCACGCAGGCATTCTTTGCAAAAGATTACATTGCTAATCATCCAGAGGATGGAGAGAAAATTACTCGTCTTAGGGAACTAATGTTTGAACAGGTACAAAAACAATTATTGGGGTCTTTTTTTTTTCGTTTGTTCATTTATTAAAAATATCTGTAAATTATAAGTCATCATCATTTTTGTTTAAAAAACTTTTACTTTAAAATTAAATAATAAATAAAATAAAAATGCAATTACTTTTTACTTGATAGTTGCAAAACATGATACTTTTAAAGCTATTAAATGTTAACATTTTTTGAAAATGATATAAAAACTAAAATAAAAAACAAAACCAAGTTATTTTAATTTTTTATATTGTTTATATAAATATTTAGTTTGTTGTAATAATACATTTTCTCTGATTTTTTGCAGGCCCATATTCTGGAATTTGGTTTGGCTGTGCACGAGAAGTTCGTCCCACAGGATATGAGGCCGTTACATAAAAAGCTTGTCGACCAGTTTCATGTAATGCGCTCCAGTCTGGGGATTCAAGTATGTTTACTTTTTATACATAAAGACACATATTCACCGGTTTTAAAGTGGAATTGTGTACATTTAGTGATGTTAAAATGCATGTCCCAACTTAATTCGCAACTATAAGGGTCGGTCACCCCAAGGGCGATAACGATAAAAATAACTATAACGTCTTAATTAGTCTACGCCACAACTATAATCATAACGTGAGGCATTGAAATCACACATGTGACCTTTAAAACAGTTGTGTTGATTTTAACAGACGATTTAACAAACTACTTTCTATAACGGTTTATATATTTTTTGTTTAGCCACAAGAGTTTCCCGCTTACGTGCGAGTTAGTCCTCTGCATTTTGCAAATGGCAGCCCGCGCACATGCAGGACCCCCGTACCCAATGCCATCAGCCCAGAGGGAGGGCGAATCGTGGCGAGGCGCAGGTTTGTGCCATCTTAAAACTGTTAAAAATGTTTCTTGTGTGTTTTTTTAAATATAAGCTGAAATGTTTTAAGGTTAGAGATTCAGATCTTGGCTGAATAGATGCTATTTAGGAATGCTTATATTTTCAGTCAGGTTTGACAGATTGGCAGCATGAACACACCCACATGTTTGCTAAATTTATCCTGTCTTTCTGTTGCGTCTTTCAATCCCTTTTCAGTCCTCTCAGCTATCCGGCTGTCAACAGATATTCCTCATCCTCACTGTCATCACAGGCTTCAAACGAAGTGAGCAACATCACCGGCCAATCAGAGAGCTCGGATGAGGTCTTCAACATGCAAGTAAGAAATTCAAAGATACTCTCAGTGTTAGGGAACTAAAAGGTAATGATACTAATGTTCAGATTCAAACAACCATTCACTTTTATTAAGTATGAATTTGTCTGTTCAGTGCTGTCAGCTGTCACCTTAATGTTTAAATTAAAAAAGTGCAAAACCCATTTTTTGTTCCAGTGCTAAATATATATATATTTTTTTATTGTAATTCATTGTATATAATTGAAATAATTACATTCTAAGTCTATTTACACAATTTAAAAATGTATAAATAACATGTTAGGTTTGAATAAATTAACTGACAAAAAAATAATTGTTACCGAACTATTTAAAATGATATATAATTATTTTAATTTAACTTTAATTTTTTTCTAGCCCAGTCCGTCTACCTCAAGTCTCAGCTCAAATCACTCTGGCTCACACAATGTGAACAGCTCTGCTCCCTCCAGCAATAGAGGTAAGTGAATTCAACAGACTATAAGAAATCTGGCACTGGTTCTTACAACTACCACGCAACATAATTGGCATCAATTTGCAGCATTGTCTTATTTCCTCTGTTATTTTGCATTTTTTCAACTCCCACACTGCGTGCCTTTATTTTTCTTCATTAGCTTCTCCACTGCCGTCTGACAAGCACAAGCACTCCAGAGAGAATGCCTGCCTTTCTCCACGGGACAGACTCTGCAGTGGCATTTTCCCCAGTCCGCTGGACCCCACACAGGTAGGAGTAGTTCCACTATCACTGTATCACTGTTACATGTCTGAACTGAATATGCAGTGTGAAATTAATATAGGGTGGGAATTGGTTGTTTCCTTTCAGTCAGTCATGTTCGACGTAACATCAAACCTGACGTTAGAGGTCTCACTTGGAAGCCCCAATCACCTCTTAGCATTACAAGAAACAGTCAGTGATTATTGGCGAGTGGAATTTGCATGCCAAGCCACTCCCCTTACAAATGGGTATTTAAGATGGCAGCGTGCATCCACTTGTTCAGATTTTTGCTTCAGAGTCAATTACATTGTGAGCGCCTTTCTCGTATGAGAAAAACTACAAGATCTCTGGTCTGCAGGAGATTTTAGGCTTTCAACAGTGTGTTCACCCCTGTTAGCACGGATAAGTGTTCCTCCCCTGGATGTGCCAACCTAAAAGAGCAGTTTCCTTTATAGCTTCCACGGTTGTGAGCGTCTTTAGATGTCTTTCCAAAAATGTGTTTCTTGGTGTTGTAGTTTCTTTACCTCTGATGACAGGCGCGATTGCTGAGACGACTTTTGTATGTTTTCATTCTCATTTACCATAATGCTTTCCTTGAACCCTACACAGCCTGGTTCCTGCCCCTTGCAGCGTAGCACAGTCAAGCTCCCGGATGAAGGTGCCTATCTCTGCCATGGTGGACCCAGTGTCTCATTCTGGGCTCCTGAGGAGGATAAAATGTCAATCACAGCATCAGAGGAGGGGCTTTTGTCTTCTGATGCTGAAGACTCTGCTGAGCAGCCCCTGGCTAAGGCGACTGCACAGTCGGAGCATCAGGTTGTAGGTTAATTCACCTCCAGTTAGTACCTGGGCTCCAGATGTGATTCACAGCCACTCTTTGCCCCAGTGCCTTTCTTCCCGGGGGTTCATGAAGAGCTCACCAAAATGTGGAATGCTCCCTACATTGCCCAATCATGTTTGAGCTTTTCCCTCCTTACTACTCTTGATGGCCTCGGCCCTGCACACCATGGCCATCCTGCAGGTAAATCAGTCCATAGCACTGAAAAAAGCTGCAGGAGGGTCGCTGAGGAATTCTCCCATTGCCAGCTGTTTTATACCCTTACCACAGATGTGTTGGCGCACAGCTGGCCCCGGGGATAGGATCAGGGAGGATGACCTGCAGGTTGGTTTCACCATACTGGCCTATCCTGGACCTGTTTTTTCAATCTCATGCTCCTCACAACAGCCCTACCTTGGACAATCCAAGGAAGAACCTTTTTTCTCAGGAGCAGGGCACTGTTGGCACCCACATCTTGATCTATGGAACATCATATCTGGCTTCTGGATGGGATGCGACAGACTTTGCTCGGTTTTCACAAGTTTCATCACTCAGGCTAGAGCCCCTCTACTAGGCAGGGCTCTGAAGTGGGGTCTGTTCATTAGTTGGTGGACCCCTAAAAATGGCATTCACCTTTGCAACATTCACCTTTTCACCGTTGCAACACCTTTGCAACACTTCATGACACAGTCAGTGAAAGATCCTTAGGGAAACACAACCTGATCATCAGTTTCCTGAGAGGAGGTTAAATCCTCCCAGAACATGCCTCATGTCCTCTCAGGATCTCTCTGTGGCCCTAGCAGCATTACAGACAGCCCCCTTAGATCCACTTAGCTCAACTTCCTGTCAATCAAGACAATGCTCCTGGTTGTGCTAACCTCCATTAAAAAGGGTTGGGGACCTGCTGGAATTCTCAGTCAATGAATTGTGCATTGAATTTGGGCCGTCTAATTCTCATGTTACCTTGAGACCACGGGCCTGGTTATGCGCCCAGAGTTCCCACTACTCCCTTCTCTTGCAGTGTCCCATTTGCACTTTGCTATGACCAACTCTTTGTCTGCTTTGGAGGTCAGCAGAAGGAAAAGGCTGTCTCCAAACAGAGGTTGGCCAACTGGCTAGTGGATGCTGTTACCCTGGCTTATCAGACACAAGGCCAGCCATGCCCCCTGGGGATGAGAGCTCACTCCACTCGGAGTGTCCCTCTTCCTGGGCATTGGTGCATGGTGCCTCTCAAGCAGACATCTGCAGGGCTGCGGGCTGGGTAACACCTAATACCTTCACAAGATTCTTGAATCTCTTTAAGGCAGTTTCCCACCATTTATTGGGTATGAACATGTTATTCGCAGAAGGAATAGCTTGGTGTCTCCCTTGTGGCGCCATTCCTCTAGATAAGATACATGCACCTTACCTTCTTCCAGTAAGTTCCCGTCTGTTGAATCCTGGCCAAATTCCTCTAGCACCCTGTGGCATTCAGACTTAGCGGTGGAGTCAGGTTGCCAGGTAAACCAGTGTTTTTCCCTGGACAGTTCTGCAAACAGTTCATGCTGTGTTCCCCTAAACTGGGGTTAGGACAGTATGTTAGACTTTGTTGTGATCAGTCTTTTATTTTCACAGTCCTGCTTGAATGTGTCACTGCACCCCAACGGTTGCTGGAACACTCTTTTTTTTCGGCTTCCCAAGTAAGCCCTTGTATTGTATCACTGAGATTTCTGTTTTTTATATTTTTTGCAGAGGATGATTCCGTTCCAAATTCCAGTGGATTCAGGATTACCACGCTGTGAACCCAATCTCCCTACACCTGAGACGGGTACTACAGCTTTCTACTGTCAGAAAACACCTGTTACACTTGAATTGGTTATGTACAGCTCAGTGACACGTCCTTTTGTTCCTCTGTGTGTGTGTTGAATAGGATCTCTGTGCAAGAATGTGAGGTCACTGTCTCCCATGCCAACCGCCCGTTCCCCTCAAAAGGTGACTAGTTTATTCTTAAGCCACTCCGTGTTAGTAGTTGTTGATAAGTTGGTGTATCTAATAAAGTTTTTCCTTAATTTTGCTCTGCAGTCAATGGTCCCGCCCCTCACACCCTCTCCAACCGATGGCTTGCCGATGGGGAGCCTGGCGTCTCACTCCCCTGCCCGCTCTGGCAGCTACAGCAGCGGGATCTCGTCCCTTAGCCGCTGCAGCGTCTCTGAAACATGCGGGATTGACCTCCCCCCTCCCGACCCTCCCCTACCCCCCGCCGTCCCCGCAGACGTGCCCATTCGCCGGGGCAGCAAGACTCCTCCGCCGTACAGCGTCTACGAACGGAACAATCCCCGGCGAGCGACGCCACTGCCTCACAGTCTGTCAGTGCCACCCAGTACCGACAACCCCAGCCTGACCGGCAAACCCCAACTGAACCGTGTACAGCGAATTAATTCAGAACCCCGTCACCGGCCCACACCCAGGAAGGTCTCTCAGCTGTAGCGTGTCAGCGGTAACAGGAAACTTGGACTACGTCGCATTTTTTGCAGCCGTTTACTGTAAAATAACTGTAGGTTATGTATCATAATTGGCAATGTTTTCAAATGCAAGGAGGTGTATTTATGTGGAGGATTGGGAGTGGCATATTTACAAAGAAATCTTTTAATGAAGAGTGTCAATAAATTAGTCCAATGCACATTTCACATGCTTTATTATTTATACTATATATAAAGAATTCAAATAATTTATTTTTCAATAAATAAGTATGTCAATGAATAAATCAAGTTCTTAATATTAATACACCAGTCTTTTGCGTAATATTATTTGTTTATTTGACACATTTCATGCTTCATTCGTGCTTTATTATTTTTTGTGAAGAAAATGTTTTTTTAATTGCATTTATTTATCAAATAAGCAATTAAATGTATATTTTAAATAATTTAATTATTTTAATTAAATCACATTCATTGGACTTTGGACCATATTTATTAACACATTTCATGATTTACTTATTCATTTTTTTTTATTTATTGACAAAAGATTTATTATTATATGTCACTCTCAATCCTCCTCACGTTTTGATTTTTAATTTCGCGGTTTGTTTTCGAAAATCTAATTGAAAGTGAAACGGAATGCTCCTATGGTGAATGTTTTGCCTTTTTTTGTTAATTGGTATAAAGTAGATCATCTTAATTTCATTTTAAAGCTGCATATTTGATGGTTTAGTGACTATTTTGTGGATCGGCTCTTTAGACCCAGTCTAAAGTGCAGCTCAGAACTGTTCTTCACCGATGAACTGAACCGGCTATCTCGGCACAGTCCTTCTGATATGCAGTTACGGCTAGAAATGAAATGTACTAGAAAAGCCATGAAGAGATTATGTACGCTTTGAAATGGCATGTAATTTACAGCAAAATCTGAAGATCTGGCAGGTCCATATCCCATTTAGAGTGCTCTGAAACATATTGCTAGCAAGGTATTTTTGATAGAAGTACAAAATCAGTGTTGTACAGCTTTTCTTTCCACAATACAGCAGTTTTTTTTTTTGGTCTTACACAAACCGAGGCGTACAGCTAGACCTGCGTCCCGTTTTAACCGCTTTGTACTTTCTGGAATGGCTAAAAGGTGCTACATATTTCTTAGTGTTTGGTTTTTTTTCTAATGTAGCCTCGTATCTACCGAAACTGCCTGACCGTTTAAATGTGCCAATGTGATGAAATTGTGTGGTCTCCGAGTATTGTGCCAAAGATGCAAACAGTATTAACTTCTTTGTCAGTGAGAGTAGTTAGGAAAGCTTAACTGAAGTTAGCGTGACCGCTAGTGCTCAACAATGTGCTTCTTAAACCGTGTGCAGAGGCGTAGATCAAGACTGCATGGGGCATGAGCAGTACAAAGCAATATAACCATTGTAGTTTGCAGAGAGTGATAGAAACAAACATCATCTAGTTCTGAGATGACTTTTCCCAGCAGCCTGATCCCCAAATCAGGTTGCGTCGCCGTAGTCACTTCCAAACAATATTGGCTAGATCAAATCTGTTTTTCTTTCTCCTTTAAATGTTAAATCTGACAGAACTTTTTGCATTACGGTCAGAAATTCTATTTGGGATCTTATTTGGACTCTAGGTTGTAGATGATAAACACAAAGTCTAGGAAATGCTGTGTGGAATTGATGTTCATTTATATTGTTTCAATATTTGTTTTCTTCTAAAAAAACAAAAAAAACAAATTGCATTTTCATTTAAAAAAAAGACTTATTTTCTCATTACATGTGTAATTTTTTTACCATGGGACATACAACATTAAAACATTAATTTTTTTTCTAACAAAGCCAATGTGATCAAGTGTTCATCATAACAGCTGATTTTCCGAAGTTTCATTTCAAAGAAAGTACCAACCCGAACTCACAGGAAAACATAACTACATTATGAGGTGGCGGTTACGTTTGAATTCATATGAAGGTTCTACCCTAAAAATAACAAGCATACAAATTAAAATCTATCATGAAGCCACCAATCTAAAATGGTTACAAATTGCCATGTGATGTTGCTACATCCCTTCCTACGAAAGAAAACTTGCCACATTTTGATCTAAAATTAATAGTAACAAACAGCTTTTTCACTGCCAGCCCACAATATTTTAATAAATATTGGATAATGAATATTTGATATATTTAGTTGTTCAAATGCAACTTCAAAACACGGCAACTTCAGCAGCCTTTGTGCATGTCGCTTGTTGGTTTACATATTTTAAATCATGTATAGACAATTGAAATCGTCTGTACTTGATAAAAATTGCTCTCGGCAGAAATATTCCCTGTGATTTTCTTGTATCATTGCATTTTTGTAGATAAATACAAAGTACAATATGCTGTATTTTTTGGCAACCTTAAACGTTTGAAGTGTGAAGAATTGAACTAACATTGGAATGATTACAAAATACTTAAAGATGGGCACTGTAATTTTATTAACGGCTTTGCAGCTATGTTCTCATATTGCCATGTTACGAGAGTTGCTCATTTTCGGCAATCACGTTTTGTAATTTCGATAGATTGCCAATGGTCAAGTCGTAGGACTTCAATTCTAGTCACGCCTGTATTTCTCCTGTCCTGTTCTCTCCTTTCACCCTCCTTTTTACAGATTATACTCTTTCTGTTCAATTTTTTGAACTTGTAAAGTTGTACTTTATATCATACGATGGGATGAAAGTATTCCATATAGCCTGTGTTACAGATTTTGTACAAAAGGTGTTTATATGAAAATGTAACCAGTTCATAGCTTTGAATGTTGCAACTAAAGTTTTTATTTGTAAATGTTGAATATTAACCATCAAACAAATAAAGATTGATTGATGTAAACGTTGAGTTTTTATACATTTCTGCATCTTTTGTGATCCCAATGAGAGGACTGCTAACAACCTTTTACTATGTTTACCATATTTAAACATTTACCACAGCTTCTGGTGGGTCAGTACATATAGACCACCTCTACAGGTCTGTATGGGAGTATAAACTACTTGTTTATTGGTCAGAGGAGAACTGACCCCCCGACTGAGCCTGGTTTCTCCCAAGGTTGTTTTTTCTCCATCTGTGTCACAGATGGAGTTTTGGTTCCTTGCCACTGTCGCCTATGGCTTGCTCAGTTGGGGACAACTAAATTGGTGACAATTAATTTGTTACAATCAGTTTATTAATGTGGAACTATTGATTAATTTCCTCTAATTAAAATTGTTTACGGTTTCTTTTTGCATTATTGATATATTACTTTCCTATTTGATACTGTAAAGTTGCTTTGACACAATTTGTATTGTAAAAAGTGCTATATAAATGAAGCTGACTTGACTGAAGATCCTGTTTTATTTTTTATGGTTAAGTAGTATTTTGGTGGAAACTACAATTCAATGTACAAGACTTTTTTTGCTAGATAAGTTTTGAAAACAGCATTTAAAGTAAAATTTTTTGTATTTATTTTAGTAAAAATACAATACTGATAGTCCTGACCAGAGCTGGGTAGTAACTGATTACATGTAATCTGGATTATGTAATCAGATTCCAAAAATTATGTACTTGTAATTAGAATAAATTACATTTTAAAATACTTGTAATCAGGCTACAGTTATGGATTACGTATTATTCACACAATAGCAATAAATTATTCAATTATTCATTTCTTTTTTTTTTCATCCTATTAAATTTCCTTTCTAAAATAGCCAACCGATAATATACATTCAGAAAGTCCAGTTTTGTGGACATTCACACCTAGTCATTAGTCAGGTGGCGACACAGCATTTGACCACTGGATTTGCAAAAGGGTTTCAATATTGCATCAGCTACTGATGAACATTCATTTTTAACAGGTTTTTTTAACCATGTATTATTGTCTTTGGAATACTTTTGTCTTTCATTCACATTATTTCTTATTTAGATATAATGCAGGCATTCCAAAACATTTTGTCATTTAAACCTTATTCACCAAATATAGTACTTTAAGTATATACTTTACTTTAAGTACCCCTGAGATTTTAAAATAAATATTTCAGTAATTAAGTATCACATTTACTTGTTCATGGTTTCTTTGATATTGATTAATGTTCACGTGGCATGCAGGTACATAAAAATATTTCATATTTTTTAGTAAGTGTTTTATTTTAATTGTCATTTTAAAACAAAGACTATAGAAATACTCTTGAAAGGGACTTTGTTTTAAAATTATTTATTTTAATTTTAATTTTTAATGGTTTAATTAATTGTTAGCTTTTTATTGAACCTGCAGTTCCTTTACGAACCCTAATTTGGAAAACCTTGATGTAATATTTTTAATGCACTTCATGTTGTAAATTACAGTGAATGAAAGATATTTTCTTTCTTGCATTTTTTACATCATTATGGTACTAGATAATCCTATTTAAATCAATGTGATGAATGAGTTGTCAAAAGTAATCTAAAAGTAATCCAAAAGTAATCTGATTATATTACCTAAAATGTGAAATGTAACAGATTACAATTTTTGCCATGTAATCTGGAATCAGCAACGGATTACAATTTGTAAGTAATTTACCCAGCTCTGGTCCTGACCATGTGTTTGACACTCTGTGTAGCCTACTATCAATCTGAAATGAAGTTGGTTTGAAACAGGAAGGTTTATTCTTATACCAGTCTATCGATAAACATCATGACTATGAGTTTTTAGAGGGCTTTTATTTTGAAGTTATACACCAGATGGTCTTAACATTGTGTGAGTCACAGACTACGCATGCCCAATGCAGAGTCCAGAAGTTAAAAAGTATATAAATTGTCTATTTGTTTAGAAAATAACCGATCGTTTCGCTAGATAAGACATGGGGGTAAGTGCTTAATGACAAAATTTTAATTTTTGGGTGAACTACTCCTTTAAATTATTGGGTAGGGTTAGGCTAGGTGAGGGATTTGTTGTCCCAATAAGGTGACATTCACTTAATAATTTGAATAAAAATGATCATTTACACTCAAGTTATTATTATTACGTAGTGTTTTATAATGTACTCCATTACTGAGGTGCAGATAATTGCCACTATTTGCAATAAGCAGTATAAATAGAAGACAATCCTGCTATATTTGTGCTTAGTGTAAACATTAAGTGCAACAGGGACATGAATTTTATATATAATCTGCCTCCTCATTTTAAAACACCACAGAGACCAGCTTTCTTTCTGTATTTCATTCATTCTTTCAGTCTGCCTTTCTCTTGCTTTAAAGTTAATTGTATATGCATCCTGTGTGATGGAGATGTCCATCAGCACCTACCTCTTCATAACAGGGAGTCTACGGTCCATGGGTTCGTTGCTACCTGATCTCATGACGAAAATGTAGCTACCTGTGGCATTTTTGCGAGATGCAAAATACCTACCAATAAGTAGCCTACATATCACTGCTTTAAAATAGAAGTGAGTAATGTATTCGTTTTTGTACACAGTTATGATTACAGCTCCATAGGTTTCCCTTTCTGGACATAACAAGCTTGCTCTGTAGCTCAGCCGGCACAGAATTGGACTTAAGTTGCGGGCTAGTAAAGCTAGTATTGTGTGTGAGGGTCTTTTCACTGACTTGTTCTCCGCTGATCTTCCCCATCACTGTCCATGTGCTTTTGTTCTTGGTGAAGAGGGTCACCAGACCCTCCTTGGGTGTAAATTCCAACAAAAACATGATTCACGACGAAAGACGTGAAAAAACAAGCGAAAATGGCATGCTTGCGATTCGCGTTTTTACGTCACATTCGCTTTTGTTTATACTATCGGGTAGGTTTAGGTGTAGGGCAGATGGTATGTTAATCTTAAAATGCCACAGAGCATTTCGAATCTGGCCTGGTGGACCTTTCCCGATCCCCCCTCTTTCTCCCACTCACTTTCTGTATCTCCACTGTCCTGTCAAAGAAAAATTGAAAAACATACACATGTCATGTAGCATTAAAGTTATAGCGCAATTCAACAGACATTTCAAGTCAGAACTGCGGTGAGCAGATCAAAATGTACATCTGTTCCACTCTTTTAGCGCCACTCATTTCTGTTGGAAACTGCAGTGAAATGTACTTATTGGTGTGTATTTTGCATCTTGTGAAAAGGTTCCCACATGTGCGCTTTCATCGTGAAACCAGGTTGGTTCTTTAAAACGTTGTGTCCAACCACTGCATTGAAGAGACATTCCGAAACATTTGAGTTTTCGGAACAGAGTAGCTATGCTTTTCATATGTCCGATCATTGCTGAAATGCTTGACTGAAGGACAGAATACAATGGCAGGGTAAATATCGTTATTTAGTTTATACTGTTTATATGCAGATTATCCCTTAAGTGATTGATTGGTTTGGTTATTTCAACAGAATGGTAAAATATGTCGAGACACATTCCAGAAATCCATTCTGGAGTGGAGCTTTGCCCAGCATGAGGTTGAGAGGCTTGGTGGTGTCCAACCATTTAAATGTCCCGCTTGCAGTCCTGTCCAGACATGGGCTCCACTAGACCCCTGAAGTGTACTGAGGTGTCTTTTAAAAGGCCTAAATATGTTCAGAGTGGAAATGTTTGCTATATACTTCTTCTATTTTCTTTCTTTCTTTCTCTCTATTTATTCTTTCTCTCTTTTCTTTTCTTTTACCTTTATCTCTTCCCTCATTTAAGATCTCTAGGCTTGAAGAGAGAAAAGTTTTTTTTCTGCTATGCTCAACTACATCAAATGAACAACAGCCCAAAAGGGTGTAGAGCAAAAGTTGGTTCAAAGACCATTTTAAAAAAGAGGAAAAAGAGAAGTCTACATTTCACTCTGCTGCCACCAGTCGATGAAACATTGCAGATTCAGGCTGTTTTTTAATCTGACAGTGAAAGTTTATTCAAGTAAAATTAATATATTTTGTCTGAAAACTTTTCAAAGTAGTATTTGGTGCTTTGTTAGAAAAAGACACTTCCAGTATTACTGTAACATCAGCACACAACAGTATAATATTTAAGATGCCGTATTTACTCAATGGAAGAGAAACACTGACATCTGCTGGTGAGACTGAAACACTGCAGTCTGAGCATTTACATTCGCACTTAAAAAGAAAATTTTGTCATCATTTACTCACCTTCATGTCATTCTATATTTATATAACTTTATTCTATGAAATACAGAAGCAGATGTTTATCAGATGCGCTGATCCTAAACACACACACACACACACACACACACACACACACACACACACACACACACACACACACACTAGCTGGCAGTTAGCAGCAGCTTTCAAGCCATAAAATCTACACATGAATCAAAGCAGGTTTGCAGCGTTACAATAAAGTGGAGAAGATTATAGATTTTTTACATTTACATACTATGGAAGTCACTCAAAGAGCTACGGCTAACTTTGCTCAGAAATATTCACCCTGTTAGATTCCACCCTGTTATGTTAGGTCTAGAAACCTAACAGGGTGGAATGTGAAACTAACAGGGTGAAAATTCCAGATCCCAAGCTTGGAAGAAAAAAAGATGGCCCACTAGGGCGAGCAAGGATATAAAAATATTTATGCTGTTTTGTCGGGTATCCTCATAAGTGCAGTCTTAAATTAGTTAAATAAAGTCTTAAATTAACTTAAAGATTTGTAAGAAAATGAGACGAACATACTTTTGTCCTATTTTGTGAAGTGAGGAGCATCAACAGCATATATGTTTTTGAGCAAATTTTTTTGTATTATTTACCATCTTGTTGGCAAAAATGGACAGAGAAAAAGTACCTGTTCTTAATAATCAGGACATTTTTCTATTCATCAATAATTGTTTTGTTATTGTTTCAAGAATAAAAAATACTATCATGGCATAAGAGACATATATCATCCAAGAAAAGCTCATTATCGGTCAGCATTATTAACATTTTGAGATAACTATTCATATGTCCCTAACAGGGTGGAATATATTTTCAAAGCCATGTGTCTGAACAATGTATCCATAATTCATATTTTTTTGAGTTCCTGAGCTTGGCTCCTAATAGTTTAACATGTCACTACTTTAGAATGCTAAAACATGAAAAACGTAACTTTTTTTCCCCAAGAATTATGGAGACGAAATGTTACTGGATACCAGTAATCTGGATACCAGTAATGACCCATATGTTACTTCAAATTTCTTTGAGAGAAATATTTTCCCCCCAATTTTTACACATAGTAGGGTGATATGAGCATTATTTAGTACACACGTGTAACATAATATCTGTTTGATTTATTTACTGGTAGCCGAGGACGCCCTGGCGAGGAAACTCCACAAATGAGACTCCCACAGAAGTAATAGGACTCATTAAGTCCCAGGAAATAGTTGCAGGAAATAAGTGCGACTGATGTTATGAAAATAATTTGGAGTTAAATGAATGGGAGGCCCACATAAATATGTCATTAACTATTGTTATAAAGTGTTTTCACAACGTCTTTTGGCAGCAATATGTAAACAAATGCCATTGTACCGAACAGAACTCGCGTATCATTTTGCTGATTAATGCTACTGAAAAAGGTCAGTTGTTGTCATATTTTTGGACTGTACAAATCGGTCGACCCGGGAAAAACATTTACTATAGTACTATAGACTGCCAAAAGTTATAACAAATCAAGGAGAAAAGTGCAAAAAAGTGTCCGAGGAGCAAAAGGTGTTTGTGGCCCAACTGAACCAGGATTTCCAGGGCAAGAATCTTGACAATATTCATGTTTATGCGTATCATTTCCAGTCAGGTAGGTGAAATATTAAGCTAATATCTTATTTACTACTGCTCATATGTGTCTTTACCACCTTTTAGTTTGTCAAAATATTGCACCCTTTTCCTGCATACTAAGTCCTTCTCTATATGATGTAGCAGCTTCAGCATATTTTTTTCTGTGGTTTCGACAGCATAAATTAGCAAAACATGTTCAGTTGTACATTAACCGTGTGTAACTGTGAGGTAAGTGTAAACTCTCTACTATCACGGGAAGACTAATGCTTATAAATTCTACCAGTATATCGCAAACGTTGCTAATAATGCTTCAAGTTGAAGAATCTGGACAGCTAAATAAAGCCATTCAGACTGACAGAGGTTTGCAGTAACAGTGACTGGAAATCCTTCATGTGAATCACAGGTGGCTGTTTTACAGTTACTGAATTGTGAATTTTGACAACGTAAACGTTTACTTTTCTTTATACATACTGCCATCTTGTGGCTGAAACCTATTTGTGCAATTAGCCTACTCAACAGGGGTCCTTGTAGCTGAAAATATACTTTTAAGTTTGAAGTACTAGCCTACTGTTATTGAAGTCTTAGAAACTGAGCTGTTTATTCCAGCGCTGAGAAAACTGTGTCATACTGTGTGGAGAGCTGGCCAATCAGTACAAAGTGTATTATGACTTTAGGACTACTCTTTATGGTCCATGCAGTGTGTATGTATGTATTTGTTTTATTATATATGTATTTTTAAATAATTTTTATTTTGGGTATTAATTTATTCAGTAAATAATTAATAAGTAACATATTTATATTAGTTTGACAGTATTTATTTCTTTACTAAAGATTATTTTGACTCACCCTGGTCTGCAGTTCAGACACCCAGTGGCTGCTTATTTGAACTGAATGGAGTTGTTATTATGTTCATTCCAATTGTTATCCTAATGAGGCATTTGGCTTTAACTGTTAAACTGAATCTCTGTGATTGTTTTTTGTTTATTCTGTTACACAGTCGATTGCTTCACAGATTGTGGCCGTAATTTGTCATATTAACAGCTGTTTATGTTACATTGTGCTCAATGGTCTGTTTTATTTGCATGTTTGATAGATGATGGAAGCCTCTTTCTACGACAAAATAATGAACCAGCAGCGGCTCGAGCCGGAGTTCTTCAGAGGGTACAATTCTTCAAGCATATTTGTAGTTTGTATACATATTATTTATAGTATATTATAATGTAGTATAAAGGCATTTTGTTTTAGGCAAATATTGACAGATATTGTTGTCTTGTTCATAAAATATTTTTGCATTTTTAAGCATTAGTTCACCCTAAAATAAATGACAGTTGTATAAGTTATTTTATAAGTTTACTTATTATAAGTTATTTTCCTTTTTTTTGGAACAAATAAAGTAATACAGATTTTGAACAGATTATGGGTAAGTAAATAATGAGATTTTTTTTTTTTTAACATTTTGTGAACTATCACTGATGTTAAAATTTTATCTTGTAATTCAGCATAATGTTTTCTGGTGGACAATGGATGGGAATAGATGGGAAAATGGGAATGATTTAGGATTGAATTATGAAAGATTTACTCTATTCTCATTTAGTCAATCAAATAGTCATTATTGTGTCCAGTTTCTTTCACTTTCCTCATTACTTGTGTTTGTGCGTGTTCCCACCGGACAGAAATAGAGTTTGTGTGTCGAGGGAATGATTACGAGCATCAACAGTGGATGCTCAGAGAGTTTCCTCATGCCATCAAAATGTAGCACACCAACCTGCCCGACCACACTATCCACCAAGCTTAAACACATTTTTGTCAATTTTATTATTTTTTCTTTTCATTACATTTTTTCTTCTTTTGTTCATTATGGAAGTATAATGAAAACAGTCAAAATTGATTTGAAAAAAATAAAATAAAATAAATAAATAAATATATATATGAGTTTGTCCTGTATTAACTGGATTTGTTTAATTCAGAATGTTACATTACAAGTTTACATTTAACTTCCTAAGACCGTCAAACTGCTCCTCGAGGGTTCATAGCTGAGGGCTGGTGTGTGGATGAGGGCAATTAAAAAATTGAAAAGTGCTAATAGGGCAGCTGTTAGATGTGTAAACTGTTGGTCGGCAGCCAGCAGCACAGTTTCTAATCAGATGCTGCTCTTTGACCTCTTCTCTTCACAGAGTCCAAACGACTGCTAATGGTCTGATAGTTGAGTATCTCTGTGGCATAAATTCAGGAGTAGTTTGAGGAAGGTTTTATTGCTTTATTACAGTTAGGAGACTTAAGTCTCAGTTAAGCTTCAGTTATAAGTATCACTTTTGTCTCTGATTTTTCTTCTGAATCCAATAAAAGAAAAGAAAAACAATTAACTCTGAGATTAATTTAAAATAAATGAGATCTATCTATCTATCTATCTATCTATCTATCTATCTATCTATCTGTCTGTCTGTCTGTCTGTCTGTCTGTCTGTTGATGTTGTCTCTATCTGTCTGTCTGTCGTTCTATCTATCTATCTATCTATATCTATCTATCTGTTGATGTAGTCTCTATCTGTCTCTGTCTGTCGTTCTATCTATCTATCTGTCTGTCTGTCTGTCTGTCTATCTATCTATCTATCTATCTATCTATCTGTCTGTCTGTTGATGTTGTCTCTATCTATCTGTCGTTCTATCTATCTGTCTATCTGTCTGTCTGTCTGTCTGTCTGTTGATGTTGTCTCTATCTGTCGTTCTATCTATCTATCTATCTATCTGTCTATCTGTCTGTCTGTTGATGTTGTCTCTATCTATCTATCTGTCTGTCATTCTGTCTATCTATCTATCTATCTGTCTGTCTGTCTGTCTGTTGATGTTGTCTCTATCTATCTGTCTGTCGTTCTATCTATCTATCTATCTATCTATCTGTCTGTCTGTCTGTCTGTCTGTCTGTCTGTTGATGTTGTCTCTATCTGTCTGTCTGTCGTTCTATCTATCTATCTATCTATCTATATCTATCTATCTGTTGATGTAGTCTCTATCTGTCTCTGTCTGTCGTTCTATCTATCTATCTGTCTGTCTGTCTGTCTATCTATCTATCTATCTATCTATCTGTCTGTCTGTTGATGTTGTCTCTATCTATCTGTCGTTCTATCTATCTGTCTATCTATCTGTCTGTCTGTCTGTCTGTCTGTTGATGTTGTCTCTATCTGTCGTTCTATCTATCTATCTGTCTATCTGTCTGTCTGTTGATGTTGTCTCTATCTATCTATCTGTCTGTCATTCTGTCTATCTATCTATCTATCTATCTATCTATCTATCTATCTATCTATCTATCTGTCTGTCTGTCTGTCTGTCTGTTGATGTTGTCTCTATCTATCTGTCTGTCGTTATATCTATCTATCTATCTATCTATCTATCTATCTATCTATCTATCTATCTATCTATCTATCTATCTATCTATCTGTCTGTCTGTCTGTCTGTCTGTCTGTCTGTCTGTCTGTTGATTTATCTGTCTGTCTGTCCATCTGTCTGTCCATCCGCCCATCTCTAAGTCTCTATATCTAAATCTCTCATTTTCTCTGTGTGGGTCTTTTCATTTTTTTTGATGTTGCTAATGTCTTTGGCACCAAGATGATGAAATTATTTCTTTTTTTTAGATCAGTTTTGTGATGTTCATGTTGTTTGTGTTTTGTTGTAGAGCCTGTGGGTTGAGCAGACAACGCTGACCCTCGCTCAGAGTCTACCTGGTATCTCTCGCTGGTTTGAAGTTGAAAAACAAGAACTGGTGAGTCATTTTGATAAGACAGTTGTAGACTGCAGCCTTTGATAAATCGTAAACACTGTCTATCACGTACAAGACATGGTTTTTCCAAGCACTTCGCCACTGTCGTGAATTTAAAGTAACTGCCCCCAAGACTGCACATCCACCATCAACACAATCATGTAAACATAAACAGAGACATCATAACCTCATTGTGCTTTCAATGCAGGTGGAGATGAGTCCTTTGGAGAATGACAGTGAGGTGTTTGAAAACAAGATGCTGCAGTTGAGGACGCTGATCGCCCAGTGTCAGATGAGACAGATGCTGAACATCAACCTTCTCACCATGTGCCTGAATGGAGTCATCGATGCTGCTGTCAATGGAGGCCTGGCTCGATACCAGGAAGTATGGGACTGGATTGAGAGCAGGGTCAATCTGCTTCTGGTAGATTAGAGGTGGACTTTGTGTTGATTATTTCACTGCCTTAAAACTTGGATGAAAATGTAGAGTACTGCAAAAAAGAATGGGAAAAATTATACTCTATCTCTGTCAAAAACATACTAATGAACATTTAACCATATATTATATTATTTTTATGACTATTCTAAGTATTATTTTGTATAATTATTGCATAATAGTGGGACTATAACTAATGTAAAATGTAGGGAATCTGATTTTTGTTTCCACTAAAATAAGTCATTTTAATCAAGTCAATATTTTAGGCTGGTTAGTTCAAATTAGTAGCAATTCTGCTGTTAGTCACTCTCCATTATTAACTGAATACAAATGCAAATTATTATTTTGTGTTGAATCACTATTATGGAAGAAAACTACTACACAAGTTGTGAATATTGTTATATACTGACATACGTATGTTTTGATGTCATTTTATGACATTAGGCAGGCAAAACATTAAAATCTTTGAATTGTTGTGATCAAAATGTTTTGACTTTGTTGTTGTCTCATAGCTTTGACAACATAAATTGGGTGTAAAGTGATTTAATAGTCTGAGTGCACTGACTCCAGTTTCACCTTCTTCCTTTTAGCAAGATGAAAGACCGGTTTCTAGCTGTTGTTTTCGGCAAAAGCCTCAAAAGAGCATTCGCTGGATGTTTAATGACTAGCCCACATCCTCACACTTCATAGGACCGTTTGCTGCGTGTATCTCTGACAGTTGCCAAGCAACAGCATGTTGAGCACTGGCCTTTTGTGAGCATGAGCTTCAGCTAACTCTATTAAAGGAAAGAGCTAACTGCAGGGGTCCTCCTGAATCCCAGCATGCACCTCACTGCACAGATGATGAGTTTACCACAGAGCACAGGGCTCCAGGTCTAGTCACCGGGCTATGAAACCTACATCAAAATGTCACTTACATATGACAATTAGCATGACAGATTAAACGAGAGTCGTGGAAATGGTCCCCCAGTGTCTTTGTAATGTTGCATCATACTTTCTAAGAAATGAGTAGGAGTACAGGTTAGTTTACAGCATTCAAATGGCTGTGAGACATGCACTGAATTTCACACTGTGTGAGTTTATTTATTAACTTGTCTTTTATTAAAAATTAGCCAGAATGAAAATGATTGATGCGTCTCTTTATGTAATTCCTCACGCAGGCATTCTTTGTGAAAGATTACATCGCAAATCATCCAGAGGATGAAGAGAAAATTACTTGTCTTAGGGAATTGATATTTGAACAGGTATAAAAACAACTATTATTTGGGTCAGTGATGTGACACTCATATTTTTTGTATGTTCATTTATTATAAAATATATTAAAAATGCTATTCTTATAATGACTTTAATACGTCTGATGATGCGTCTCTAAAATATAATCATATTAATTTATTAATGTATTAAATTAAAAAAAAAAAACGTTTACTTTGAAAAATATTTGAAAGCTTAATAAAAAAAGATAAATAAGAAAATGCTATTACTTTTTACTTGATTGATGCAAAACATGATAAGCTGTTAAATGTAAACATTTCTTGAAAATTCTATAAAAAGTTTTTAAAAAACTAAATGAAGCCAACATTTATAAAAAAGTAAATTTTTAAGATACAGTTGAAGTCAAAAGTTTACACCCCCCTTTCAGAATCTGCAAAAGGTTAGTTATTTGATCAAAATAAGAGGGATCATGCAAAAAATAAGAGTTTCCTAGTCCACAAGAGAAAATAATATTTGAATTTATAAAAATGACCCTGTTTACATACGCTTGATTTTTAATACTGTGTTGTTACCTGAATGATCCACAGCTTTGTTTTTTTGTTTAGTGATGAAAACATTTGAACAGAATGGGGATGTGTACATTTTTCTTATTTTGCCTAAATATCATATTTTTGCATTTAGTACTGCCCTTCAGAGACTACAGAAGATACTTAAATGTTTACCAGAAGACAAAATATTTACCCTGATCATCAATTTCAAAAGAAGTTTTCACCCTAAACGAAGTGAGCAAAATCACCGGCCAATCAGAGAGCTCAAGTGAAGTCTTCAGCATGCAAGTAAGAAATTCAAAGATACTCTCAGTGTTGGGAAACAAAAACATTAAAGTTTTTTTTTTTTTTAAATAAAGTTTGTTATTTAAATTATGATAATTTATAATGTGATTTATATTATCTTAATAAAGAAAAAGAACTGTTGTCTTTTTCTAGCCCAGTCCATCTACCTCAATCTCACACAATGCGAACAGCTCTGCTCCCTTCAGCAGTAGAGGTGAGTGAATTCAATAAGAATAAGAAATCCAGCACTCAAAAGCAAGCGGTTCTAACAACTCCCCACAAGATAATTGGCATCATTTTGCAGCATTACCTCATTTCCTCTGTTATTTCATATCTATTCAACTCTCACCCTACGTGCCTTTATTTCTCTTCATTAGCTTCTCCACTGCCATCTGACAAGCACAAGCACTCCAGAGAAAACGCCTTCCTCTCTCTGCGGAACAGACTCTGCAGTGGCATTTTCTCCAAGCCTGCTGGACCCCCACACAGGTCAGAGTGCTTCCACCGTCACTGTTTAACTGTTACATGTCAAACTGAATAATGTAGGGTGGGGTTTCATTTTTTATCCTTGAAGAATTGATTGTTTCCTTTCAGTCAGTCACGCTTGATGTTACGTCGACACTGACATTAGGGGTCTCACTTGGGAGCCCCAATCACCTCTAAGCATTTCAAGAAATGGTCAATGACTATTGGCAAGTGGAATTTGTATCCCAAGCCACTCCCCATATATACAAGTATATAAGATGGTGGTGTGCATCTGCTCATTCAGATTTTTACTTTGGAGCTGAATGCTTCATGAGCGCCTTTCTCTTATGAGAAAAACAACAAGAAAAACTACAAGATCTGGGGTGTGCAGGAGATTCCCTGCACATTCAGCGGTGTGTTCACCCCTGTTAGCACAGCTAAGTCCTATGTTCCACCTGTGGGTGCTCCAGCCTAGTTGGAGGGGAGCGTCTTTCAAGATGTCTTTCCGACTGTGTGCTTCTGTGTGTGGTAGTTTCCGTACCTCTGATGATGGGCATGATCTCTGTCTCAGGTGTCTGGGCCATAAGCATGCTAAGACGGCTTTTGTGGATGGGTCATGCCCGAATTGCATGTCCATGGCTATGCTTAGGTTGTGATTTGCATTTATTATGAAGCTTCCCTTGAACTCTACCCAGCCTGGTTACACTGCTCGTAAAGACCTCATGGCTACGTTGGTTAGAGACAAGGGTGACCTGAGGATTATGGTCAGGAATGTCTGGCCGGGTCAGCCCCCACGGAAGTCCTGCACCTTTGCAGCACAGCAGTGTCGAGCTCCTGGATGAAGGGGCTGGTCTGTCCGTGGTGGACCCAGTCTCTCATCTGGGGCTCCTCAAGAGGATAAGATGTCAATCACAGCATTCGAGGAGGGGCTTTTGTCGTCTGGTACTGAAAAGTCTGAAAAGGCTACGGCGGCTGCAGAGTCAGAAGATGATTTGACGGCCATGCTCCTCCAAGCATCGGGCCGGAGGAAAACGTGGAATAACTGTCCGCAACTCTCATCCCAAGTCTGTAAGGTGACGTCAGCTCTGGCTGCCAAGGCGGTAAATGCTGTGTGCCAGGCCACCTCCCCCTGCACGTGGTGGCCATCCTGCAGGTACATCAGGCCAAAATCTTGAAAAATCTACACAAGGGTAGTTCAGACCCTGGTGTGATGCAGGAGCTTGTGCAGGTGATGTCTACCATGGCACCCATGTTCCGACCCATTTCTGGCTTCTGGACGGGACACGGAAGAACTTGCTGGCTGTGATAGACACTTCCAAAGATGCCTGGTTGACAATGTGTTTTCCTTCCTGCAGGAATAATTAGAGCACAGGTTCTCCTCTTCCACCTGGAAGATCCTTGTGGAAGCATGACTTGATCATCAGGTTCCTGGGAGGTGTGGGGAGATTAAATTTTCCCAGATCACACCTCATGCCCTCTTGGGATCTCTCTGTGGCCCATGCAGGATCACGGAGAGCCACCTTTGAGCCGCTTGACTAATTGAGATTAACTTCTTGTCACTCAAATCAACGCTCCTGGATATGCTCATTTCCACTAAGAAGGGCTGGGGACCTGCTGCCATTCTTGGACAACAAATCGTGCCCTGAATTTTCATCATCAGAATAGTACATGCGTATTGAAGTTATTTGGTAGTAATCAGTTGTTCCACAAGGTGGTAACACTGTCCGGGACTGTAGTTTCACAGTAAAAAACAAAACTAAAGAGACAGAAGAACAACAACAAAATATTTAAAATATTTTACCAGTAAAAAATAGGGCAGACACTGAACACGGATTAAATATAATGTATAAAATATAATAAAATATAATTTATTATTTCAAAACTTAATAAAAAAGATAAATAAGAAAATGCTATTACTATATTATGCTATAACTTGATTGATGCAAAACATGATAAGCTATTAAATGTAAACATTTCTTGAAAATTCTATAAAAGTTTTTAAAAAACAAAATGAATGCCAACATTCAGAAAAAAGTAAATTTTTAAAATACAATTGAAGTCAAAAATTTACATCCCCCTTTCAGAATCTGCAAAATGTTAATTATTTGACCAAAATAAGAGGGATCACACAAAATGCATCTCACTGTTTATTTAGTACTGACCTGAATAACATGAATTTTCTATGTTCACATAGTCTACGTGAGAAAATTATATTTGAATTTATAAAAATAACCCTGTTCAAAAGTTTACATATGCTTGATTCTCAATAATGTGTTGTTACCTGAATGATCCACAGCTGTGTTTTTTTGTTTAGTGATAGTTGTTCATGAGTCCTTTGTTTGTTCTGAACAGTTAAACTGCCTGCTGTTCTTCAGAAAAATCCAGAAAAATTCTTTAGTTTTACAGCATTTTTGTGTATTTGAACCCTTTACAACAATAATTGTATGATTTTGAGATCCATCTTTTCACACTGAGAAACTCATGTGCAACTATTACAGAAGGTTCAAATGCTCACCGATGCTCCAGAAGGAAAAACATTGCATTAAGAAATGGGGAGATACTTCATCAAATGGAGAATACTTTGAAAAACTATGTGTTCGACTGTATGCATACGTTAGCATACACATACAAAAACAAAGTATACTTTGGGCTTTAGCGGAGGAGTCTGTTGCCTTGTGTTGCATGCCATTTGTCACCCCCTATGGACTAGATTTTCTATTGAAAAATATTTAAAAATGCAATTTATTCCCTTGATACAAAGCTGAATTTTCAGCATCATTACTCAAGTTTTCAGTGTCACATGATTCTTCAGAAATCAGTCTAATATGCTGATGTCTTATTATTATCAACATGGAAAGCAGGTGCTACTTAATATTTTTGTGATACGTTTTTTTTTTTTTTCGGGATTCTTTGATTTAAAATAGAAATCTTTGTCATGTCTAATCAATTACATGTGCCCCAAACATTTGGTTTAAGGTGGTGTGTATATATACATATGTATACTGTAAACATTCACAATGAAAGACAATAGCAGGAGTAGCAGATTCACTGAGACTTCTGTTTTTCATATTTTTTGCAGAGGATGATTCCATTCCAGCTACTAGTGGATTCAGCATTACCATGCTGTGAACCCAATCTCCCCACACCTGAGACAGGTACTGCAGCTTTCTGCTGTCAGATAACAGACGTTACACATGAATCGGTTATGTACAGCTCAATGACACGTCCTTTTGTTCCTCTGTGTGTGTTTGTGTGTGTGTGTTGAACAGGATCTCTGCAGGAACGTGAGTTCCCCTCAGATTAGTTTATGCTTAAGCCACTCCATATTAATAGTTGATGATAAGTTGGTGTATCTAATGATGTTTGTCCTTAATTTTGCTCTGCAGTCAATGGTCCCATCCCTCATGACCTTATGACCTCCTGACCAATGGCTTGCCGATGGGGAGCCTGGTGTCTCACTCCCCTGCTTGTTCTGGCAGCTACATCAGCGGGATCTCATCCCTTAGCCGCTGCATTGTCTCTGAAACATGTGGGATCGACCTCCTGCTGCCAGACCCTCCTCTACCCCCCACCGTCCCCACAGATGTGCTTATTCGCCAGGGCAGTAAGACTCCTCCGAGTACAGCTGGACCTGCATCCCATTTTAACTGCTTTGTGCTTTCTGGAATGGTAAAAAGGTGCTACATATTTCTTAGTGTTTTTTTTTTCTAATGTAGCCTTAGGTTAGGAAAACTTAACAGAAGTTAGCGTGACCGCTAGTGCTCAACAATGTGCTTCTTAAACCGTGTGCAAAGGCGTAGTTCAAGACTGCATGGGGCAGGAGCAGTACAAAGCAATATAACCATTGTAGTTTGCAGAGAGTGATAGAAACAAACATCATCTAGTTCTGAGATGACTTTTCCCAGCAGCCTGATCCCTAAATCAGTTTGTGTCGCCGCAGTCACTTCCAAACAATATTGGCTAGATCAAATCTGTTTCTTATTCTCCTTTAAATGTTAAATCTGACGGAACTTTCCGCATTACGGTTAGAAATTCAATTTGGGATCTTATTTGGACTTTGTAGAGGCTAAAGATAAAGTTTAGGAAATGCTGTGTGGAGTTGACATTTATTTATATTGTTTCAGTATTTGTTTTCTTTAAAAAAAAAGTTTTTTACATCACATTTTCATTTAAAAAAAGTATTTTATCATTTTATATGCTATTTTTTACCATTCAACTCTAGTCACGCCTTTCAGCTCCTGTCCTGTTCTCTCCTTTCTCCCTTTTTATGTAATATACTCTTTTGTTAATTTTTTTTTTTTACTTGTAAAGTTGTACGTTATTTATCGTCATTTTTATATATTATGTTGTCTCTTGAGATCCAATACAAGGAGTGCAAGCAACCTTTTACCATGTTTAAACATTTACCACAGCTTCTTTAACTTTCATTTTATTATGGTTAAATAGCATTTTGATGAAAACTTCAATGTTGGAAGTTTCAGTTAACCTTAAAGGACCAAAAGGTACATCTTCTACACATTAGTTTTTTAATTTTTGGGACATATTATCAGAGTAATACCATATTATGTAGATGCCATAAAACAAGGCTATGACTAGATTACTATATTATAATATTAATATTTAATTTATTAATTATTAATCATGTAATAATAATGAATATATTTTAATTGTTATATAAATTAAAATAAATCTCAAGTGACAAAAGTTCATACATATAAAATGTACTGAAACTTATATGATCAGACATTTACCTCAGCCTCATTATTTTGAATATTTTTTAAAATTGAATATGAATGCACTAATAGTATTTATTTTTTACGTTTTTGTCTGCCTGAAAATGTTTCACATTTCAGTTTTTATTTTTATTTTTATTTCTTTCAAATCTCACATTCCTTTTTTTAAATCTTAAATATCACATTTGGTAATTACATGAAAATTATGTAATTTTTTTTTATAATTATTAAAATTGTATATATGTATGTATATGTTGTGTATGTATATATTTATATACACATTTTAGTTTGCTTTTAAACATTTTCATTACTGTATTAAAACTTAAGTTTTGTATGTAAAATTGAAATATTTATTTATTTATCTGTACATAATTATAATAATTAAAAATATTTTATTCAAAATTTTAAATATTACCTTATTGTACTGTTACATAAAATGTAAATAACTATTTCATTTTATACATATTAGTCTAAAACATACTATCTCATTGTTTGAATGAAAGCGGGAAGGCTTTAGGACCCGGAAGCAGCGAGCGTGGTGTCGTACTGAACGGAGCGACGTACAGCACATACATAAAGACGTTAGGTGAGTGTATTGACACACGTCTGATATCATTGATACTCGGCATTCAGACCTCGTTGGTGTTGTAGGGTTTATGCTTAACTCTTGCATATGTATTAGAATTGTATCCATCCGTTATGAAGTTCATCACACACCCCACTCTTTGCCCTTGTTTATAGTTGGCATGACCTGTCAATCCAGCGTGGTCGCCATAAACGCTAAACTACAGAAGCATTTCCTTTTGTCGTAGTTTTAAAATTAGTACACAAAATGAAACAAGAAATGTAAGACGACGATATGTTGTACATTTGCTAATGTAGTAACTGGTGTTTGTACAGCCGATCTGTCAGAGCTCAGGCTGTGTTTCAAAACTTGTAATGTCCTATACGTAGAATACCTGAAGTACTACAAATACTAGTATACTACACAGAAGTATACTCCTACAATGCAGTGCACTGTACTCGACCTTCCAGGTCCAGAGTCAGGTACGAATTGATCTGCCACAAATTTTAAACATTTAATCTAAACGGACAGTTGTAAGTTAAGACAGTTTTACTCAAAATTATATTAAAAATAGGAAATAATAGTTTAGATATTTGGAAGGTTGACTGAACCAGACCAGTTTTTGCTACTAGATTAAACATGGACTATATGGACTATAAAAAGGTCATGCAAAGGTAATACAGTATAATAGCATGCTATATATATATGTTTATCAATATATCAGTACACTTTATTTTAATAAATAGTGGAAGTGGCCATAGACATTTAAAACAGGCCTATGATGCCCAATATGTTGATTGTTTAAAATGTGTTTATGCCTATTAGGTAGGCAGCTCGTTATGTTTTGAGACGCAGCCAGTGCTTGTTTGCTGCCCATCGTGGTCACTCAGTTCAGGAATAAAGATCAGTAGCCTATCTTTTCATTTTTTGCCATATAGATTTCATATAAAGGTACGTGAAGACACTGATATATTAAAAAGAGGTCATTCTCCCATATGAGTGCTGGATTTAGTTTCTAGGTTAATTAATTAACGAAGTTGCCCTTGCGAAGCTGCCCTAATGAATAGGATTATTTTGAATTTCTAATCAGTAACTCATGGAAACATGCTTTGCAGTATAAAATGGATGTTTCCTTTCCAAGGAATTTTAGTAAATTAAAGGCAATTCAGTAGTCTATATATTAAGTGTATCAGATTAAATATTATACATGAATATTAACAGTATTCTGCATAGTAAAAATATAACTTGCAACACTACGAATACAGTTTTTGCAAAATGAAAATATTATAAAAATGTGAAAATAATTTTAATTACATAGAATTAGGTAACACTTTACAATAAGGTTAGTTAACTATATTAGTTAACATGAACTAATAATGAACTGCACTTATACAGCATTTATTAAGCTTTGTTAATTTTAACATTTACTAATACATTATTCAAATCTTGTTAACATTAGTTAATGCACTGTGAACTAACATGAATAAACAATGAACAACTGTATTTTCATTAACTAACGTTAATGAAGATTAGCAAATACAGTAACAAATGTATTGCTCATGGTTAGTTCATGTTAGTTAATACATTAATGTTTAACTAATGAACCTTATTGTAAAGTGTTACCGAATGTTTTATATTTGTGAAAGAAAAAAATCACACACACAAATATGAATTTCTTTACAAACTGAAATAGGGCTGCCCTCTAATAGTCGACTAAGCGTTAGTTGACCAGAAAAGGCTTGGTCGACCAAAATTTTATTAGTCGTTTAGTCGCAGAAATAAATAAATAAATCTCACGGAGAGATCGTTAATGGCTATAGTCTGCGTGGTAATAGTAATACAGTATACATTGGGCAGTACATCCAACATATTCATCAACCTCAAATATGGCTTATTATCTGAAACGTAGCCTAAGTAGTAGCAACTTTACATGTAATGTTGTACAATGTAATGTTAAACAGTGGTTTTCAAACCCTGGGTGGGTCGCGGGACTTAAAAAATGGGTCGCCAGGACGATTTAAACAAGATGTATAGGCTATGTATGTAACAAAGTTCAAGATTCAGGGAGAAGGATGCGGGAGGCTGCAAACTAAACCGAAAGTAAAACGCGCGCACGCATGCAAAAGCAATTTTAATATCCCGCTTTCAGCTACTATCCCAATGCGCGCAAATTAGGCTATATATATTTTTAAAAAGTTTGAAAACCACTGACCTAGAGAAATGTGCGCTGTCTGTGTGGAAGCTAAACAGACATGCGCTTAATGCAGGCCCGGCGCTAGAGGGGGGGCCAGGGGGGCCTTGCCCCCCCGTGCGTAGCCCTGTGCCCCCCTATATGTGATTTTAGCAAGTATAAAATTATTAGCATTAAAATCCCCAAAATATAGAATATTGATGTAATGATGTATTTTACTGTGTGAACAATAAAATGTTTAAAATTAATTTTATGCTTAAATATAAACGCATATAGGATAAGTGTTTTCAACCAATCAGTGTTTCGATCAATTACTTCGTCCAATCGTTGTTGAGCTCACTAACCTGTGATGCGTGCCTCGCGACGTGAAACATTATAGTTCTTCACCGGTTTTTTGCTTAAAACAAGACGGTTTTCTAAAGATGGATATCCGAAACTGGCTAAAAAGACCACCATCTAAAGTTGCGGATGCATCGGTTGACATTGAGGTGTCCAGCAACAATCGAGTAGGCTGCAGTGCTGATATTAATGTTAGTTGCTGCTCGACGTCATGCTTGGAGTCGGACTCGTTACCATCAACAAGCACTACACCCGCTTGCAGCCGAAGTAAAGGCCCTGATGAAGATAATGGAGTTCCAAATGATCTCGGCACAGATTCACCATGTCAAGTCATTTTAGAGAAGTATCCAGTATCAATATTTTCAGGAAAGAAGAGGTCCTTTTCCAGCAATTGGTTTAAAGGGAGAAACTGGTTGGAGTATTCAGTGAAAGCGGACGCCCTGTTTTGCTTCGCCTGTAGAAAATTCCGGACAGGCGCTGGCGCCTCCGATTCAGCTTTCACAACGATTCGTTTTCGAGACTGGAAACACGCTTTAGGAACAAAAAAGGACTGGGAAAGCATGCTAGGTCAAAAGAGCACATTGCATGCATGACACTGTGGATGAACAAGGAGCACAGGTTTGGAGAATGTAACGGCAAGCTCATACAAGCTCTCGCAGCCTTGGACCCTGCTGGCGAGTCTTTTCTGCACAAAACGAAACTAAAACCACTGTTAGACCTGACAGGTGCGGAGCTCGTTGATAGCGAAAACGCGGTCGCTAAGAAATTCCTTTGCACAGAAATCGATGCTTTGCCCAATGAGACATGGACAGTCGCAAAAATTGACAAAATTTGGTAAAACCTTGATGACAGTTGCGGAGATTCAGTTCAATTAAATGCCGACGCCTCCAACTTTTCTGATGGTAATTAAGTTTTACTTATTTTTTTTTATTATATGTAAACCTGTGCACATGCGGCTGCGTTTTTGTGTGTTCCACAGCATTAAATGTTGTGGAATTTTACAGCGTTTATAAATTACGTATTATATGTTTATAAATAAGGTGCTGCAAACTGCCGAGTTTGGATTTTTTTTTTTTAACGGTTTTTCGTTTGCCCCCCCTCAGAATTTGAATGCCCCCCTGTCAGTACTGGCCTGGCGCCGGGCCTGGCTCGTTATAATGATCTAAATGTTTTATTAATAAACGTACGATTAGTCGACTAACGCTTAAAATAAACGACTACTAGTCGACCAGAAAAATCCTTAGTCGAGGGCAGCCCTAAATTGAAAGTTAATTGAAAAATAGTAATAAAACTACAAAAATCTCTAATTTCACCATCATTTTAATGGATTATACATTTTCTGTAAAATTTTTGGAACTTGTCAAATTGTCATACAATAGAAGATATTCCATACAGCCTGTCACTGAGATTTCGTACAAAAGGTGTTATATGATTTTTTTTCATTAGAAATATGTACAAATAATCAAAAACAAATTTAAAATATAAACTGCTACACTATGTATACATTTTTGCTAAATTAAAATATTAATTAAAAAGTGTAACTTATTTATTAATTATTATTATTAATTTTATTATTAATTAAAATGGTTACAATTAATTAAATTTAAATCATTTCATGTAACATTTTGTTTTAAAAAAAAACCACACACACTATATGAATTTCTTTAAAAATTAAAACTGTTAATAAAACTAATGAAAATCCCTCATTTCACCAACATTTTTATGTATTATACATTTTCTTAAATGAATAATCCATGTTTCTTAAAAAATATTATATTTTATATATATATATATATATATATATAATTATTTTTTATTAAAATCTTTTATAATTTAATCTAAATCAATTAATAGAATATTTTATATTTTTGAAAGAAAAAAATCACAGACACAATATCTATTTTTTTTACAAACTGAAAGTGAAAATCTCTCATTTTAACGGATTATACATTTTTTGTAAATTTTTTTTGAAAGTCATACAATAAAACAGTGGTTCTCAAAGTGTGGTATGAGTACCAGTAGTGGTACACAGGCTCCCTCTAGTGGTACGCAGAGGAATCACTAAATTAATTATAAATTAATGCTAAAACAATACATTTTAACTTAATCTTTAAGTAAAATTGTTTGTTTTTTTACGTTTAAGTACAGTACAGTTTTTATTTAACTTTTAGCTACAACATATTTAAATGTAATCATTAAGTTAATTTACCTGTTTTTATTCCTGGTTTAATTCATTTTAAATCATTTTTTAAATCATTTTAAATGTTTTTATTGTTGTGATTATTACTTTTTTAATGATTATTTTAACTCATCTTATGTACAGCACTTTGAATTACTATTGTGTATGAAATGTGCTATATAAATAAACTTGCCTTTGTCAGCACAGTGCAGTGTTAATGTTCAATGTTAATGGTCAACTGTGTATTTACAATGCTAAAGTGGCTGACAACAATAAATATTTTTAATTTATAATTTATATTATTAACTGTGCGGACTAGTTAATATGACTAGGTGATATCTGAAAATAGTTTTTTTTTATATTAAAAATATGTACAAATAATATAATTTAAAAATATAAACTCCTACACTATGTATACTTTTGACTTTTGCATATAAACAGTTTTGAAAAGTTTTACCATAGGACATTGTGAGTCAGCCTCATTCTTTTTTGTCTGCTCGTCTACAGCTGTCTGCAGCACATCATTAATCTCAGCGCTGCTGTGATGCAGACTAATGGTCAAGCATTCCAGCTGAAATCATACTTACAGGTGCAGACATTGAGATAATTTAATCAGATTCGGTCTGTCAGCGCCGTGTTGTGAAATGCTCTGTTAAAATAGGCCCATGCATCAAGGAAACCGAAAATTGCCTTGTCGAGTGTGGAAATCTGTCATTGCGGTTTCAAATTACCCCAAAGCAGCGAGTTCACTAAGCATTTTTGGACACATTTGATGACTGGCGCAATTAAAATGGTTACGCTCAGGTATGCATAAACAAAGGTACCATGCTACAGTTTTACATTATGCAGGTGGCATATTTGACAGTATTACTCGCAGGATAAATGGGGTAGAAGTTATAAATGCGAAGCATATGATAAATCGATTCTGCTGGCATGAGACCACCGTGCTCCGTTCCGCAGCTGTGTGCAATGGTCACCTAATATTACCCAGGCATTTGCTTTCAACTCCAAAAACACATCTTTAATTGGACGCGGCTACAAAAAATCCATCTATGTTGCACACCTGCTGTGTTTTATCGCTCACGGTTTTATTTCTGTCCGTAGAACGTGGAAAATGGTGGAAAATGTTCTCGACTCGGAATCTGAAAGCAGCCTTTGATGAAAAATGAACTCGATGCTTTCTTTTGATCACTGCGCACCAGTCCTAGATTCTCCCATCTGCCCGTTTTTAAGAATAAACTATTAGATGCTCCACTTTACACACCTTTGAGATTCTCGTGGCATGTGCCAACCATCTATATAGAGGGCATTGCTCTTCATGTGTAGCCTGAAGTAAAAATCTAGGATTGTGGCTTAGTGGTGGGACAAGCAAAAATAAAAGACTTTAGGGAACAAAGGCCGTTGTGTGTTGTGTGGCACCATCATGATTGGCAATCTCTCACTGTATGTGCTGGTGAGGGATTATTGTTAGAGCAACCTGACAGCTGGCACTTGGCAGGTCTGCCCAGAACACCATGGATAATTTAGCTGTTAGTTGTCATAATAGTTCATTAGCCGCACTCTTGTGTGAGACGTAACTCTTCAGCAACTAAGCGAATGAATACTTAACATAGTACAAGAAGTTTCAGCGCAGGGTAAGACACACGAGAGCTGAATCTGCTAGACAAAGTTGACGTGAAATCTAAATGTACCCTGTTTGCTTTCTTAATGCATGTTTCTGCTCTTATTGTGTTTGATTTAGCACTTGCAAGGTCTTACAGAGAAAGAAAAATGTGTTTAATCAAAATTCAGTAATCTCTGACATTTATATAAAGTGCTATGCAAAGTTTATTTGAAGGAAATTAATACATTTATTTAGCAGGATCAAAGGTGACAGTAGACATTTATTGTTACAAAAGATTTTTCATAAACGCTGTGCTTTTGAATTTTCTGTTCATTAGTAAAAGTTGCTACAAAAATATAAAGTTTTAAAAAATCAAAAAAATCAGCAAATTAGAATGATTTCTGAAGGATCATGTGACACTGAAGACTGGAGTGATGATGCTAAAAATTCAGCTTTGCATCACAGGAATAAATAAATTACATTTGAAAATATATTCAAATAGAAAACAGTTATTTTAAATTGTAATAATATTTCACAGTATTACAGTTATTACTGTATTTTTTTAACAAATAAATCTTTTCAAGACCTTTAAAAATTCTTATCTCCAAATTTTTTGAACAGTCTATAAGTCAAAAGCTATTTAATATTATGTACATATAGTAATAATAAATTTATTAGTGATTAATAATAATAATATATTAGAAGTTCTGGCCATTTTTATAATGTTGATGATATACATTCTATGGAATCCTGTTTACGCCACTGAATAAAAAAATGAAAAAGGTAATGGCGACTTTTTAATGGCGACTTACAATTCTCAATATTTTTCTCGTAATTGCAAGTTTACATCTCACAAACTAGTTTTTTCTCAGAATTGTGTGACACAAACTCCCAATTCTGACTTTTTTCTCAAATAAACATACAATTCTGAAAAAAAGCTAGAATTACGAGAAACTCACAATTCTACAATTCACAATTTATATCTTGCAGTTGAGGCGAGATATAAACTCACAATTCTGACTTTTACTTTTCAGAATCGAGTTTGTATCTCCCAATTCTGACTTTATAACATAATTGCCAGTCTCTTTCCCCCTCAAAATTGGACTTTATGACTCAGAATTGTGAGTTCATGTCACAATTCTGAGAAAAAAGTCTGAATTGCGAGATATAAACTCGGAATTCTGAGAAATAAACTTGCAATTCTGAAAAATAAAGAGATATAATTGCAAGATGTAAATTCACAATTGCAAGTAAAAGTTATTTTGCAATTCTGGCTATTTTTCACAAGTTTATGTCTTACGATACTGAGAAAAAAAGGCGAGATAAAAGTTGTAACTGTGACAGTAATAACCTTTTTTTAAAAAAAAAATATTTTATCAGTGGTCTTTGTGTAGCTAGTTAAACATGTCCTCTTCAAGTATCCTGCAATTCTATTTTTTAACCACAGGTGTTGATAGACAATGTAGTAATGTAATTTTGATTTACTTTTTAATAATGGCTATTTTACTTCCTGTATAGTGACTGTATCTCACAACGAGATTCTTTTATGCTTCATCACGCAATTATTTTTCCTCTTCCCCAGTTTTCACTTGGGAATATGTCTCATTAGAAGTAAAGAGGTTTGCAAATGCTGTTTCATGCAACATTTAAATAATCAGTGTTTGTATTATATTAATAGTGTTGCCTCGGGTAGCCTACATACGCAGCAGAGAGTCAGGAAGGTGTCTCTTTGCGACCACAAAAGAGATTTTTGTAATTTTCCCTGCTTGAGCCGTATCTGGCTCACAGCAGTGCAACCCTGACAAATCCTGCACTGCGTTATGATTCGCTCAGCACTTTTTTTTTACCCTACATCTCCCAGATCCTCCGCTAAGTTGTTGTAGTCTCTGATTTTTGAGCCTCTTGAATGCCCTCCTGCGAGCAAATGGCTTCAAGACTTTCTTCTTGAAGTGCTTACCAGTAAGTCTGCAAAGTTCCTGCTGGAGACCTTGAGGGCTTTTTTGGGAAAATGGTACAAGCTGTTCCTCGTCTTTTTGTTACTGTGGTGAACTCTGTAAAATGAACGAGAAGCATAATTGCATACCGTGTACCTCCAAATCAAGCATCACACTAGCAATTAATGGTATTAGAGCAAGCGTGCTCTTGTCAGATTCAATTTCAATGCTCCAGTGGGTTTTTCTGCCCTAATGCTTTAGCTGTACGGAGTTTTGTCATTGCGAATACGGCCCACAGATGGTCACAGATAGGTGCAATTACTAAATTCATTATTAAATTGGTTGCTTTATGAGTGTTTTCTTCTTTTTGACCTCACTTGTCCCTTGCAATTGAATTCAAAACAAGGTGGTTCATGATTAGAAGCACGTAGTTAAGCTTGGTTGTCTGGTCTACTTTTGTTCTCTTTGTAAGTTTAGATCATTCAGTATATCCTTGAAACATGCCTTTTTTTCTGTAGAGAGACTACTTCTCAATACTTAAACAACAAAAGCATCCATATTTTGTTGAATGTTTGAATGATTTCTTCTTAAGATGTTACCAGACTCTGAAAAAAAAAATTGTCTGGCTCAACTCTTTGAACAAGCCAAGGTCATTTTCTCTTTTCATTCTCTCTCTTCAGGCAATGGCGCAGACGGGCTTTGGGCGAAGATACTTCAAAGCTTTTGTTAGTGGCTTCTTTGTAGCCGTCCCTGTGACAGTGACTGTTTTAGACCGGCTTGCCTATGTGGCACGCGTGGAGGGTGCCTCGATGCAGGTGGGGTGTCCTTTATCCACTTTATCAAACCTTGGTAACATTGTTGATTTGATCAATCTGGTTTAGTCTATTTTTGCTGAATATTACTATTACTTATAAATAATTTTAAAAAAGCCACCAAATTAAAACAAATAAATAAAAAATTGCATATATATCAGTGGCGTTTCCTCAGAGGAGGCAGTCTCCTCAAAATATTGATGAGAAATAAATTGAAGTAAAAAATAACACAGCACCTGTATATCAAAAAAAAAAACGTTTAAAGGTCTACGTTTCTCGTCTCCCCTGAGCCAATTGAGTTTTAACAGACCACCTAAAGCGTGCAGAGAGTTTGCTGGGGGGTAATTGAAAATGAATAGGGGAAAGTCACGTGAAAGGAGGCAACACCTCCATCGTGATATAACTGGTCATGATTGGCTGTGATTGGTTCTTAAGATAAATCCCACCTGTTGTGTTCATAAACAACTCACACACTTAGATATAACTATTTTGTTACATCAAAATAAGCCTTAAAATGGCATGAATATGAATGAAGTTTTTAGTGAGTAATCAGCTTCGTGAAATTGAAGTAAATCTCTGTCTGTGACCAATATTTACAGAGCTTTAATGACTGATGATCCGAAAAATTCAAAAAATAGTTAATAGTTAACTATTAAAAATGTAAGTTAACAAATAAAATGTACTGTTTAAATTTAGTTATTATTTTGGAATAAATGTAAAATAAATGAAAAAAAAACACTAACTTAAGAGATTCATATGTGTGCTCAATAAATAGAATATTACATTACATGGTTAATGTAAAAATATAAAATAGATAGTGCTGTGCAAAAGTTTTAGACCACTAGTATTTTCAAATACTTAAAAAATGGTTTTAAGTCAGTTGTTTTTATCTTTTGCAGTGGTGTGTCAGTAGGAAATATTAGTTTACATTACCAGCTAGTGCTCCACACAGAGATCTGTCTGGAATGACATGAAGAAACAGAACAAACTGAGACAGACTAAATACAGAAGAACTGTAGCAACGTCTCCAAGATGCTTCAAGAAACCTACCTGCAAAGCTACAGCACTGTTAAAAAATTTTGGACATGTGTAAAAGGTGAACGTGATTTCACAAAGTACAATAAGGTCCTGGATCAACATCCTTGTTGATCCTGGAAGAACATTCCATTCAACCAATCAGAATTGAGGGATAACTTTTTAGGAAATGTCAGTTTTAGGCTTACGATCAGGGTTAGGTGCATCATTTCCCTCTGATTTTAGAAAAAAATTATGGGTAAGGTAAGGTTAGGTTTAGGGGTAAGGGATTGAGAGTAATGTTGATCCAGGATGAACAAAAGATGTTGATCCAGGAACATGTCTTACTTGGCAAAATCACAGTGACCACGTGCATAAATGCTATAAAATTAGATTTTAGTTAAATCAACATTTGGTGTGACCATCCTTTGCATTTAGTAGCTTTTGCCTATAGGTACACTTGCGCATAGTTTTTCAGGTTGCTTTGCATGTAGGCCTCTTGAAGCATCTTGGAGACGTTGCCACAGTTCTTCTGGATTTAGTCTGTCTCAGTTTTTTTCTTTTTCTTCATGTCATTCCAGACTGTTTCATGTCATTTCAAATTAATTTTTGGAAACATTTGCTACTGACACACGACAGCCAACTGACTTAAAACAATTTTTTGTTGGTTAAAAGTACTAGTGGCCTAAAACTTTTGCACAGTATTGTATATATCAATACAGTAATAGAGTAATATTTAAATAGATTAATTAAAAATTTAATGCTGTATTTTAATTTAAAATACAGCAGAATAATACAACTCTTAAATATTTATGCATATTATATTTGAAAAATGTTATTCTGGGAATTCAAAAAGATGATGTGAGTTTTCGATCAAAGCAAATTTGAGAAATGAATCAAACTTACCAAGTCTAATACCATTATTTTGCCAAGTTTAAACTGCAAATGCTACTAAAACATCACTTACGAGAAAGTGTTGTGAAAATCTGTACAAACAGGGCAAAATGCCTTGTGTTAATTAATTTGCTATTTATTTTTTAGGTTGTTGTGTTTTAGAGTTAATGGAAATGTCTCTGAACTTGATAATGTCCCGGTAATTAGCTAATTGTACCTTTTCTGTTCTTAGAGTTTAATGGCAGTTTAGTACAGTGGGTACTCAGACCCCCTTAAATTTTTCATTTGCTAAAATCATTTAAGTTCTTTTTTTTTCCTCATTAATGTACACACAGCACCCCATATTGACAGAAAAACACAGAATTGTTGACATTTTTGCAGATTTATTAAAAAAGAAAAACTGAAATATCACATGGTCCTAAGTATTCAGACCCTTTGCTCAGTATTTAGTGGAAGCACCCTTTTGATCTAATACAGCCATGAGTCTTTTTGGGAAAGATGCAACAAGTTTTTCACACCTGGATTTGGGGATCCTCTGCCATTCCTCCTTGCAGAGCCTCTCCAGTTCTGTCAGGTTGGATGGTAAATGCTGGTGGACAGCCATTTTCAGGTCTCTCCAGAGATGCTCAATTGGGTTTAAGTCAGGGCTCTGGTTGGGCCATTCAAGAACAGTCACAGAGTTGTTGTGAAGCCACTCCTTCGTTATTTTAGCTGTGTGCTTAGGGTCATTGTCTTGTTGGAAGGTGAACCTTCGGCCCAGTCTGAGGTCCTGAGCACTCTGGAGAAGGTTTTCGTCCAGGATATTCCTGTACTTGGCCGCATTCATCTTTCCCTCGATTGCAACCAGTCGTCCTGTCCCTGCGGCTGAAAAACACCCCCACAGCATGATGCTGCCACCACCATGCTTCACTGTTGGGACTGTATTGGACAGGTGATGAGCAGTGATTGTGAATGATTCTCATTTGCTCTGACATGCACTGTAAGCTGTAAGGTCTTATATAGACAGGTGTCTGGCTTTCCTAATCAAGTCCAATCAGTATAATCACAGCTGGACTCAAATGAAGGTGTAGAACCATCTCAAGGATGATCAGAAGAAATGGACAGCACCTGAGTTAAATATATAAGTGTCACAGCAAAGGGTCTGAATACTTATGTGATATTTCAGTTATTCTTTTTTAATAAATCTGCAAAAATGTCAACAATTCTGTGTTTTTCTGTCAATATGGGGTGCTGTGTGTACATTAATGAGGAAAAAAATGAACTTAAATGATTTTAGCAAATGGCTGCAATATAACAAAGAGTGAAAAAGGGGGGTCTGAATACTTTCCGTACCCACTGTAAATGTAATAGTCAATTAAAGCACCTCACAATGTTGCTTGATTTTTGTATTATTGTAAATATTCTATATATTTCCCAGCCTTAAAAACAGTAACAGAGATTTTTTTTTCATTAATTACTCACCCTTATGTTGTTCCAAACCTGTAAGACCTTTGTTCTTCTTCGGAACACAAATTAAGATGTCTTTGATATAATCTGAAAGCTTTCTAATGAATCATTGAACGTGGTAGTTGCGTTGCTCTCTATGCAGGGTCAGAAAGCTATTGGATTTCATAAAAAATATCTTAATTTGTGTTCCAAAGATGAACGAAGGTCTTACAGGTTTGGAACAACATGAGGGTGAGTAATTAATGACAGAATTAAAATTTTTGCCTGAACTATATTTTTAATAACCTCTTATATTTAAACATTAATAACCTTGTACTTATGTTAGGACTTTGCATTACGGCTTAATCAAACCAAATTTGCTAAACATTGCACTAATAGCACTAAGACCATGATGAAAGACACCTCTAATAATGAGAGAAAACCCTCTGAATACACCATGCTCATTTCCTTGCCAAACAGAAGTAATGGTTCATTATGTACCTAATGAACGCAAACTAACCAAAACGGTGTTGTTGTTTTCCTTTTTGGAGTCCGGTTTTCTGTCTTGGTTCATAGTGTTATATATTTGCTAATGGCTTTTCCCGGTTCATCCGCAGCCTTTGAATCCAAATAAGTCACTTCATGGACAATGCTGAAAGCTGACACCAATGCAGAATGAGAAAATGTGTCTGAATAAAAAAGATAGAGCGCCCAGCTGTGACAGATAAATTCTCTAGGCGGGAACGCTCGTCGGGATATTTATTTTAGAAGGACAGATAAGAGATATTTCTGTCAATTATCCCAGCAAGCGTGAAATGGCTCATCGAGATCTCCCTTAATGATTCATTGGAGGCCCGTGCATCAAGTCAGTCGACGACTTGCATGCTTGAGAAGGTTCGTCACACACGAGTTGTTTGATATACCACCACAAAAGAGTTAAGAGGAAAACAAATAGTCTAAAAAATTCAGTTTTGAAGTTAACTTGTAGACGTTATTTTTACTCTTAGGATGTCGTCAGTTTAAAGGCTGAATGAAGAACAGAGGCTGTTTTCCAGAACAAAATTAAAGCAAACTTGCAGAGTTTATTCTTAGAGTTGGCTTAGTAGTTTGGGAAGTTTGTGTGGTATGGAGGATTAAAGCAATAAATCACAGACTAAAAGAAAAATTGATAAAACCTTAAAGTCTTTTCTAACTAGGATTTATGAACCATGTTGACTCATGTGGTTTGAATCTTTCCCAGCCATCCTTAAACCCAGCTGGAGAGACGTCACCTGATGTTGTGCTGCTCAACCGCTGGAGTGTGAGGAACTACCAAGTACAGCGAGGGGACATTGTGTCAGTTCTGTGAGTAGACTCATTTAAGATATACAGTATTTTGTGTGTGATGTGCTACAACACACTAGAAACTGTAGAAACCAAGTGGCTGAAAAAAATGTTCAGGTGCTTGTTGTGGCTGGTTAAAGCAAACACATTTTTTTTTATTGTATTGTGCATATTTCTGGTTATTAGCCAATATTAGAGTTTTTTATTTATCGTATAAGATGATGTCAGCCATCATCTAATATCACTTGAGTATTTGTTTATCATACTGTAAAAAGTAGCTCATATTTTTAATACTGGTCATTCAGCGGATATCGGCCATGACAATAATTATCGGCCATCTGTATCGGCCTGGATTTTAGTATTGGTGCATGTCTAAGTAAAATGTTGATTATTGACATTAGGGACTTTAATTTGAATTATTTCAGTCCTGAAATGCAATTCTAATCTTTTTTTTTTAACTTTGTCTTTAATGATACTATTAAAGGAACACTCCACTTTTTTTTTGCAAATAGGCACATTTTCAACTCCCCCAGAGTTAAACAGATGAGTTTTACCATTTTCGAATCCATTCAGCCGATCTCCGGTTCTCCCGGTTCAAGTGCCATTCAAGTGCTGTGTAATATCATTGCGCCTGTGCAACCATAGTACAGCAGCAACTTTTCATTTTCTGCCGGTCTTAGTACATGATGTAACTACAGAAGAGTCAAGTTTTAAATAGGAAAAATATCGAAAGTCTTTGGTTTTATTTTTGAGTGCGATGCTTATGGTCTAATCCAATTCAATGATTTATGCTAAGCTATGCTAAAAGGGCTACCAGGTGAACCGGAGATCGGCTGAATGGATTCGAAAACGGTAAAACTCATCTGTTTAACTCTGGGGGAGTTGGAAAATTAGCCTATTTGCAAAAAAAGTGGAGTGTTTCTTTAATTTAATTACGATGTTAAATGTAATGTTTACCAGATTTCAAAATGAATTGATCTATTATTCATAGTGAAATATTGTGTATATATATATATATATATATATATATATTTAACTTTGTTATGAATAATTTAATAATGTTGAATATAATCTTCAGTCTTCAAAAGTCTCTTTTACAAACTTTTAGTTGTAATGTTGTGATGCCTAAATTCACTTCACATATTAATTACTCAGTTACGAAACTATTTTGTATTTAGAAAGAATTTTATTATAGGCCACTTATTGGTTATCAACTGCAGCATCAAATTCATTATCAACCTACTGTATGACATGAATGAAACAAGTGCATTTCTAGCAAACTTTAAAGGGATAGTTCACTCAAAAATGAAAATTCTGTCATTAGATTTTGTTCCAAACCCGTAAGACCTCTACGGAACACATATTAAGATATTTTTGAAATCTGAGAACTTTCTGACCCTCCATAGACAGCAACTCACTTCCCACGTTCAAGGCCCATAAAGGTAGTAGGTAGTTCCTTCTCTTCCATGTCAGTCAGAAGAAACTGTTGAATAAAGTAGTTATTTTTGTTTTCTTTGCGCACAAAAAAATATTCTTGTAGCTTCATAACATTACAGTTCTTTCTCTTCCATGTCAGTCAGAAGAAATTGTTGAATAAAGTAGTTATTTTTGTTTTCTTTGCGCACAAAAAAATATTCTTGTAGCTTCATAACATTACAGTTCAACCACTGATGTCACATGGACTGCTTTAACATAGTCCTTACTACCTTCAAGGGCCTTGAACATGTCAGTTGTGTTGCTGTCTGTGCAGGGTCATCTTGTGGATTTGATCAAAAAATATCCTAATTTGTGTTTGGAAGATGAATGAAGGTCTAACAGGTTTGGAACGACATGAGGGTGAGTAATTAATGACAGAATTTTCACTTTTGGGTGAACTATCCATTTGACTTTTTCATCTCAGCTCTGGTGAGAATGGTCTAAAATGTCTGAAAAGTCAATCTATTAGCCGAAATTTGACAGAACATGATGTTGATGTCAAACAGTTGAGCCTGCAAACGTCTGCTGTTTCACAGACGTAATACCGAGTCTTGCTGAACCTTGCTGAAAAATGACACATTCATTCAGAAAATTGCCACTAAGATGATCCCCATCCAGATAAAGACATCTGTACCGCTCAAAATTTCTAATTGGACCATTTTGGTCCCTCTCTAATCTGCCACGGATCTCCTTGACCTTAAACCCAGCTGCTCTGAGTACACTAACTCAAGGGGAATCCTCTTTGGGATAATGAGCCCACTCTGTTTTAAGGCTTTCTGTCATCGTGAGTAATTGGCATGGATGTAATCGTCTGATATACTCTAATGTGGTGCTCAACACCAAGAGCCTATTGACACAGGCCCTGTGGAGACTATCATCTAGATTCTAGTTAGGTAACTCCTCTTCACTTTTATGCATTGCCTGTATTTTGAAGCACCGGGGGGGAAGAAAGCATTTATTTCGGCCAACTTCTCGATCAAACACTCACCCTGCTGTGTTCTTTGGCTTTGAATGTTTGATAAACCAGTAGATGGGTTCAACGCCGTTAGCTATTTAAATGAGGTTTTGATGCTGTGAAACTGAGAGACTTATGTATGATTATACATGCTGCCACTTGATGTTTATCACATTTAAAATGTTACTCTGTTGGCCTGCATCCTGATCAGAGTTTAACAGTTTAGAAATCTTCTACAATTCATTATCATTTACTAAATTATTACATTTAAAATGTCTTACCTTTTTTGCCGAATGGAGCAAAAACAATGACTGTTCTCAAGTAGGTTTTCAGAACACTGCCTCTGTCTGTCATTAGTCAAACAAACAGATGACTCCGCCCCCAAACTCACATTATTGGTTGAGCCACTGTTGCTATGTCAGGCTGGGCGGAATTCTCAAAAAAAGAGTAAAGTTTTCAAAACACCACAAAGTTTTAGTGTCTTATTTATAGTTATTAAGCTTGAATAGCATGTGCAAATGAATTTGATGCTCTGAAACTGAGAGGCTTTTGTATGATTATAAATGCCGCCACAGGATGTTTATCACATTTAAAACATTATTCTGTTGGCCTGCATCCTGATCGGAGTTGAATAGTTTAGAAACCTTGATACAGTTCACTATCACTTACTAAATGATTAAATTTTAAACGTCTTACAATTTCTCTGTAATTTTTGTGCCTCTAGCAGTGCCAAACGAAGCAAAAACAATGACTGTTATCAAGTAGGTTTTCAAAACACTAACTCTGTCTGTGATTGGCCAAACAAAGAAATGACTTCGCTCCCAAACTCACATGATTGGCTAAGCCACTGTTGCTATGCCAGGCAGGGCAGAATTCTCAAACAAAAAGAGTAAAGTTTTCAAAACACCACACATTTTTTGTGTCTTACTTACAGTTGTTAAATTAGAATAGCAGGTAAATACTAGGTTTTGATGCTTTAAAACTGGTCTGGACTTGTGTATGATTATACAGTAAATGCCACCACAGGATGTTTATCACATTTAAAACATTACTCTGTTTGTCTTGCATCCTGATCAGACTTTAATAGTTTAGAATCCTAATCAGTTACTATAAATCATCTTACCATTTCTGTCATTTTTGTGCCTCCAGCAGTGCCAGTTGAAGCAAAAACAATGACTGTTTTCAAGAAGGTTTTCAGAACACTGCCTCTGTCTGTCATTGGTCAAACAGTTAAATGACTCTGCCCCCAAACACACATTATTGGCTGTGAGCTACTGTTGCTATGCCAGGCTGGGCAGAATTCCCAAACAAAAAGAGTGATGTTTTCAAAACACAAGTTTTAGTGTCTTATAGTTATTAAACTAGAATAGCATAATGTTTTTTTTTTCTTTACATAAAAGCACACATTTCAGCTTTAAATTTATATAATGTTTATTTAGTTGCATAAATCCCTGTATTGGGAGCAGTGTTGAGTGTGTGGTAAGGCAGATTCACTCTATCATTACCCAAAGATGGCACTCTTCCCCTGCTGGGAATTCACTGCACTGGGAACATGATGTTCATCCTTTGCTAAATATTCTGAGGGAAAAAGCTACCATCGCATGCTAATTCTCCTGACTTTGATTGTTTTAGAATTATTCAAGGGCTATATAACATTATGCTTTTATACACTTTCTAATGGAATGGAAGGGAAATGCTAATATGTTGAATAAACTAACTACGTGAGCTAAATAATAAAAATCATTATTCACTTACCCCATAATACATTTTTCATGTGTTTTAGTTACCTTGTACGCCAAGCTCCAAAAAATAAAAAATAAATAAATTAACCATAAAAGTAGTTTATCACGAATCTACATTTAATGTGAAGTCACTTGTTGAGAAGTTCTTTTGAAGTCACGCACGTAAAATTTAGGTCATTGTTCAATTAAAATTTTGACTTCTTTAAAAACCAATGTGATTTCAGCCTTCAGAAGTCATTCTTTTGACTTCTTTTATGGTGCTTTGTTTGTCTTTTTGTTGTTTTGTAGAAAAAAAGCTACATAAATACTGCAAAATGTCTCCTTTTGTATTTCACAAGAAAAAGAAAGCTTGAGCAACCTGATGGTGAGTATATTGAGTATTTATTTTTGAGTGAGCTATCTTTTTTTGCATTTTATATTGTTAAACCATATATTTAAACATATTTCGATCACAATTGGCGCAAAACAGTGTAAATCAAATCAAGAATCAAATTAGACATTTCTGAGTGCGGTTCAATCTGAATGTATTTATGCAGTTGCAAGAGTTTTGTTTTCCTCTGGCTGTTTGGATCAAAAGCAGATATAATTGGGAGTAATTTCAAACATTGTCTGAGGAGATCTCTCAGCCCACAGAGTAATATCTTATTTAGAGAACATTCCTCATCTTTAGACAGGAGGCGATGGGGAAGAGGTTCTGTCAGGGTGTTTTATGTGCACAGAAAACATTTTGTCATGCTTTCAAAGTAAACAGGGACAAACTTGATGATTTTATATATTGGCATTTGTACATTGCCACTTCTTTAGAGCAATTTGAAAACTAGTTGTTCCTCAGCGTTATTTGGTCAAAAGTGAGGTCTGTTTATCTCTGACTAAGAGGAAACGATGGCACAGCATTTACATTGCCAAAACATTTTGTCCTTTTGAAAATGTCCAAACATTTTTGCAAATAACCACAGGTCGAAAAGGAAACGTAGGAAGCAAAAATAGTTGTCCTGACTAGGAGCATTGATAGAGGACAAAAAGAGCAGATAAATGTCCATTGATTCACAGCATGCCTGTCAATTTTCCCCACTCTTTTCTGAGGTGCTTTGAAGTGTGCTGGGCAGAAAATGGGATCTCATCGGGGCTGGATTGAGTTGAGTGTAATTAGCCATCTACATGGAAACCAGTTCAGTTCACTCGTCCTCAGAGAGGTTCCTTGGAGCCCAACCCGCATTTGGGGAAATTTTGCATTCAGCTCAGCGTTTGAGGTGAACTGAGGCTTCTGAGGTGCTTTTAGTACCAGCGTGCTTCTGCTTTTATAGACAACCTGCTTGGTTGTTAATGTGGTGGCCACAAAGCCATGATAGTGGCAAACTCAATGTAGGCGGGTCGGGTTTGTGGGTTTCTTTAGATTAGAAACCTGTTTTTTGTTCTTTTGTTGTTTTGTTTTTAAAGTTCTAAAAAATGCATGTGAAAAACACCTGAAAACTATCGAAAAGGACATTTAGGATGGTCTGAGGCCATTGTGAGTGAGGTTTGGGCCAGCTGAGTGAACTGCCGCATACTAAATGTGACCAGTGTTGCATTTATCCTTGTGTAAAAACATTATTGCTCTGTTCAGTTTTAAAACTATTATTATTAATATTAATATTAATAACCCATTATAGCAAATTAAACCAATGAGTTTGGTAACATTTTTAAAGTTAAAGTTTTTAAAGTTTTTTTTATGCATATTAAATCATTTAACTTATGTGTTAATTAATGATTTAGATAATGTTTTATAATTTTAATAATAATGGTACAAATTATTATTATTATTATTATTAGAAACTGAAAAAAATGTACAAGTGTTGAATTTATCTTTGGGTAAACACATTTTTTGCTGCATTTTGGCAATTTATTATTAATAATAACTGCAATAATAATAATAAAATTAATGGTATTATTATTAACAACAACAACAACAACAACAACAATAATAATAATAATAATAATAATAATAATAATAATAATAATAATAGAATTTGGAAATTTTTTGCAAATCTTTGTACAAATATATTTATATGTCCGTGGCTATTGAATACTACTACTACTACTACTACTACTACTACTACTAATAATAATATGATACAATTAATTATATTATTATAATAATTATCAACAATAAAAAATAATAATAGAAATGAATTTATCTTTGTATAAATACAATAATTCTATAATGTTTTGGCTTGTAAATAATAATAATAATAATAATAATAATAATAATAATAATACAAATAGAATTTGGAAAATTTTTGCAAATCTTTGTATAAATATATTTATATGTCCGTGGCTATTGAATAATAAGAATAATAATAAGAAGAAGAAGAAGAAGAAGAAGAAGAAGAAAAAGAAGAGACATTTAATTATATTATTATAATAATTATCAACAGTAAAAAATAATCATAGAAATGAATTTATCTTTGTATAAATACAATAATGGTATATAATGTTTTGGCTTGTAAATAATAATAATAATAATAATAATAATAATAATAATAATAATAATAATAATAATAATAATAATAATAATAATAATAATAATAATAATAGATAGATAGATAGATAGAATAGTTCAATTTATCTTTAAATATATCTATAAATACCATTATGCTATACGTTGGCTATTAAATAATAATATTTTTTTTTTTGTGGAACGTTGTGGAACCAAAAATGCACACTTTTAAAGCACCTTTATTTTTAAGTGTACCTCTGTGCCAATTGAATAATAATAATAATAATTTTAAGTATACATTAAACAATTTTGCTTTCAGTTTTGTCTAGTTTAACGAGCAAATAAATAAAATAAAATATCTAAATAAATAAAGCGTTCACCCATCAAATCCAACATAAATAAAGATTATTACCTATTTTTTTTCAAGCTCATACCTGTTTTCCTGAACCGTAGCAGAAATATGGCTTGTGAAACCATAGACTATATTACATTTATAGATAGCATCATTTTGTCCTTCTTTGAATCCTGAATGGCCACTTCACAAGTCAGCAGTATTGTACTCAGCATGAGATTTAATATCATTCTTGTGCTGTGTGTATTGCACAGCACAGAGAAGCTTGATTTTGTGGCATAAAGATTGGTATCATTTATTGCCCTCCGTTTTTTTGACACGTTCACTCATCATTGCTTCACCAAAGACATTATCTGTGAGGCTATTTGTGCTAGTAAATCAGCCTTCAGATGGAAACTGTCACAGCAGGGCACTAAATGACCATTTCAAGGAAATTCCTTTAAATAACACGAAACTACTTTCGTATGCAGCGAGATCTTATAAATATTTAGAAAGTTGATCACAGTTATTGTAATTTGTCTCCTTTTAGTCTGAACCACAAGATGAACCTTCCCCTTTTGGCCAGAAAATGAAATGATCAGTGGAGGAATCGCTCACAGATGTTTAATTTGCAGAAGCTGGAGGCAAGCGCTCGCTATTCATCCAGGGAACTCTGAAACTCATTTTCTCCAGCGAACAGCCTCACCAATTAAATCTGAGGTCAACCGTCCATCATCCTTAGCAGTAAAAGCTTTGGGTTCACTTGTACAAGATGAGTTATTCCATTTGTTAGTTAGTTCTGCGAGCTGGAATTGATGGTTCTCTTCGTCTGTTGAATCTGCAATGCATGCAGAGAATATGACAAAAAAAAATTCAGGCAACCAACAGTACAGCAACTCAACCTCCAGCGATTTAGGAACAAACAATGCTGCTCTTCCAAGTTTCGCTTAGCTGGAAGCGTTTGTGTCCATGCACTTGCCTAGAGCACTTTCCAGGCCTTAGTCTCTGTCAGTGAAGAAAGAAATTGCTTTTATCACTTGTGACTTTATTGCATGACACTTGGGTGTTGTAATAACGCAGATAAATTCACTTGTCGTATTCAAAACGTTTCATTTCATTTGAGTTTAGTTTTTTTGTTTTATAATTCATTGACAGTTTGACATATTCATGACATAATAAGGCTGGAAGGTTTGGATATAACAGATGCGAAATTTTGTCTTACAGATGTCAAGGGGTATCAAACAACTTACTATTCTTAATACTATATCTCTGCTTTCATGCATATATTGCATGAAATTATTATTTTTAAAAATGTTATATTTGTATTTTATTATATTATGATATATGGCCAATCAGCCATTTATTTATTATTACATTTATATTATTTAATATTATAGATTTTATAGTAATTTATTTGTTATGCAACAGAATAGTATTTAATTATTGAATTGTAATTTTATTCTATTTAGTATATTTCTTTATTTTATTATTTTATTATTACTATTACTGCTTAAATTAAAATGATCAGTTATATTGACTTTTTAAAAAGCATTTATTTAGTATTTTTCGTAGTATTTATTATTAGTATACATTTTTTGTAGTATTTATTATTATATCTGTATTTTAATAGTTAATTTAGATTAAGCTGTTGACTGATTAAGTTAGATTCATTTGTAATGGAATATAATATAAACCATTACATTTTTATTTAAATTAGTTTTTAGTTTTTATATAGATTTAAGAATTATTATTTTATTTTGATAATGTTTTAATTAAAATTGATTGTTTTATTAGATCTTTAATGATTATTTGTTTTTAAATATATTTTATATTTGTATTACATTATATTATGATATATGACCAATCAGCCATTTATTTATTATTACATTTATATTATTTTATGTTATAGATTTATAGTAATTTATTTGTTATGCAACAGAATAGTATTTAATTATTTAATTTTTATTTTATTCTATTTAGTATATTTCTTTATTTTATTATTTTCTTTATTGTTATTATCATTATTATTACTGTTACTGCTTAAATTAAAATGATCAGTTATATTGACTTTTTTAAAAGCATTTATTTAGTATTTTTCGTAGTATTACTATATATATTATATATATATATATATATATATATATTATTTTATATTATAGATTTATAGTAATAAATAATATATCGTCTAATATCATATAAATAAATTTGAAATTATTTTTTATTCTATTTATATTCTGTATATTTGTATATTTCTTTATTTTATTATTTTGACTTTATTTATTTATTATTATTATTATTACTATTATTACTGTATTTGGAATATAATGAAAACCATTACATTTTTATTCAAATTAAACAAGTTTTTAGTTTTTATATAGATTTAAAAATTATTATTTTTTACTTTCTATTGTATTTTTTCTTTATTTTGATATTTATGTTTTAATTAAAATTGATTGTTTTATTAGATCTTTAGTAATTATTTGTTTTTGTTTTTAAATATATTTTATGTTTGTATTATATTATGATATATATGACCAATCAGCCATTTATTTATTATTGCATTTTATTATAAAATATTATTTTATTTTATAGATTTGTAGTAAATAAGTTATGCAAACAGAATAGTATTTAATTATTTAATGACAGATGCTAGATGTAATTTTAAGTAATAAAAATAAAAATGTATCAGTACTTTTGTTTATTTTGATATTTTAATAATTAATTTAGATGAAACTGTTTACCATTAATTGATTAAGTTAAATTAATCTGTAATTGAATGTTAATGTTAATTAACATTAACATTAGTTTTTATATAAATTGAAAAATTATTATTTTTATTTTCTATATTATTTTTCTATATTATTTATTTTGATATTTGTTTTAATTAAAATGTATTATTGAATTAGATCTTTAATGATTATTTAGATTAAAACGTAATTTCGATGAGTAAAAATCTAATTATTAAATGTTTTATATGAAAATATTTCAATTAAATTACATTTTAATTTAATTTTGTTTTATTTTAAAGATGTAAATGTAATTGAATGTAATTTTGAGTAATTTTTTTAAATGATCAGTTATATATAGATTGTTTTTTTTATATACAATTTAGTGTTTTTCTTTAATCTGATATTTAATTTTGCATAATTTATCTGGATTTTAATAATTAATTTAGATGTAACTGTTAACTATTAACAGATTAAGATAGATTAACCTGTAATTGAATGTAATTTTAATGAGTTTTTAGTTTTTTATATTGATTGAAAAAAGTATAATTTTTTTATTTTCTATAGTATATTTTCTTTATTTTGATATTTGTTTAAATTGAAATTGATTATTTTATTAGATCGTTAATGATTATTTAGATTAAAATGTATTGAATATTAAATGTAATTTTGCTTATAAAAAATGTAATTGCTAAATTATTATAAATTAAAATATGTATATTTTAATGTATTTCTTAATTGTTTTATTTAAAGATAGATTAAAATGTAATTTTGAGTCATACAAATTGTGAATTATATATTAATTTATATATATATATTTTACATTCTATTTAATATCTTACTTTTTATTTTATTTTTTGTCATGAATCTTAATCAGCCCACTGTTTTAGACTGACTTATTTATCTAAAGCATGTGTTATTTTCTATAGTATTTTTGTCTTTTTTTATATATTTGTTTTAATTAAAATGTATTATTTTATTGGATCTTTAAAGATTATTTAGATATTTTTTTTTCCTTCAATTTTTATATATACAAATATTTGTATTTTATTTATTATTAAAATGTAATTGAATGTAATTTTGAAGAATACAAATTTAAATGTTCTGTTATAAATTGATTGATTTTTATTATTCTATTTGGTACTTTTCTTTATTTTGATGTTATAAAAATATTATTTTATTTTATTTTGTTTTGACATTAGTCTAAATCAGCCCAATATTTTAATTCGACTGACTTGTAGCTGCATTTCTGGAGTAATTATCTAAAGCATGTGTTGCTGTGGAGACAGTCTACCTCTGCAGCTGTTTTTACATCTAAGAGCTTTGCTTAACAATACCGAGACTTCTGCAGTGCCCTATTTAATGTGATTTATTATATAATTTTTAATCTCAAGCGAAAACTACATTAGCCACACTCATGTAAATATATCTGTAGTTGCAAATGTAGCTGTTAGTGGTCTGTCATCATGCCTTGTGGATATTTAGTGTGTGATTGGAGCAGATATGTCTTTCTCTTGAGCGGTTGGACAAACATCAAAGAGGCTTCCCTGGCACTCACCGCCAATAGGATCCGTCCTCTAAAATGAATTCGCACTGGCATTGTACGTTCCCCTCATCTCCTGCGTGAACTGTGCTCTGCCCACATCAGTGGGAGATGTTACTCCCTTGACATATTCAGGACATAAGAAGGCTAGAAGATCTGGATGGAGCAGATGGGAAATTTGTCTTAAAGATGTCAAGGGCTATCAAACAACTTACTCGGAATACCTTTTTCCTCTTTACTTTGATGCATATTTGTGACCCTGGACCACATAGCCAGTCATATGTAGCACAGGTTTATTCGTACATTGTATGGGGCAAAATTATCGATTTTTCTTTTATGCCAAAAATCATTAGGATATTAAGTAAAGATCATGTTCTATGAAGATATTTTGTAAAATTCCTACCATAAATATATCAAAACTTAATTTTTAATTAGTAATATGCATTGCTGAGAACTTCATTTGGACAACTTTTAAAGGCGATTTTCTCAAGATTTATTTCTCAAGATTTTTTTGCACCTTCAGATTCCAGATTTGCAAGTAGTTCTATCTCAGCCAAATATTATCCTTTCCTAACAAATCATACATACATACATACAATCATAGCTTATTCATCCAACTTCAGATGTGTAAATCTTAAAAAAAATAAATATATATATATATATATATATATATATATATATATATATATTGACACTTATGACTGGTTTTGTGGTCCAGGGTCACATAGTAGAATTTTTTTTTATTAATGAAAGTTTGATTTTTTTTTTAAATGAACCATATATTATTAATATCAAGTATTTTTTATTTTTTATTTTTTTTGTATTTTATACTTAAGTTATTTTTCTTTATTTGACATTGACATTTCTATACTAATCTGATATATCTGATATCTATCTATCTATCTATCTATCTATCTATCTATCTATCTATCTATCTATCATCTCTCTCTCTCTCTCTCTATATATATAGATGTCAATTATTTTTTATAAAATAAAAAAAATACTTTTTTAATAAAATCAATTTATTTTATTTTGACGTTATACTAATCTGATATATTTATATTAGATATCAATAAATATTTTTTTTTATTTTGACGTTATACTAATCTGATATATTTATATTAGATTTTTTTTATTAATGAAAGTTGGATTAAAATGTAAATTAATGTAATTTTTTTTTATTGATTTCGTTTTTGCTTAGATTGAAAATATTGTATTATAATATATTATATTATATTTAGTGGTGTCAATTGATTAAAAAAAACGTAACTAATTAATCGCACATTTTTCCTAAAATTAATCGCAATTAATTATTACTTATTGTATTTAGTTATGGAATAAAGTTGGAATAAATAAGTTGGAATAAATCAAAATTGAATGTCATTTTAATCAATAATTAAATGAAATAAAACTTGAAATAATAAAACTATTTTTTATTGTATGTCATATTTTTCCTTTTATTATATTTTATTATACATTATATTTACTGAATATTCATTCTTATTAGATTTAATGAAATTTTAATTATTAAGTAAATGAAATAAAACTTTTTTGAAAATGTAGATTTTATTCAATTTTTTTCTTTATTTTATGATATTTTTCTAAATATTGGATTAAAATGTAACTAAATGTAATTGTAATAATTAAATTACTTATTAACTGGTTTTATGTAGATTTATTATTATTTTTTATTGTATTAAAAAACTCAATTTTTTATTTAATTTAGTAGTTTTTCTTTGTTTTATTATATTTTACTAAATATATATTCTCAAATTTTGATTCAAATGTAACTAAATGTAATTTTAACTAATAATAAAATGTTTAGTTTTATGTAGATTTAAAAATTGTATATATATAATTTTTAGTATTTTTATTTATTTTTATTGTATTTTACTAAATATTTATTCTAATTAGATTAAAATGAAATAGAGTGTAAATTCAGTACAACTGTTTTTTTTTGTTTGGGTTTTTTTTTTATAGTTATTGAAAACTTTTTTAAAGTTGCAGAAGATGTACCTCCTAGGTTATTTTAAGATTAGTTCTGCTTTGTAAGGTTTTCACCTTTTTGTTATTCTATAGTTTGCATATCAAAGCTCGGGTGACAAAAAGATGACAACCCGAAAGCACGAGGGTTGTCATTGCTGTCGGTGTAAGTATTTGTCGATCCGCACGTGTCACATTTGCTTCGGAGCACACAAACAGCTGTGTCATCACAATGCAGCGCAGCCGTCGCCATGGCAGCAACATATTTCTGTCCCTCAGCAGTTGGAGAAGACTCATTACAGTCAGGTCACAGCGATTCACTCCGGTCCAGCCGTTTGCGCTCCTCTGCTCACCTACTGTTCACTTTATTATCAGTATCAGGAGTGTTACAATTCATTTCCCCAATGGCGGCTGGTATTAAATTCCCTGTCACACTTGGGAGGTCAGCGCTTTAGAGGAGCCATGCTAATGAGCGCCAGGGAGACGGGGAGCTGGCCATGGCAGATTAAGACAACGTGTCAACATGCTAAGCCTCTAATAAGAAAGATATTCTTTAGGGGAATTACCGGCTGCTCTTAGACGGCCACAATAGAGGTTAAGGCCGAGAGATAGCGGCCATTTTAATGAATTCCAAAATTCATTTTCTAGCCTTTCAGACCTTTTGGTTTGGAAAATTTGGGACGTTTAGAGACAATTCGTATTTTCATAAGCTCTGAGATTAATACAGAGAAAGAAGAACAGGCTCGACAGTAAGGATGGTTGGAGCTCTGCAGGGTGTCCAGTGTGACACAGTGTGTTCTGATGCCAAATTGACCATTTTTACTTGTGCTGTATTGAACATTTTTGTAATTAGTTATGCTTATTTAAATGTCACAGTAGTGACATCATCCAGCAGGACAACATTTAGCTGAAAATCCTCTTGGAAAAAACAAATAAATCATATTGTTTTGAATGGTTACATTCAGTTAATTATAAGTATATTTATAAGTATATTTAATTACAATTTAGTATAATACTTTGTTTCGACTTCATTTAAGTGTGTGTGTATTTGACAAAACGGCAAAAATAAATCTTAAAAATATAAAATTACATAGTTTACATTTATTTATTTAGTTTATAATGTATTCAAAATCTTACCTAAAAATAAATATTACTTAACTTAAACATCTAAAAAAAAGTATATACTAATATTACATTATTTAAACTAATTTATAAATATAAAAAAAAAATGATAAATTTGCCTCTATCTATCTAGACAGATTGATAAATAACAGCAAAAATAATTCTTAAAAATATAAAATTACATTTTTAACTAGTTTACATGTATTTATTTAGTATTTAGTTTATTTATTGAAAGTCTAAAATCTAAAAATTAATAGTAAACAAACCTAAACATAAAAAAATCTAAACTAGTTTACATTTATTTAGTATATAGTTTATTATTTTTTAAATCTAAAAACTAAAAATTAAATATTAAATATTAAAACCTAAACATAAAAAATATTATTTACTATACACACACACACACACACACACACACACACACAATATATGTTTTATTATGGATTACTTTTTAATTTAAAAAAAATGTAATTTCTATAATATAATAAAACATAATACAAAATATTATAAAACTAAAATAACATATACTCATGTAATAAACAATTTTGAATATTATTCATTTATTAATAATAAAACTTCATATTGTATCTTAGCTTATTATCTTATTACTAGTCTTGTCTTATCTTATTATTATCTAATCTTATTATCTTATTACAAAAACTATATATTAATATTACTTTAAAAAAAAAAAATATATATATATATATATATGTGTGTGTGTGTGTGTGTGTGTGTGTATATATATATATATATATATATATATATATATGTGTGTGTGTGTGTATATATATATATATATATAACACACACACACACACACACACAATATAGGTTTAATATGTTATTTTTTATTTAAAAAATATTTAATTTCTATATATTATGTATCATGAACTTTATAAAACATTCATATTACTTTTCTAATGCACTAAAAATGTTCATTAAAAACATATTTCTCTCACTTTTTTTAAGTGGGGCAGTCATTGACAGATTATTCAATGTATGTATGACATACATAAAATTACATTTTGGCCTATTGTCCCGAATGAACCAGCAGAAAAAGTGGTTGAGTCCTGAAGAATAATTTGCTCACAGTGAAGTTTTGGTCATGTGACCTCCATCAGGAATTCGGCATCAGAGAAAAAAAGTGTTAATCTCAGAAGTCCAGCCATTGAGTGCTAGTTATTGAGTCTTTCTTGTACATCAGCAGACTTTCTACAGTATCTGTGTGAGTTTGCACCCTCTTCTTTTGTCATTACCCCACAGCTATCTCAGAGAAAACACTCCTCTACCCAGAGACTCAGATAAAGATTGATGTTTCTTTTACTTCCAAAGACATTTTTCTCTGCACTCAAATATAGCTTAGAGCCTTTTTTTCAATCCTGCCCTCCCTGAAACGAGTGTGTGTACGAGAGAGAGATGAACTACACAACACTCAAGCCATCTTGAGAATGCAGAATGCTCTCCTCTCCGTCTAGACTCTAGATATTTATAAAGCATTATTAGCCGACACACACCTTTCATTATGTCTATAGGTGGTCTCTGCTTAGTGCTAATGCCTGTGGCAGGTGTCAGTGATTCAAGCTTTCAGACTAAAGGCGCGTAGTGTCAGCGGCTCATGCTGTTGTTTGCAGTTGTGACGATCCCCATGGAAACAAATGAAGCCACAGAATCCACCTGCTCTATTATGCAATCACCAGCGCAATCGAATCCACAAGTGGTGCTGAACGTTTAGCCAACTTGCCTTCCTAATTCGGATGCCTGAAGCAGTGACAATGGCCCCCCAGGTAGAGTTAACCCATTTCTGTATTTAGCACAAGCCTGGGAGGAGAGGCAAATTTTGGAAAGCTAAATGAGGGATCATGCATTTTAGCAGACAGGGTGGTTTCCATCATCGTCCTTACGACAGCAGGGTACAAATTTTTGTGTTGCCGATGCCATATAAATACTTTTTCTGTGCATTGACACATATATATTATACATATAATTTTATTTTATTTTGGTATTTTATTTTATTATAAATATAAACAAATTATATTATATCATTTACATTTTTTATATTCATTTATTTATTATATTGTATTATATATGTAAAATATAAGCAAATGTAATATGTAATACGCATATAACTTACATTTATTATATTATGTTGTTTTTTATTATTTAACATGTTTTAGTTTGATATGAGATATAACCTACATATATTATTATTGATTTATTATTTATATAACATTTATTTTGTAAATATAGACATATTATATTATTTAACTTTCAATGTATTTAATTTTTTGAAATTAATTTTATTATAATGTATTATATATTATATTTAAAATATAAAAACATTTTTTTTTTTTCATTTTATATTTATTATAATATATGTAAAATATAATTATTATTTATTTATTTATTCTATATTATATTATATTATATTATATTATATTATATTATATTATATTATAGACAGTGGGGTTCAAAAGTCTGACCTCATTGAAATTAACATTTTTTATATAGGATAATATAATACATTACATTAAAGTTAGGCTGTATATTATATTATATTATATTAGGTCTGACCACATTGAAGATGTTGGGTTTATTAAGTAATATAAACCTGAACGTAAGTACAGATTTTTTAGATTTTGTTTTTTTGTTTAAAATGACATTTCAAAATAATAAGAAATATTTTAGTTCCCCGTCTGTCGTTCACGTTCGACGTTGTGTCGAAGTGACGACTAGGGGTCGCTCTTGAGAGCCCGAATACCTCTGACAGCTTTGAGAAAAGGCCAATGAGAATTGGTATGCAGTATTTGCATAGCCCGCTCCGCCCCGGAGATCCGGGCATAAGAGGGGGGGGCTAGGCAACACTCATTGTTCTGTTTCTTCGGAGCCGAATGCAGCGTCTCTTCATTGAGAAGCAGCGTTACTCACCTCTCTCGTCGTTGGATCTACGGCACGGGCAGCGGTCTCTTCCTTCTCGAACGCAGTAGCAGTGAGAGTCCCCTGGGTGCTTCGACGGCGAATCTTGAAGAGCAGATTTCCTCTTAATAAAATCTAAAGAGCAAATTTCTCTAAAAGAGTGCAGACACGGTGGGTTTGTGTGTTTACTATGCCTTTCCTTCCGTGCCCTTCTGGTTGCGGCTTCTTTCTCTCCCAAAACGATCGGCACGAGCTCTGTCTTCAATGTTTGGGTCGTGACCATGCTGAAGCAGCGTTCGGCGAGGGCGGATGTCCTGCTTGCGAGGACATGCCCCTCAGCACACTTCGTTCGCGAGTCGCGTTCTTTACTAAAAGACCGCGGCTCGCATCAACCGCTACCGCGGCTCGTCCTTCTACTTCCGGGTACGAGGCTGCCGCGGCGCGTGTTGATGAAGAGCGAGAGAGCGCGAGCGTTTCGCCGGGTAATTCCCCGCGTCCCTCGCGCTCTGTGTGTCTGCCGGTCGAGCTTTCGGATGACTTTGAAAACTCGTCTCAGTACGGGTTGGATTGGTTATTCGGGGCTCCTGCGGGGGAGGAAGAAGTGTCTGCAGCATCGGAGAGTGGGCAGCCATCTGAAGCAGACGCGCTATCTGAGGCACCCGCTGCGGGGGCGGGTTCTCAGTCAGTAGCAGACGCGGAAATGGCGGCCATGCTCGAACGGGCGGCCAAAGCAATCGGGATTGAGTGGAAGTCTCCGCCCCATCCTGAGCGCTCACGGCTGGATGATTGGTATCTGGGTAACGACCGTGGTTCTCGGCCACGTTCTACCCCAGTTCCTTTCTTCCCGGAAGTGCATGAGGAACTGACTAAGTCGTGGAAGGCTCCTTTTTCAGCCAGAACGCGTCTTAGCGGTTCTTCCTCTCTCACCACCCTCGATGGAGGTCCAGCGAAGGGGTATACGGAGGTTCCCGCCGTGGAGCGTGCGATCGCGGTGCATCTTTGCCCGCAGACCGCCGCCACCTGGCGGGACCGCCCAAAACTCCCGTCCAGGGCATGTAAGGCTTCTTCCGCTCTCGTGGGGAAGGCTTATGCTGCTTCTGGACAAGCTGCGTCCGCCCTTCACGCTATGGCCGTCCTGCAGGTCTATCAGGCCAAGGTTCTTAGCGAGTTGCACGAGGGTGTTCCCAAACCAGAGCTTTTGCAGGATCTGCGCTCGGCGACTGACTATGCTCTACGAGCTACGAAGGTCACGGCGCAGGCTCTGGGGAGGGCGATGTCCACTATGGTGGTCCAGGAGCGCCACCTTTGGCTGAATCTGGCGGAAATGAAGGACGCTGAGAAGGTTCGCTTTCTTGACGCCCCCATTTCTCAGGCTGGTCTCTTTGGCGACACTGTCGAGGAATTTGCACAGCAGTTCTCCGCAGTGAAGAAACAGACGGAGGCTATCAAACACATCTTGCCTCGTCGGGCGCCGCCCCCCGGGCCCGCACCCCCGAGGCAGCAGCCTCCGCCTGTTTCACGCCGAGGACGACCGCCTTCCAGACCGGCTCAGGGCCCGCCACAGGCTGGTCCTGCACCTAAACCAGCCTTGCGGTCGAGCTCTCGCAAGAAGGTGGCGCCGTTAGCTCAGTCTCAGGCCGCTAAGAACCCTCGTCAGGCTTCGAAGCGTTCCTGAAACGAGCAGCCCGGAGGAGAGAGATCTGCTGACCTGTCTGGATCCACACTCGGCGAGGGGACGAGTGTGGGTTTCGGCTCCACCCCGGCTGTCTGCCTCTCGGCAGACGGCCACCACATGGTCAATAAAAGAGCAATTTTCTTCTCTGGGCGAAAAAATCTATGTGACTGCGTCCCTCCGGGGTACCCAGCCACTAAAACATGTCAAAGCATGCTCAACCGCAGGGCCTGCGCTTCGGCATGCTTTGACGAATCAAGTGCATCCATCAGTCGATTCCCTGAGCTCAGGCGATCTTCTGATGGATCCTTGTCTGTCGGTTCCGATGGTCGATCCTCCCATGGCTGGGTCCCTCCGGGGTACCCAGCCACCAAAACACATCAAAGCATGCTCAACCGCAAAACTTGCGCTTCTGCATACTTTGACAGAGAAACAAGCGCATCCGTCAGTCGATCCCCTGAGCTCAGGCGATCTTCTCACGGATCCTTGTATGTCGGTTATGGCGATCAAAGCACCTTGTGTCCTCCGGGACAGCACGCCCCCGAACAAAGGGCTTTCACCACAACTCAGTCACACCGTACCCACCCGAGGTACGTCGGTGGTCCCCCTGAGACCGTTGGCAGAGAGTTTTACAGCTTGGCTCGAGATACCCAACCTCTCTCGCTGGCTTCTCAGAACCATCCGACTCGGCTATGCTATCCAATTCGCACGCAACCCGCCCAAGTTCAGCGGCATCTTCTCTACCGCGGTTCGGGACGAGAATGCTGCGGTTCTTCGGGCGGAGATCGCGACCCTTCTGGTGAAGGACGCGATAGAGCCGGTCCCCTCGGCCGACATGAAGAAAGGGTTCTACAGCCCCTACTTCATTGTACCCAAGAAAGGTGGCGGTTTAAGACCAATCCTGGATCTGAGGATTCTGAATCGGGCCCTTCACAAGCTCCCCTTCAGAATGCTAACGCTCAAACGCATTCTCACGTGCATCAGATTCCAGGATTGGTTTGTGGCGATAGACCTGAAAGACGCGTACTTTCATGTCTCGATTCTTCCAAGACACAGGCCCTTCCTGCGGTTTGCCTTCGAAGGTCGAGCATTTCAGTACAAAGTCCTTCCATTTGGGCTCTCCCTGTCTCCCCGCGTCTTTACGAAAGTCGCAGAGGCAGCCCTTGCCCCTCTCCGGGAGAGGGGCATCCGCATTCTCAATTACCTCGACGACTGGCTGGTCATAGCACACTCTCAGGAGTTGGTATGCAAACACAGGGATGTGGTTCTCAACCATCTGGCCCATCTGGGGTTTCGGGTCAACTGGGAAAAGAGCAAGCTCGCCCCGGTACGGAGCATCTCTTTTCTCGGTATACAACTAGACTCGGTTGCCATGAGTGCACGGCTCTCCCCGGAGCGTGCACAGTCAGTGCTGAGCTGCGTCCAGAAGCTCTCACGCAGCCCGACGGTCCCCCTCAAACAATTTCAGAGGCTCCTGGGTCACATGGCATCCGCAGCCGCCGTCACGCCGCTGGGCCTGATGCACATGAGACCGTTACAACACTGGCTGCGTTCCCGAGTCCCGAGATGGCCATGGCGCCAGGGTTCATACCGGGTGCACGTCACACCCGTATGTCTAAAAACCCTCGGTCCTTGGAAAGACATTTCGTTCCTACGGGCCGGGGTGCCCTTAGGACAAGTGTCCAGGCGCATTTTGGTTACGACAGATGCATCCAACACAGGCTGGGGCGCCGTATGCAATGGGCAAGCAGCTGCAGGGCTCTGGTCGGGCCCTCGGCTGCATTGGCATATCAATTGCCTCGAGCTGCTGACAGTGTTTTTGGCCCTGAAGAGGTTCCGACCTTTGGTTCAGGGCAAACACGTGCTGGTCCGCACAGACAGCACTGCGACTGTAGCCTACATCAATCACCAGGGCGGTGTACGCTCCTTTCGCATGTCACAGCTAGCCCGCCATCTCCTCCTTTGGTGTCGAAACAATGTCAAGTCTCTACGAGCCACCCACATACCGGGCGAACTCAATTGGGTAGCGGACGCGCTCTCCCGACAGACTTCGCTTCGGGGCGAGTGGAGACTTCACCCTCAGACGGTTCAGCTGATCTGGAGTCTTTTCGGTCAGGCCCAGGTCGACCTGTTTGCCTCGATAGAGAACACTCACTGCCAGTTGTGGTACGGTCTGTCCGAGGCGCCCCTCGGCACAGATGCACTGGCACACAGCTGGCCTCAGGGCCTCCTCAAGTATGCGTTTCCACCAGTGAGCCTAATTGCACAGACCCTGTGCAAAGTCAGGGAGGACAGAGAACAGATCCTGCTGGTGGCCCCCTACTGGCCCAACAGGGTTTGGTTCTCAGAGCTGGTGCTCCTCTCCCCCGTTCCTCCCTGGCGCATTCCCCTGAGGAAGGACCTCCTTTCACAGGGGAAGGGCACGATATGGCACCCGCGCCCAGATCTCTGGAACCTCCACGTATGGTCCCTGGACGCGACCAGGAGGATTTCAGAGATCTCCCACTGGCAGTGGTAAACACTCTGTTGCAGTCGAGAGCTCCTTCCACGAGGCGGCTGTACGACCTCAGATGGCGCAAATTCACAAACTGGTGTTCCTCCCGGGGGGAGAACCCACGGAGATGTGGCATCCGAACGGTGCTTTCCTTCCTCCAAGGAGGACTGGATAGACACCTTTCTGCTTCAACACTTAAGGTCCAGGTAGCCGCTATTGCCGCTAACCACGACCTGGTGGAAGGTAGATCGGTTGGGAAGCACAATTTGGTTATACGATTCCTTAAAGGTGCACGCAGGCTGAACCCCGTCAGACCGCGCCTTGTCCCCTCTTGGGATCTGTCTGTGGTCCTCCGGGGCCTACAGTCAGATCCCTTTGAGCCGCTCCAGTCAGTCGAACTCAGTGCTCTCTCCCAAAAGACGGCTCTCCTGACTGCGCTCACATCGATCAAAAGAGTGGGAGACCTCCAAGCCCTCTCCGTCAGTGACTCGTGCCTCGAATTCGGGCCGGCTAACTCTCACGTTATCCTGAGACCCCGGCCCGGTTATGTGCCCAAAGTGCCCACCACTCCCTTCAGGGACCAGGTGGTCACTCTGCAAGCTATCCCTTCTCAGGAAGGCGACCCCAACCTCTCCTTGTTATGCCCAGTCCGTGCCCTGAGCATTTACTTGGAACGTACTGAAAGCTTCAGACGGTCGAGTCAGCTCTTTGTCTGTTTTGGAGGACAGCAGAAGGGGAAAGCTGTCTCCAAACAAAGAATTTCCCACTGGATTGTGGATGCGATTCGTTTGGCCTACCAGGCCACAGGGGTGCCCTGCCCGCTGGGGGTGCACGCCCACTCCACCAGGGGCGTCGCAGCGTCGGTTGCGCTGGCGAACGGGATCTCTTTAACAGACATTTGCAGAGCTGCAGGTTGGGCTACACCTAACACGTTTGCCAGGTTCTACAACCTGCGTGTAGAACCAGTCTCTTCGGGAGTCCTGAACGCAAGCCCAGTAACTCCTGAAGCTGACACGGTGTAGAAGCTTGCTGAAGCGTCGTTCCCCACGGGTGATGACGCTTCCCCAGTTCAGTAAGTTTCCTGGCGTGAACCCTGAACGACAATTTCCATCATGTTGCACCCGCAACGTAGCTATGTTCAGCGGAGGAACTAGCTATCAGAATCTAATATGAGGTTAGGTTGCCTCTTGTGAACTCTCATATTAGGTTGGTGCCCCACATGTAGTGGCTCCTAATGCGGCCCCATGTGTGTATCTCCACCTATACTCCCAGAGATGCGGTGTTTCCCTTAAGACAAAACCTGTCTCCGACCCTGAGCTCAGCAGTCTCTCCTCATGCGGAGCCTGCCTCAGGATCGTCCCCTTGTTGTGCTCCCCTAGTGCGAGCCCTCAAGTGTATTCTCCACACAAATACCTCCCTCCGGGCAGGGTGTGGTCTCCGTAGTGCCCATCCCCCCCCGGGGAGGACGGACACTGGCCCAATGTTCTCCAAGATGTTCAACCAAAGGTGAGGAAAGGCTGGCTGAAGCTCTTGGGCATTGGAAGGTCACGTAGAGGTGAGTGACATTTATCTAACACGCAAGACCTGTTAATATTTGCACTCCATGCACTCGTGACGCGGTCCGCTGGTTGTGGCGTTTTCAACTGGGACCCCTAGTCGTCACTTCGACACAACGTCGAACGTGAACGACAGACGGGGAACGTCTTGGTTACGTATGGTAACCCTCGTTCCCTGATGGAGGGAACGGAGACGTTGTGTCCCCCTTGCCACAACCTCGGACCGCCTCTGAGTGTAGCCGGGTGCTTCGGCTCCTCAGATCAGAACAATGAGTGTTGCCTAGCCCCCCCCTCTTATGCCCGGATCTCCGGGGCGGAGCGGGCTATGCAAATACTGCATACCAATTCTCATTGGCCTTTTCTCAAAGCTGTCAGAGGTATTCGGGCTCTCAAGAGCGACCCCTAGTCGTCACTTCGACACAACGTCTCCGTTCCCTCCATCAGGGAACGAGGGTTACCATACGTAACCAAGACGATTCTACGCTACTTGCACTTTTTATTTTAGCTCCGATTTATTACATTTTATGTTAAATGAAATGGAAAATGTAATATAATTTATAATGAAAATAAATGTGTAAAAAAATTAATAAAAGAACAGTTTATGTATGTGTGTGTGTGTGTGTGTGTGTGTGTGCTATGCAGCTATACCATTAAATTTTGTCCTTGTGGGGACATTTTTATGGCCCCATGAGGAAAACTGTTTATAAATCATATAAAATTAAGTGTTTTGAAAATCTAAAGTGGCAGAAGGTTTTGTGTGAGAGGTAGGGTTAGGGTAAGGGCATAGAAAATACAGTTTGTACACTATAAAAACCATTACACCTACAGAGAGTCCCCATAAACCACATGGATAAGTGTGTGTGTGTGTGTGTGTGTGTGTGTGTAGGCATCCCCCCTCAGATTTTTCAGTAAAAACTGAATCAACAGAATTGTGCTCCACATGTGATGTTTGGAGTTTGTAATGTGTCATTAGTGCTGTATTTGTCAAGCATGAGTGTGTGTATACAGTCTGTTCTCCTCCACATTCAGCTGTGTCTGACTCTCATGTTGTTGCTAGGGTAACCTGTTGAGGGAGAGCAGGAGCATCCACGTCTGTACTGCAGTATGTGTCTTGATCGCTACTCACTTCCTAATTTCTAGTCAATATGCAAACCGTATTTAATGGCGGGGTAATTTATTTATTGCCATTTTTCATCTGTTGGGACTCCAAACGTTTTCCTCTGCAATGGAATTATCGCAAATGGTTATTACTTTGCATGCATTGAATTTAATTAGTGCATTATCTTTGTGGACAGAAAGTCTCTAAATTGCGTTTTAGATTAAATTAAAGTTGTGTATTGCCTCAGGTCCTTGTTTTTGGAGTGAAAAGCTAATGCTTGGGGATCTCTGCCGCATTACCACTTTCTCGACTTGCCAAAACATTCGATGAGGACAGAGTTGCTTTTGATGTAGGTTACAAAATAGTGCAGTAGTACTATAAGTTATGTTTACATGGTGATATATGAGCATCTGTGAATATAGGGCTTCCATCCTATAGTCAGCATGGAAGACCACCAGTTTTTCTTCTTTCTTTCTTTCTTCCTTCCTTTCTTTCTTTTTCTTCCTTCCATTTATCATCCATCCTTCCTTTCAAACTTCCTTCCTTTCCATTCCTTCCTGCCTTCCAAACTTCCTTCTTTTCCATTCTTACTTCCTTCCTTCCTTCTTTAAAAACTTTGGAATAAAGGAAGTTTGGAATAAAGGAAAGAATAAAGGAAGGAAGGAGGAAGGAAGGAGGGAAGGAAGGAAGGATCCTTCCTTCCCACCTTTCTTCCTTTATTCCAAACTTTCTTCCCTCCTTCCTTCCTTTCTTCCCTCCTTCCTTATTTCCATTCCTTCCTTCCTTCCTTCCTTCCTTCCTTACTTCCTTCCATCCTTTATTCCAAACTTCCTTCCCTCCTTTCTTTCTTCCCTCCTTCCTTATTTCCATTCCTTCCTTCCTTCCTTCCTTCCTTTATTCCTTCCTTCCTTAAAAACTTCCTTCCTTCCAATTTTCCTTTGTTCTAATCTTCCAAACTTTCTTACTTCCAAACTCCCAAACTTCCTTCCTTTCAAACTGTCCTTCCTTCCAAACTTCCAAACTTCCAAACTCCCAAACTTCCTTCCTTCTAAACTTCCTTGCTTTCAATTTCTTCCTTGCTTTCCTTTCCTTCCTAACTTTCTTCCAAATTTCCTTCCTTTCTTTCTTCCAAACATACTTCCTTCTTTCCTTCCAAACTTCCAAAACTCCAAACTTCCAAAACTCCAAACTTCCAAAACTCCAAACTTCCAAACTTTCTTCCTTTCAAACTGTCCTTCCTTACAAACTTCCAAACTCCCAAACTTCCTTCCTTCTAAACTTCCTTGCTTTCCATTCCTTCCTTGCTTTCCCTTCCTTCCAAACTTTCTTCCAAACTTCCTTCCTTTCTTTCTTCCAAACGCACTTCCTTTCCTTCCAAACTTCCAAAACTCCAAACTCCCAAACGCACTTCCTTTCAAACTGTCCTTCCTTACAAATTTCCAAACTTCCTTCCTTCTAAATTTCCTTGCTTTCCATTCCTTCCTTGCTTTCCCTTCCTTCCAAACTTTCTTCCAAACTTCCTTCCTTGCTTTCTTCCAAACGTACTTCCTTCTTTCCTTCCAAACTTCCAAAACTCCAAACTTCCAATCTTCCTTCCAAACTTCCTTCCAAACTTCCTTCCTTCCAAACTTGATGATGATTTGATACATTTGAAGTCAAAACTATCAATGCCTTTTTAACAAACTTCTAAACTTTAACAAACTAGTTTTTTAATTGAATATTATTACAATTCAATAACATTATTTTGATGGTATAAACAAAAGTCTATATGAAACCTTGTTTTGTAATATTAAACCTTAAATTATGTATCTAAACTATGAAAAAAATATTATTATATATATATTAATACAAATATTAATATATTATTTAGCATTTATAACATTAAATCATTATGATAATTTATAAAACATGCAGTATAAATTGTATAACGTGATTTTAAAATAAAATGTATTTATTTATTTATTTATTTATAATATATTAATAAAAATTAGCTAATATTAATAAATAAGCTAAGTAATATGATGAAACTGACAAGTGTAAACTGATACAAAAAAATGTAATAATATATGACCTTGGACCACAAAACCAGTCATAAGGGTCAATTTTTTGAAATTGAAATTGTATAAAAGCTGAATAAAAAAGCTTTCCATTAATGTATGGTTTGTTAGGATAGAAATATTTGGCCGAGATACAACTATTTGAAAATCTGGAATCTAGGAGTGCAAAAAAATCTAAACATTGAGAAAATCACCTTGTTAGTAAAAGTTGTTATTTAAATTCTTAGCAATACATATCACTAATCAAAAATTAAGTTTTGATATATTTACAGTAGGAAATTTACAAACTGTCTTCATGGAACATGATCTTTACTTAATATGCTAATGATTATTGGCATAATAGAAAAATCGATAATTTTGACCCATATAATGTATTTTTGGCTATTGCTACAAATATACCCATGCTACTTAAGACTGGTTTTGTGGTCCAGGGTCACAAATGATACCCAGTTATCATATGATTAAGTAGAAGTATTGTAATGTAGTACGGTATCATTTCAACAAGTACAGAGACACCTGAGAAAATTTGTTGTGATGGTTTTACCCGTCAGCAGGCGTTATTCCCAACCGCATTTGACACTCAACACAATTACAGTTTCAAACACATCCCACCCGATCACCCTCTGTAATTAACTAATTGATTTGCGCTCGTTCATCCGTGATTTTTTTCCAAAGAAGACTGCTGTTCAGGCCAGCTGCTGGAGGCCAAGGTGAAATATGGGCTAACGTGACTTTGACTAATGGCTTCGAGGAAGAAAGATGGCCCTCGCGCTCCTGACTCCGCAGATCTGCTGGAGGTCAGCTCTGGAATGGGGCTGATTAGAAACTTTACAACTGTAAACCAGTCACAGCGTATTCCTGAAGAGGACAAAATGGACCAGAAACATTGATGTAATAAGCTCAATAATAGTTAACGCCACAAGGCCACGGAAGGCAGCCGTTCTGACGGCCGGAGAGACTTGGAGGTTATTGGAAAAAGACACTTAATGTATTTTTTTGTAATTAAATCTCCAGTTTCACCTCAGAAATCGATACGAATTGCCATCATAAACCACAGCTATTGAGCAGGACGCAGACTGCAAAGCCTCTGAAGCTTAATGTCGGAGAGTAAGCGCTACGCCGTAAAATAGATTAATAAGAATTAGTGTTAAGGCGAAGACATTTCCGGGCTCTGCGTACCGTTGTTTGTGAGAGGTTTCTCATAAAATGGCATAAACATTAAAGTTAGTAGACCTTTATATGTTAGCAGTGGCGGTGCTTGTAAACCGCATTTTATTGAAAAGGTCAATTTACTTTTTCACAGCTCAGGGCGTGAAATACTGCAGAAAAACCATGATTTAGACCATCGGGATATTGCTCATAAATTTTTGTTGCCCAAAAACTTTTGTACTCTTGTTAAGGCTAAAGCAAGCGTCTCTCTTACTATTGCCCATACATAGGTTTATGGATATGTGTACAGGACATGAATGGTAGATCAAATCATGTGGCTTGTTGAGAAGAAGTGTGCTTAACTCTTTTAAGTGATAAGACATTTTTCAAGGAGAAGAAGAAAAAGACTGGCAAAAAAAATCCCTCATCTAAGGCTCTTTTGACTAGTGTTTTATATGATTAAAAAAAAAAACTTTATTGATATTGTGGAAGAATAATTACTGATTTCTTATAATTAGGAAATGGGATGCTTTGATTTTTCTCTTTTTGAGAGTTTGTAAGTGTTTAAATGAAGTAATGAACCAATATTAAAATTCTGGCCATCGTTAAGGACTTGCTTATTTTAAATGTGTGCCCTTTAAACAAAAATGTATGATATATAAAAAAACTATTTCCCCCCCAAAAACTATCATTTTTTTGGTAAATAAAATAAATATTAAATATTATTGCCTAAAACTCGACAATGGACATTTATTGAAGTTCTATGCTGTTTTTTTCTAAATAAAATACATATAATTGTTATGGCCGATAACCTGATGAATGAAAAATATTAAAGTTTTGTACTATTTCAAATAAATTATTAAATATAAAACACTATTGTTGAGAAAATATTTTTTTTCGTAAAAAAAAAAAAATTAAATTATATATATATATATATATATATAAAATGTTTTGGCAAATAACCTGACGAACGATATTAAAGTTTTTTTTTTTTTTTAATAAAATAAATAAATATAAAATATTATGAGCAAGAACCTGACAAATTAACAATATTAAAATTCTATACTTTTTTTCTAAATAAATTCTTAAATATAAAACGCTATTGTTGAGAAATAAGAAAAATCTTTTTAGAAATTAAATAAATATATAATATTATAAAATATTAAAATATTATAAAATAGCCGATAGCCTAATAAAAGGACATTATTAAATTTATATGCTGTTTTTTCTAAATTAAAATAAATAATAAAATGTTAAATTATTTATTACTTTTTTTTTTTTTAAATAAAACTAAATGTAAAATGTCTAAAATGTTAAAATGTTAAAGTTCTATACTATTTTTTTCTGAATACATTATTAAAATATAAAATAATTCAAATATATTTAGATTAATAAAAATACATTCATTCAATTAAACATAAATAATATTAAAAGTCTTTTTTATTTTAATAAAATAAATATAAAATGTTTTGGCAAATAACCTGACAAATAAATAATATTAAAGGGTTTTTGTTAGTTTTTTTTGTAAATAGATAAATATAAAATTAGTATTAAATTATTAAATTAAATATAGTATTTTTTCAAAATGCTATTGTATATATATACTAAATTTCTATACTACTTTTTCTAAATAAATAATTGAATATAAAATGCTACTATTGACAAAAAAAAAGTTTTTAGAAATAAAATAAACATAAAATATTATGGCCGATGGCTGACAAAATGAATGATATTACATTTCTATACTATTTTTCTAAATAAATAGTTAAATATAAAATGCTATTGTTGAGAAATGAAAAAAGTTTTTTTTAGAAATAAATATAAAATGTTATGGCCAAATACCTGACCAATGATATTAAAGTTCTGTGCTATTTTATTATTATTATTTTTTGTTTTGGTAAATAAAATAATTAAGAAATATTATGGCCATTAAACCTGACAAATGAACAATATTAAAGTTTTTTCTAAATACAACTAAATATAAAATGTTATGGCCTATAACTTGACAAATGAATGAGATTAAATTTCTCCTTTTTTTTTTTTTTAATAAATGATTACATTTAAAATGCAATTGTTCAGAACCTGACAAATAGATGACGTTAAAATTATATCCAACATTTTTCTTAATTAAAAAGAAAAAATACTTAAAATAGAAGATTAAAAGACATTTTAGCAAAAACTCTTAATTTGAACTTTTATCTGAAAACAAGACAATAATTTTTACTTGTCTAAAAAATCCTTCTTGATTTAAGAATTTTTCGATATTTTGGCTGGAAACAAGACAAAAAATCTAAGTAAGAATGTAAAAATCTTGGCTGTAAAGCTGTGATTCGCTTGCGTCTAATTAGTCTTTTGTGGTTCTCAGTAATAATATGCTAGTGGGAAAGCAGCAGAGGATTATAACTCCATTAAAGCACGCATTGTACATCATCTAGTCTATTGTCTGCATGCTGCAAATGGTGATGAATGTTATCCAGACTGCAGTGTAGTGTGACAGGAACAGAAGTCGTCAGTGGTAACTATTATCTCTTCTCACTCCAGCACATGCAGTGTTATATTTAAGCACACATGCCTCCTCAGTGCTTTATTTTATGCCGTCTTATTTGGCCCCACTGCTGAGAGCTCATCAGGGCCAGGCAGCGGGAGCTGAGAGGAATATTGCTCCCAGGCAGGAATGTTGTTGAAACGTCTCTGTTGGGGGGTGACGTGTGTCGTATGGTTTGTGATTATGTATGGGGGCAGGAGTTTGTACTCAATCACTTTTTCCTGCTGTCTTTGAATCTGTTGGTCAAATATAAATGTCACGGGGTCTATAAGCTACTCTTGTTGTTCTTCCTAGATGCATTTAAAGGAATATTCCAAGTTCAGCGCAAGCTAGTTCTTTGTAGTTAAAGAAAAAGTAAGGAATACAGTGAGGAATGGATGTGAATGGGGCCAATGCTTAAATAAAAAATACTCACTTTTTCAATTATATAACCAAACTAAAACCATAAAAAAAAAAAAAGATCAATCAAATTTGAAAAAATATGAAAAACTTTAAACATATACAAATATTGACTTTTTCAATTATTTAACCTGGGTTGTTATAGTTAACTAAAGCATCAAAAAGTCATTTAAAATAAAATAAATGTTAGCTGAAATAAAATAAAATATTAAACATTTAAAGTTTAAACTCTGAAAAAGAGTTTTCAGAGTTAACTTAAATTAAAACCATTACATTTTTTACTTGAAATAAAATAAATGTTAGCTGAAATAAAATGAAAAACTTTACACATAAAATACTCACTTTTATAACAAAATAACTAGGGTTATTAAAGTTAACTAAAACTAAAACCGTAAAAAAAAAAAAAAAATAAGTTTACTTGAAATTAAATAAACATTAACTGAAATAAAATAAAATATTAAAAACTTTACACACAAAATATTCACTTTTTCAATAATATAACCAGGGTTATAATAGTTAACATAAACTAAAACCATTGTTTTATAAACAAAAAAAATTGTTACCTGAAATAAAATAAACATTAGCTGAAAAAAAACAAAAACAAATAAAGTATTAAACTTTAAAGTACTAATTTTTTCAATAACATAACCAGGATTATCAAAGTTAACCCAATCTAAAACCATGTATATATATATATATATATATATAAATGTTACTTAAAATAAAATAAACGTTGCCGGAAATAAAATTAAAATATTAAAAACTTTACACATAAAATACTCATTTTTATAATATAACTAGGGTTATTGCAGTTAACTACTAAAACTGAAAAAGTGAACATTTTTTGTTTAAAGTTTTTTATATTTTATTTTATTTCAGCTAATGTTTTTTTATTGTTATTTCAAGTAACACATTTTGGTTTTAGTTAACTATAATAAACTTTATAATACTTTTTTTTAATATGGTTTTAGATTGAGTTAACTTTGATAACCCTGGTTATGTTATTGAAAAAATTATAATATGTCTTATGTTTTATGTAAAATTAAAAACTTTAGACAAAAAAAACTAACTTTTTTAATAATATAACCAGGGTTATTATAGTTAACTAAAACCAAAAATGTTACTTATGTTGTTACTACACTGTAATGACAATAAAAAAACGATTGCTAAAATGATTATTTAAGCAGCATTGCAGCTCAAATAACACACATTTCAACAGAAAAATTATTGTAAAGGCTTTTATAAAATAAGCTTCTCCTTTTCTGCTTTTTACTTTCTTAAAAATTTGGACCATTCACTTCAATTGTGCCTCACTGTGACCTTATTTTATTTAAAGAATTAATGCTTTCAGGTTGTTTTTGAGTCTGAAACTGTTAGGACACTGTCAGAATTCTCCATAATAACCAGAATTTTAATTTTGGCTTAAAAACACCCCGTCAAGACAGACAGTAGAAGCCATAACTAAATAGTAATCCCATCTGTTAAAAACAGCATGAAAAAGCCAATGATGGTAGGATTCTCAACCTTTGATACGGCAACAGATGCTCTCTCCTGAGAGGAAGAGAGCGCCCCAGAAAAGCAGTCTTCCTCCTCTTTAGTTTCCGCTTCTATCGGTCCGGCTCTATTTGATAGTTATTCAATGTCTCGCTTGTTTGCACCACATCTGCCTCCTGCCACCCCCTCAAAATCAATACTAAGAAACTGTGTCTTATAGATGATTAAAGCGAGTTGCCGACTGCAGATATGTCATCCTTGAAAAGCCAAATCGGTCTTAGCCAGCAATACATTTCAACAGTGTTTTCTTGATTAATTGCTTGTCTGAAATTGTCGATTGGCGTCATTATTTGCCATTATTACGTTCATCAGCTTTTCACATCAGGAGCTTATTTAAACTGTCCGCAAGACACACTGGGACCTGAATAAAAAAGAGAGAGCAGTTCAATCATTGGCATGATATGGAAAATTCATTTTGATTTTAATATCTGTGTGGGTTCGCTTCCTAAAGACAACATCAAATGACATTCACAACACATTTAACTTCTGTAATGTGATGTATTTTTAGTGAGCAGCCTGCAGAAATGACATTTTAGGGCATTTACACATTTCCATTGTGAAGGCTGTTCAAAAATACCAAAGCGGAGGAAACACTAAGCTAGCATTACATTTTTTTAAAAAATATTTATTTATTAATTTATTTACCCAATATGCAGCAATAGTTCAGAGATATATGTCATTATATGGTAACTACTGAAATCAGATATAAGTCAAGTTTTGGTTACATAAACAGAAAAGGAAACTCATTTCAGAGGACATTACTGTTCCAAATCTTATTTATTTTATTAAAATAATAAAAATCCAGTTGTAAACCGAGTTTTGGCTACATAAGCAGAAAAAAAATATATTTTTTTAGAGGCAAAGAACGTAAATAAATTACATTACTGTTTTAAAACCTATTATTTTCCTTAAAATCTAGCTTTTTTGCAGTGTTAGCTTAGCAAAATGCTAATATCAAACCATTTTGGTCACATAGGCAAAAATGAAAACTTATTTTAGAGGCAAAGAATGTATTTACAGTACTGTTCTAAAACGTTTTTTTTTTTTTAAATATAAAATCAATTTTTTTGCAGTGTTAGCTTAGCAAAATGCTAATATCAAACTGTTATAAAAAAAGTTGTACGTTGGGGTTTGGATACATAAACAAAAAATAACTTATTTTAGAAGCAAAGAATGTAATTATGTTGCTGTTCCAAAGGCTAGTATTTTTTTAATAAAAATCTATTTTTTTTACAGTGTTAGCTTAGCAACATGCTAATATCAAACTATCGAAAAATTAGTCGTAAGTCAAGCTTTGTTTACATCAGCAAATACTAAAACTTATTTCAGAGGGAAAGAATGTAATTATGTCTTTTTTATACAAATGTAGCTTTTTTTACAACATTAGCTTAGCAACATGCTAATGTCAGACTATTGAAAATCAGTTGTAAGTCGAGATTTGGCTACATCAGCAAAGAAGAATAAACATTACAGAGGCAAAGGACCTAATCACAATACATTACTGTTTCGAAACCTATTTATTAGTTTTTTACAACATTAGCTTAGCAACATGCTAATGTCAGGCTATTGAAAATCAGGTGTAAGTCAAGTTTTGGCTGCATCAGCAAAAAAAAAAAACTACTTCTGGAGGCAAAAATCGTAATTGCGTTACTGTTCTAAAACCTATTTTTTGTAATAAAAATCTCACATTTTTTACAGTGTTAGCTTAACAACATGCTAATATCAAACTATTGAAAATCAGTCGTAAGTTGAGGTTTGGTTACATAAGTAAAAATAAAACATATCAGAGTCAAAGAATGTAATTACGTTACTGTTCTAAAACCTATTATGTTTTATAAAAATCTCGCTTTTTTACAACGTTAGCTTAGCAACATGCTAATATCAAACTATTTAAAAAATCAGCTGAAAGTTGAGCTTTTGGTATGCAAAAAGAACTTATTTCAGAGGAAAAAAATGTAGTTCTATTACTGTTATAAAACCTATAATTTTTCACAAAAATCTAATTTTTTTTACTGCATTAGCTTAGCAATGTGCTAATGTCAAGCTATTGAAAAATCAAATGAAAGTCAAGCTTTGTTTACATAAGCAAAAGAAGAAAACGTGTTTCAGAGGCAAAGAATGCAATTATGTTTTATTCTAAAACATTTTTTAATATAAAAATCTAGCATTTTTATTGCATTAGCGTAGCAACATGCTAATGTAAAACTATTGAAAAGTGAGCTGTAAGTTGAGTTTTGGTTACATAAGCAAAGAAAAATACACATTACAGAGGCAAAGAATACATTACTGTTCAAAAAGTTGCATACATATTTACTTTTATTTATTTTTCATTTATTTATTTTAACATTAGCTTAGTAATATGCTAATATCAGACTTAAAAATTCTGTTGTAAAACGAGTTTTTTTTTAGCATCCTGTTAATGTAACTGTAAATGTAAACTGCAAGCTACTGTAGCTCACTAGTTTTTGGAGCATAGTTTGTTTTTATGTTATTATTTGTGTAGTTTTTTTTAGCTGTGCCTGCTTTCATTTCATCTAATTCGTGAAGCATGTTCTTGACCAGTTCCTGCTTTTCTGAAATCCTGAGGTCACAGTCTATAACCCCAGCAGCTGGTGTGTCCTCACCACCCATAACGCTCTCCTACCTGTTCGCGCTTTTAATTATGCTAAGTGCTAAGCGCGTCAACCTTCAGCTGCATGCAGAAAGATGTCACTTTTATAAATTGCAGCCTCCCTCCTCTGTCACTGGTTCCTGTCACAGTTTTAATTAAACAGAGAGAAAGAAAGACTTACGGCCAGCCAGCAGATTTGATTGGGGTTTGAAGGCCGGAGGGGATTAAGACAAAATTGTCGTTCGGAGTGGGAAAGAAGATCAGCATGCGGGCAATTCACGCACATCTCTATTCACACGACATGCAGACAGTTGGCTTAGGTATTAATAAGTCATTTTGGAAGATGTGGTAGAGAGTATAATGTTATTTTGATGGGCCTAATAGTTTATGTGAACATGTTTTACAACATGAAACTGTATTCCAACCTATTTTTTAATTATGTGATGTATTTCTAAGTGATGTGTGATATTCACAAATGTGGGCCGTACAGAGTGGGCATTAAAATACGAGGTTGGAGTCAAAACAAATGCTAAATAGCTATTTGGCGGTTGGTTAACATTATCTAATAGCCTGGGTGGCCACAGTGACAACAGCAGAACAGGAAGTTTATCTTAGTAACATGCTAATATCAAACTAATGAAAGTTAGTCGTAATTCGAGGTTTGGTTACATAAGCAAAAAAGAAAACTTCAGAGGCAAATAATGTAATTATGTTACTTTTCTAAAACATGTTTTTAATACAAATTAACATTGTTTACAGTGTTAGCTTAGCATCATGCTAATAATGAACAATTAAAAAAATAGTTAAAAATTGTTGTAAATCAATATTTGGTTACATAAGCAAAAAAAAACGTATTTAAGAGGCAAAGAATATAATTACATTACTGTTCTAAAACATTTTTAATAAAAATGTAGTTTTTTTTACAGTGTTAGCTAAGTAACATGCTAATATCAAACTAATGATAATCAGTTATAATTTGAGGTTTGATTACATAAGTAAAAAAGAAAACTTCATAGGCAAAAAATGTAATTATGTCACTTTGCTAAAACCTATACTTTTTATAAAAAAAAACCTAGCCTTTTTTTACAGTGTTAATGTAGCATTACGCTGATATTGAATTTTTGAAAAATCTGTCGTAAATTAATATTTGGTTACATAAGCCAAAAAAAGGTATTTAAGAAGCAAAGAATGTATTTGCATTACTCTTCTAAAACATTACTTTTATAAAAATTTAGCTGTAGTGTTAGCTTAGCAACATGCTAATATCAAACTAATGAAAATCAGTCGTAATTCGAGGTTTGGTTACATAAGCAAAAAATTATGTTTTAATTATGTTACTTTTCTAAAACATAACTTTTTTTATAAAAAATTAACATTGTTTACAGTGTTAGCTTAGCATCATGCTAATATCGAACTATTAAAATAAACAGTCGTAAATCAATATTTGGTTACATAAGCAAAAATAACTTATTTCAGAGGCAAAGAATGTAATTATGTTACTGTTCTAAAACATGTTTTTTTTTTATTTAACATTGTTTACAGTGTTAGCTTAGTATCATGCTAATATCAAACTATTAAAAAAAACAGTCGTAAATCAATATTTGGTTACATAAGCAAAAAGGAACTTATTTCGGAGGCAAAGCATGTAATTATGTTACTGTTCTAAAACATGTTTTTTATAAAAAAATTAACATTGTTTACAGTGTTAGCTTAGCATAATGCTAATATCGAACTTAAAAAAATTGTCGTAAATCAATATTTGGTTACATAAGCAAAAAAAAAACTTTTTAAGAGGCAAAGAATATAATTACATTACTGTTCTAAAACATTTGCATTTAGCTTTAGTCTTAGCTTAGCAACATGCTAATATCAAACTACTGAAAATCAGTCGAATTTGAGGTTTGGTTACGTAAGCAAAAAAGAAAACTTCATAGGCAAAAAATTAAAGTATGTTACTTTTCTAAAACCTGGTAATTTTTATAAAATTTTTTTTTTTTTTTTACAGTGTTTCCTTAGCATAATGCTGATGAATTTGCTTAGCATAATGCTGATTTCAAACAAACTTTTGAAAAACCAGTCGTGAATCAATATTTGCTAACATAAGAAAAAAAACGAAAAAGAAGCGAAGAATGTAATTGCGTTACTGTTCTAAAACACTATTTTTATAAAAATTTTGCTTTATTGTTAGCTTAGCAACATGCTAATATCAAACTACTGAAAATCATTTATAATTCAAGGTTTGGTTACATAAGCAAAAAAGAAAACTTCATAGGCAAATAATGTAATTATGTTACTTTTCTAAAACATATGTTATAAAAATGTAGCATTTTTTATAGTGTTAGCTTAGCAACATGCTAATATCAATCTAATGAAAATTAGTCGTAATTCGAGGTTTGGTCACATAAGCAAAAAAGAAAAGTTTTCAGAGACAATGAATGTAATTATGCTACTGTCCTAAAACATTACGTTTTATAAAAAATTATTTTTTTTACAGTGTTAGCTTAGCAACATGCTAATATCAAACTATTAAAAAATCTGTCGTAATTAGAGGTTTGGTTGCATAAGCAAAAAAGAAAAGTTATTTCAGAGGCAAAGAATGTAATTACGTTACTGTTCTAAAGCCTATTATTTAATACAAAATATGTAGCATTTTTTACAGTGTTAGCTTAGTAACATGCTAATATCAAGCTAATAAAAAATAGTCGTAATTCGAGGTTTGGTTACATAAAAAAGAAAACATCATAGGCAAATAATGTGTAATTATGTTACTTTTCTAAAACACATTTTTATAAAAAATTAACATTGTTTACAGTGTTAGCCTAGCACCATGCTAATATCAAACTACTAAAAAAAATCAGTCGTAAATCAATATTTGGTTACATAAGCAAAAAAGAATGTAATTATGTTACTGTTCTAAAACATTTTTTTTTTAAATGTAGCTTTTTACAGTGTTAGCTTAGCAACATGCTAATATCAAACTACTGAAAAATCAGTTGTGCATTGAGGTTTGGCTAATAAGTAAAAAAGAAAACGTATTTAAGAGGCAAAGAATGCAATTTCGTTACTGTTCTGTTTTTTTTTTTTTTATAAAAATTAACATTTTTTTAAGGCATTAGCGTAGCAACAGTAAAAAAAAAATAAAAATAAAAACAGCATTCCATGCTATTTTGCATAAGTAATTAAATACCATAGACAAGGGCATCTTATTCATACAGAACTGATTGGATTGTACTTTTCATTGAAATAACGTGAACCAATGAATCGTGCGCAGTAAGATCAGGAACACATATTGAAGTAAATATGACCAATTGTGATTCCTGTTTATTTGACATTTTTTGACCCCTCTTCTTCAATTTTCTAAATATCAACGCTTCAATATCTCATTCCCATCCTGTCAGTGTTATCTGCTGTTCAATTCATTCTGGTCACCCTCTGTCTCTCTGACTCCCTCCGTCTCTAATTCTCTTCCTCGCCTTGATATCTCCTGTACAGCGTGGCCAGCAGCTCCGCTCTCTGTACTCCTGATCGTATCAGACGTTTTCCATCAGTCTGCCTCGCATTGATGTCTACTACAGTACATCCAGTTCCACAAACGAAAGAAAAAGGGTGAGGGGGGAAAAAAAAGAAAAAACTAGAGTCTTGGACTAAAATAATGGATCTGGATGTAATGGAGCATGATGTTCCCTCAGAGCAAAGAGCCGTTTAAGTGGCATCAGAGCTTCTGTCCACGTCTAAGACCAGCTGGGCACTGGTTAGAAACTCAGTACTCACATTTGCCACTTTTTTTTTTCGGGCGTATGAAAGTTTAGATAAAGGGAAGCTTTTAAATAAGTCTCTATGTGATTAAAGCCTCATTTACTCTATCTTTATGTACCAAGTTTTGAATTCAAGATGGTTATGTTCTCAAACTCCCACCAGCCAGGAAGGACATCAAGGTTGCTTTCCCAAACTTCCTTACCTGAGCAATGATGCTCCTCACTCCCTGAACTTACATCATTCCTCACCATGACTGTGTAGGTGTGTGTATATCTGAAGACTTTTCCCTTTAGCTCTTCAAATAGCATGTTTGAGGTTTCTGTATAACCATAGATACAACTAATCTAAATGATTAATTAGTTTGATTCATAATGATATATTGTAACGCGGTTTCTGTAAACATACTGAACTTGACTAAAAAAAAGACAACTAAACTCTTATCTTAATTTAGAATGTATGATAACTTTATTCAATTTCTGTGTATTTCCTACTTGCTGAAGGGCACAGGTAGCTAAAAATGGCATTTATTATAATGAGTTTATCTGAAGATTGCATTAAATTAGAAGTTATTTATTAAAGTCTAATAAATGTTAAAATTGCTAGCTTTCAATTATACTGTGATGTTGAATGGCTTTAATCACGATTGTGATTAATCACGATAAATGTAAAAAAATGTGATTAATTACTTATTTTTTCGATTGACAGCACTTAGTATTAGACAGAATGACAGTAAATTAATATTAATTTGATCAGTAATGAAAACAATATTATTATTATTATTAATAATAATAATAATAATAATAATTAAATTAACAATAATTTACAACAACAAAAAATAATATTATTATAAATTATCATATTAATAGCAATAATATCATCAAGACAAAACTAATGATAATACTATTAATATTAATATTAATAATAATAATAATAATAACAACAATAACATTATTATTATTATTATTATTATTATTATTATTATTAAAATTAAGAATAATTTACAAATTTACAACAACAATAATAATTAATTTTATAAATGTCATAATAATAATAATATTAATAATAATAATAATAACAACAACAACAGTAATATCATCAAGAATTATAAAGGCCTATATTCTCTGATATATTAATGTTATTATTATTAAGATAATTTATTTATTATTTAAATTATTGTTATTGTAAAGTAATATTACTTTTAATAATAATAATAATAATAATGACAATGATAATACGACAACACACACACACACACACACACACACACACACACACACACACACACATATATATAGTTATGTATAATATATATATATATATATATATATATAGTATTAATGATAGTATTATTCTCATTATAGTAAATACTATTTATTTGATTCATAATAACATGATAATAATATGATTATAATTATGATGATGATTAATCAAATTATACAACAACAATATTAATAATTAATATTATTATCAATAATAATAATAATAATAATAATAATATTAATAATAATAATAACAGTATCTATATATCTATATAAAATATATGATGATAATAATAATAATAATTAATACTAATCGTATTATTATTATTATTATTATTATTATTATTATTATTATTTCAATAGTTTTTTATTTTAAGAGTATGTGAAGGATGTTTTCCAAACATTGAAAAACAAATGTACGTTTATTTTTAGAAACCTTCCTGATCATGTCAGACTGACCTGAGCATCAAAGAGGTTAGCCATACATAGTAGAGGTCATTTACATAAAAATGGACAACAGCAAAAATATCTGTTTTAGGGTGAACCTGCATTATGATGGATTTTGGTCCAAGTGGAAAAAAGATATATATTAAAAAAACATTAAGCAATTTTATTAATGGTGTACTTTATCTCTTCTGCTTCAGATAAATGTTGTCTTCTAACTGCTGACCTGCAGTGTAACGTCATAAACTCAGTCACCTACAATACTGTACAAAGGATTATATGATGTGAATTTTAGTATTGTAGTTTAGCATATTCAACACTGTTACGGTTTGATGTCCCATGATTTACACCTCCCTCACCCCTTAACATTTAATATGTATTGCACCAGATTTATCCTAAACTAAGACACTCATAACAGTATTTTAAAGTGATTCTCTATGAGTCCAGGGATCTACTTTCTTTCAGACATGGTGCGTGTGAAGACTAAAGCTAAATTCTTTCTTACTACAGTTAAAGTCCCTGGTCTTATTGTGCATGATTGATCAGTATACTGTATTTAAATTTTTTCAAAAGCTGTTTCATGGTCTTTTATATATTGTATCCTTCATTAAAGATATATAAGCATACAAACACACACACACACACACACACACACACACACACACACACACAGTCTATTAGTGTAGAGTTGGAGCACTCAAAGATAAGTCATTTTCACATGTAATGGGCCTCCACGTGCCTCACTGCAGGATATGTAATGTAATGGAATGCCATTAATGGCTCGAATTAAATCAAATATTCTTAAGCTGAATCCCCTCACGGTTGAAGCAAGAGCAGATGGAAGGTAAATATCTTCAAAGAAGTTAAATATCTTCATATCTCATCCACCCAGCTTTTATTAACCCCAATTCTCCGAGCCATATTGTCTTTTGAGCTTTGCGAGAAGTGGGTTTTACTGGAAATAAAAAAAAGACTTGCTAAACTCCAATTCAGTCAACACATTAATAAGGTTTAACTCAGAGAAAGCACTGAAGTACTTCTTATATTCATGGGTCACATAAAGCGCATTACATTGACAGCAAAATATCACATATATCTGCTATATTGCCTGGCTCTAGTGCAAAGTTCACTTCCAAATCTACTCAACCGGACCAAAACCGGCAATTGTGAAAGCAGCAACCAATTATTTAAACTGAAGGTGCTGCCCATATCAGAGGTCTCGCTTGCTTGCTTTCTCTTTCCGTCGTTGTTTTCTTTGGTTGCTGAATTAAGATCAGACTGCAAGAGATCGAACTGCTCTCCAGCGTGCGGCTGAAAGACCCAATTTAACCAGGATCGGTAAAACCTAACGCCTGAGAGGAATGATCTTAGAGAGCCTAAGTGGTCCTGTGTAGCGCATATCTGCTTTCACGCACTCTCTCTCTGCAGGCTGTTATTTGACTACTAGCTTCCTGTGGATTGGGTCATTCTGTGCTGCTTCCCATCCACTCCATCTGTTCTGTCCTCCTCATGCTGAAGTGAGGACACTACTTAGTGTGTGTATATTATACTTTAACTCAAGTTTATGAATTAAAATGTATCTGTTAACCGAGGGACAGTTCACCTGAAAATTAATGTCATCGATCATGAACCTTTTTGACTTTTTTTCTTTTTGAGAAAAAGGAGAAATAATGTCTAAGAAAAACAAAGAACGTAAATGGTGACCTAGTTTTTTGGATATACAATTTAAAAGATATCCATAATAATGTACATAAAAAACAGCAGTTGTGATTGCTAGAACTTTAGAAAGTTTTACAGATTGGAAGTAAAGTAAAAAATAAAAAAAAACAGCTTAAAACCATAAAACAACAATATTCATAACTGATAACAATGTACATAACTGATGAGAAAAGGCTTTTAACAGAGGGTTTGCACGGTTAATGTACTGAATATGTTGTTCTCCTAATTTATGCTGTTTAAACCCCGGAAAAAGGTGGAAGCTGCTAAATCATATGGAGAAGGAAGCAATATTTTGACAAACTGAAGCAAATAGGTGGTAAAGATACATACAAGCTCTATTAATTAAGATATAAGCCTAATATTTCGGAAATGATAAAAACAATTACAAATGTTGTCAAGATTCTTGCCCTGGAAATCCTGGTTCAGTTTGGTCAACCACAACACAAATTTTGTTCCTCAGAAAGTTTTTTGCTTTTGCACTCTTCTCCTTGATTTGTTCGACCGATTAGTACAGTCCAAAACATGACAATAATTGTCTATTTTCACTAGCAATAATCAGCTAAATGTGAGTTTTGTTCGTTCAGTGGCACCAATATGGCCGATTGATGACGCGTCGTGAAAGCACTCTATTAAGAAAGAAACAAAAAACATCAAATGTGAACTGTCAATTTATGTTCTTTTCATTGTAAATGTACAAGCATTTTACTATAAAATTGCATAAAATGCCTCTTACAGTTTTTCATTGTCTATAGCAGGGTAACTTACTGTTACCGTGAACAGATTTTGGTCACAGTATATATTTAAAGGTCCATTTCTCGCTATTAACCATTAACTACTTTTGTCTCAATAAACTCCTAATTTGCTGCTTATTAATAGTTAGTAAAGTAGTTGTTAAGTTTAGGTATGGGTAGGATTAGTGATGTTGAATATGGTCATGTAGAATAAATGCTTTATAAGTACTAATAAACAGTCAATATGTTACTAATAAGCATGCTAATAAGCAACTAGTTAATAGTAAGAATTGGTCCCTATACTAAAGTGTTACCCAGATTTTTATTAAACCATATAGTGCATGTCATATAGAATACATTTTAAGTAATTTTATAGTGCTTTTTTGTCCATTTTGAAGGATTAGTTCAGCCCTGAATTACAATTTCGTAAAGATTTACTCACCCCCATGTCATCCAAGAAGTTCACGTCTTTCTTTCTTCAATTGAAAAGAAAAAAAAAAGGTTTTTGAGGAAAACATTCAAAATTTTTAAACGGGGATCAACAGGTTAAAGGTCCAAATTGCAGTTTCAATGCCGCTTCAAGGGGCTGTACACAATCCCAGCCGAGGAATAAGGGTCTTAGCTAGTGAAACGATTGGTTTTCTAAAACAATTAAAAATGTATATAATTTTTAACCACAAACGCTCATTTTGCGCTAGCTCTGTGATGCGCGTCTACGACTTCACGCATTGAATGATCATGATGGAAAGGTAACTATGATTAGTTCTTCTTCTGTGTATTTCAGTTTAAAAAGGTAGGGTAGGGAGGAAAACTCAAATTCAAAATGAGCATTTGTTGTCAAGGATACATTTGTTTTTTTTTTTAGACTGGTCGTTTCGCTAGATAAGACCATTATTTCTCGCCTGGGATCGTGCAGAGTCCTTTGAAGCTGCATTGAAACTGCAATTTGGATTTTCAACCCATTGGCTCCTATTGAAGTCTACTATATGGAGAAAAATCCTGGAATGTTTTCCTCAAAAACCTTTATTTCTTCTTGACTGAAAAAAGAAAGACATGAGCATCTTGGATGACATGGGGGTGAGTAAATTATCAGGAATTTTTTATTTTCAATGTGAACTAATCCTTTAAGGCCTGACAGACCTAGTCCTCATCCGCTTTCATTGTATAGAAAGAGAGCAGCATGAACTCTCCTCAAATCATCTCCTTTTGTGTTTTAACGAATGAAAAATGAACAAATGGAGGGTGCAAATGACTAAGTTAACTTTTTTGGTGAGCTGTCCCTTTAAAATGCGATTGTGATGTCTTATTATAAAGAGTGTCTTAAAAAACTAATTTTGTAGGCCTTAGTTTAATTACTTTGTTTTTTTTTAAACAAATTTTCCTTTGTTATATCTTACAAATGCACGAAATAAGAGGAAACAATGATAAATGTGGCCTGTTTCCAGTCTAAATATTACAAAAGAAAGAAAAACAACATGATTGACGCATTTATTGTCACCTACAGCAAATGTCACAGAAAGTGGTTCACCTAATTTAGCACAGAGTAACTTTTAATTGAAACGTTTTATGGGGGATTTGAAGTCCTGGTCTGTTTGACTGACACTCTACACTTGCGGATAAAAAGAGACTTTTTAAAAAAGTTCAAAATTCACCTCAATCTGTTGTTTGTTTGTAGTTTCTGTTTGTTTGACCTTACTGGCTTTTGAAAAGAAAATGAGGGATTTTTTGTTTTCTTACTCTTACACTTATATATTTTATTTTCTGTAAAGGAAAAAAACAAAAATCAGTAGAGAAACACTAAAGTTGAATCCTTTACCCCTAGTTTATGCATAATGTGTTTTAAAATCTTTATATAATTTTTTAAACCTAATTACTGATTTTTCCTAATTTTCACTAAAAGCAATCATAAGTTTCCGAGATTTCTCCCTGTACTCTCCCATGCCATGAGTGCTGCTATATGTCTTCTCCTCAGGAGATGTAATTCATCTTTGTAATTTATCACGGTTTTCGGCCGTTGAGCTCATTAATTAGTTCTTCCATTTGCCTTTTAGCTGTCATGGCAACATCGCAGCTAGACTCTTGGCGTCACACAGGGCTTTCAAAATTAGCATCGCAGACTGTAATTTCTTATCAGGGCATTTTAACCCTGTATGTCACCTTTCATACAGTCCCGCTGCTGCTATCTAATGAATAACGAAAAGCCTTTTGTTTAGTAATTAGCGATTAATTATCTAAATGAAAAGAGCATTGTGTGAATGGCCACGTTTGTTTACTGCCACTCTTATTACTTGACACATTAATACAATGCAAAGCGAGATGTGTTCTTGTTGATGCGTTTCTTTTCTCTAATGCCTTTTGTCCCTCCGGGCTTTGTCGTTTCTCTACTCGAAGCTTGGTTATGGAAGTAAAATGGTTGAGAATTACACACTTAGATAAGTCATTGTACTATAATTCAACGTTTTTCAGAGAACTGCCTGATGAAAGATTGTGCAAGCCTGACTGCACTTACAAAAATTCTCAATGATTACACAATGCAGATCTCAAGAGACTACTTGGCATGCACTACAGTTCAGTACACTTAACAGGTGTGTGGTTTCATATTTAATAAACTAATTCAACTAATGCAAGACCTACCAAACTAACTGTTAATTTAGTTCAAGTGGTAATGTTCGAACAAATTAACGGACCTCCATTCAGAAACATTGTTCATAAAAGCTAAAGTGGACCTGTGTGTATCATATTCGATAATACGACCACTTACTCACCCTCTTAATGTTTCTAAATGCATATATACAGACTAGGGCTGCACGATTAATCGAAGGCGATTGTCATGCGCTTGTTGTCAGTGAAGCCGGTTGTGTAATCAGCAGTAAATCTCCAGCACCTGTGTTCAGGTGGAGCGGCATGTACTACACAGAGCCGTACTCCACAGAAAAGATACGCTGAATCGCGTTCATTATGGCAAACGATTTAATCGGGCGATTATGAAATCGAAAGAAATCGTTTGCGATAATGACAGCTGTTTGCGTAGCTTCTCAGTGAACTACGGCTCTGTGTAGACATGCTGCTACACCTGAAAGCATGTGAAAATATCACATTTAATAACGCTTTTACTCCAAACTCACTTCATATTATAATATTTATATCAGTCGAGTGTTTGAAATAAATCTTTCTGTGAGATAGTATAGCTATTTACACATAATAAAGCACGAATAGTATTCTAAGCAGTGATAAAGGCATTGCATTATTATATACTGCATTATAAGGAAAATTATAATGAGAAGAAGTCAGATAAACCATATATTGTTGTAGTCGTGGGTTTATTAGTCACGTTGAATCAATGACAGCAGTTAAATCTTGTTTATTCAGCTGCAGCGATAGCAAAGATGCGTTTCTATTTCTCTTCTTCTGGCATATTTTGAGTTTCCGCGTGAGAATGAGAGCGCCCTCTGGCCTTCGGATGAAGATTTACTAAACACAGAACAGTGCTTTTCTAAAAGATACGCATGACAATCGCAGCTTTCGATTAATCCCGATTTCAATTTCACTTCGATTAATCGTGCAGCCCTAATACAGACTTTGTTTTTGGGCGTTTTTAGTTCCCCCAAGAATGAAAATTGCCACATGATTTACTCACCCTCAAGCCATCATAGACGAATATAATCAGTTATATAAAAAAAATATCCTGGCTCTCAAGCTTTACAATGGCAGTGAATAGCTGTTGAGGTTTTGAAGTTCAACAAAGTTCATCCATCCATCATAAAAAGTATTCCACATGGCTCCGAAATGGCCTTCTGATGCAAATTGATGCATTTTTGTAAAATATCCATTTTTAAAACTTCATAAGCAGTAATAGGGATATCTCTAACTGTCATACCTGCGTTCAAAAGAGAGTGGCCTTCCAGCGTAATGTAATGATGAACACATAAGCACAGGGCAGAGAGCAAAACAAAACAAAACACTGGACATGAATTAGAAGTACAAAATGAGGATTTATAAAGAAAAATGTCAGAGGATTTCGATATAAGCCAAGAGGTGACTGGTTTTCCTTTACTGTTAAAAAAAACTTGGTTCTTGAGAGACTAGTATATTCTTTATTTTGCTTCTGAAGACCCATTCACTGCCATTATAAAGCTTGGGAGAGCCAGGACATTTTTTAATTTAACTCTAATTGTATTCGTCTGAAAGAATAAAATCATATACACTTTGGATGGCTTCAGGGTGAGTAAATCATTTTCATTTTTGGGTGAAATATCCCTTTAATAGTCTATGCAGAACCTTTAGCTCCCCCCCCCCCCCCCCCCCCCCCCAAAATATGCAGGCGAAAAAGGTCTGTTGTCTGTAGTGATGCACAGCTCACACAGAAGTCTTTATCAAACCAAGCAGCTTTCAGTGGGGCGAATTTGCACGACCAGCTTGACCCTGTTGCAAAACCTGTTTAGGAAAGTCTTTCACCATTATGCAAAATTCCAGATTGCATGGATTTCTAGTGAAATGACTGGATTTTCCCCTCCAAAGTTTGCTGAACAACAGTAGGCTATATCTTAAAACAATACAAACATCACAATAATCCAAACGTCTCCAGTCCATTAATTAACATCTTGTGAAGCGGCCAACGAGTCTATGATTCAAGACTGTGTTCATAATCTTATGAGGACTTAATTCATAATAACGCTTTAGCTTTTTGTTTCACAAGACGTTAATTTATGGACTGGAGTCATGTGGGTTTCTTGAAGATTATTGTGATGTTTTTATTAGCTGTTTGGACTTTCATTCTGATGGCACCCTTTCACTGCAAAGGATCTGTTGGTGAGCAAGTGTTTTAATGCTAAATTTCTCACATTTTTTCCTGATAATGAAACAAACATCATGGATGGCCTGAGCTCGAGTACATTTTTAGCAAATGTTTCTTTTTTCGGTGAACTATTTCTTCAAATCATGATTTTACCTCAGATTTGCATTTTTATTCTTGTTGGAGCACTGTATATTTAGAATACCAACATGCTAACAAAAATCCATTGGAATCAATTGTAAGTCGAGTCAGCTATGTGATTCCCTTGAGGAGCTCTACTTGTGTGGCCTGTGGATTTGTCACCTTAGTAGAGTATTACTGATGCTGTCTTATAAGACCGCTGCCTACAGTATGTAGGGCATAGATTGCCCAAGAATTTGTACTAAATGATGTTTATAGTTTATATATTTTGTTTATAGTTAAATTCCCACAGAACTTAATGGGAAAATTTTATTTGTATCAGTGTATCACAAGCTATCCATCACCCTGTTATTCGTATTTTGAAGTATCACATCAGAAACGAGTGATAGAAATGCCAGATTTCACCAAATTTTATGCCTGCTTGATGTGGTTTTTGGCTTGTGTGAAAAAGAGTTATGTGAATAATGGGAGATGGAAACACATTTGCCAAACAAATTCCTCAACACATCAAAAAAGTAATGTGACTGCGTGATGGGACAGGATAACCTGACTAACCAGCAGACTGATCTCATTGCACAGCATCTAAAAAGTCTGTTGTTAAAGAATTTCTGTATAATTACCTCTCAGAACTGACTGCATTCCCAAACAGCAGGCATCCACCTCTAAAAGCAATGAGCACATTTATTGTGTTTCATCTGCTTGCTTTTAGGTGCAAGCAATTTATTATGTGAAAATTATTATTAAGGGTTGACCGATGTTAAGCATTTTTATAATATGAAGTATACTTATAAAGTTTTTGTCAGAGACCTTGTTATTCTTAATTTTGACATTTAGTTGTTACATTAATTTAAATTTTTAGAGCAGAGATATGTATTGGTTCAAAATATCAGTTATCGGTCTACTTGATTTGTAATAATCGGTATTACATCGGCCTTAAAAAAAACATGTCTTTCCTAAATTTTGACATGAATTTTCAGTTTTTCACCAGAGATATGTATTGGTTCAAAATATCGTTTATCAGTCTACTTGATTTGTAATAATTGGTATTGCATCGGCCTTAAAAAACACATAATTGCGGCATCCATTTTCATTTTTACACCAGAGATATGTATCAGTTCAAAATATCAGTTATTGGTCTGCTTGATCTGTAATAATCAGTATTGCATCTGCCTTAAAAAAAACATGTTATTTCTTAATTTTGACATGAATTTTCATTTTTACATCAGAGATATGTATTGGTTCAAAATATCGGTTATCGGTCTACTTAATCTGTAATAATCAGTATTGCATCTGTCTAAAAAACACATGTCATTTCTTAATTTTGACATTCATTTTAATTTTTACACCAGATATATGTATCGGTTCAAAATATTGGTTATCGGTCTACTTGATTTGTAATAATCGGTATCGCATCAGCCCTAAAAAACACGTTTTATTTCTTAATTTTGACATGAATTTTCACTTTTACACCAGAGATATGTATCGGTTCAAAATATCAGTTATCTGTCTACTTGATCTGTAATAATCGGTATTGCATCTGTCCTAAAAAAACATGTTGTTTCTTAATTTTGACATGAATTTTTTTATTTTTTTCATCAGAGATATGTATTGGTCCAAAATATCGGTTATCGGTCTACTTGATCTGTAATAATCAGTATTGCATTGCCCTTAAAAAACACGTAATTTCTTAATTTTGACATTCATTTTCATTTTTACACCAGAGATGTGTATCGGTTCAAAATATCAGTTATCTGTCTACTTGATCTATAATAATCGGTATTGCATCTGCCTTAAAAAAACACGTTATTTCTTAATTTTGACATGAATTTTCATTTTTTTCATCAGAGATATGTATTGGTTCAAAATATCGGTTATCCGTCTACTTGATCTGTAATAATCAGTATTGCATCGCCCTTAAAAAACACGTAATTTCTTAATTTTGACATGAATTTTCATTTTTACACCAGAGATATGTATCAGTTAAAAATATTGGTTGTCAGTCTACTTGATCTGTAATAATCAGTATTGTATCGGCCCTAAGAAACACATCATTTCTTAATTTTGACATTCATTTTCATTTTTACACCAAATCGGTCTATTTGATCTATAATAATCGGAATTGGCCCTACTACTTTTCTGCTTTTTTTTGTGCCAATTTATCAAGAAGTGATCATTTTGTTCTTTTTAACTCGCTACATGGAAACTGTGCTTATTTGCAAATGTTTTTTTGCGATATTACAATTTTGGGCATAAGTTAAATTCACAACTTTGGATGGAAACCCAGCTACAGCGTCTTTGCTGTTTTATTGCGTCAGCCACTTTAAAGTCTAAAAAGTCATTTTACCCCCAATCGCTGCACATGTTGTGATTGTAATTGAGAGTGTGTCCTCATTTCACTCTCAACTAATAAAACTACTAGTACATTAAAATAAGATGGCTTCTCAAAGAATTGCTTTTTGAATTAGAGTGTTTTTTGTACACAACAGGATTAACAGTAAAACCTTGATACGCTCTTCAGGGGTAATGACTGTGATAATGGCAATATGTGAAAGTCATTCATTTATGCGTCAAATGTAGCCTAGACTTTAATTTTTTCCATCCTCTGAATACATCTACATCTAAATGCAATAAACTAAAGGACAGTCTTTGTGTTTCTGTCTGCATAGCATCCCCCCTTTCCAGATCACTGTTCACTGTCTTGGCAGTGATTCAATCCCCGTCTTTCTCTCTCTTTAGACTCTCCACAGGTGTGCAGTTGCCAAGGAGATTTGTGTTCAAGGCTAGGCGTCCCACATATATTCATATTCTCTGGGCAAGCTTGGATATTTCAGCCACTGTAATGTATGTTTTAGCAATTCTGGCCTTTGCATTTTGAAGTGCCAGTATTTGTTGAAGGTAAAGTGAGCGTGAAATCAAATATACTTTGCTCTCCTTTGTAGAGTGCAACATTAGTAAAAAAACATTTGTTTTCTTTGCAGATATAAATGTTTCAATGCTCGCTGGTTGTTACATGCTCAAACTGCTTATGTATTTAACCCATCCAAGTGCACACACACACAGTAGTGAACACACACACACACACACACACACACACACACACACACACACACACACACACACACACACCGTAAACATACACCCGGAGCAGTAGGCAGCCATATTGCATTGCTGCGCGCCCGGGGAGCAGTTTGGGGGTTCGGTGCCTTGCTCAAGGGTCTCACCTCAGTCGTGGTATTGAGGGTGGAGAGAGCGCTGATTAATCACTCACCCCACCGACAATCCCTGCCGGACCTGGGACCCGAACCTGCAACCTTTCAGTTACAAGTCCGACTCCCTAACCATTAGGCCACGGCTGCCCCCAAAATGGCGCATTAGGCAAAATATTACTAATGTGCAAGAACCAAGTGCAATGGTGATAGATGTCCCTTTAGAAAATGCGTAAAATAATGCATTCTGTGTGAACGGCTTTGTTTTAGTTTTGACGTAAACAAGATTGAAGATCTCCTGTTCTGCAATATTTTTAATGAAGCTAATGTGACACAAAACGCAATCACAAGCTTGTTTTTTGATCTCTCGTCTTTCAGCTGTTTCATCGCGAGTCATGTTTTTTAGTGTACAAATGTACCTTTTAGATATTATAATATTTCGTCAACCTTGGCCTGTTTTTGTTTAGTCAAGTTTTAGTCAACTAAGTCTAAAATTTCATATTTCGTCACTTTAATGGTTAGACTGCTTTAAAAAAATAGCTTAAAATTATAATTGTCATCATTTGAAAAAAATTGTTTTACATTTTAGGTATTGCACTTTTACCAATAAGCACAAATGAATAGAATGTTGAACTTTTGATATCTGGCAACCACACACATGAAAGCTCACATAGTTTTTAAATTTTTTTTTTTTTTTATTTATTAAGAATATATATTTTTTGCATTTTAGTCTCATTTTCAATCTTCAACGATATTGCATGTTGATAAAGAAAGAGTTTACAGTATTGTTTATTGGCCTTATAGAGGGTTTGCACTTGCACTGAATTTGGTCAGTTACCCAGATGCGCGTCCATATTGGAGATACTCAGATGTAAACAACAGCATGGATTGCACGGTTAATGTACTATTGAATAAGCTGATTTATGCTGTCTAAACCATGGAAAAAACGTGTGGAAGCTGCTAAATCATGTAGAGAAGGACTTAGTATGCAGGAAAATGCACAATATTTTGACAAACTAAAGTTAATAGGTGGTAAAGATACATACAAGCAGTATATTAAGAAATTAGACAACTATTTCACCAGCCTGACTGGAAATGATAAGAACAAACACAAATGTTGTCAAGATTCTTGCATTGGAAATCCTGGTTCAGTTTGGCCATCCACAAACACTTTGTTCCTCAAACTGTTTTTTGCACTCTTCTCCTTGCTAACTTTTGGCAGTCTGTAGTAGTCCAAATGTTTTTCCTGGTCTGACTGATTAGTACAGCCCAAAACATGACAATAATTGACCATTTTCAGCAGCAATAATCGGCTAAATGTGCAAGCTTTGTTCGGTTCAGTGGCATTGTTTACGTTCAGTGCCGCCAATATGGCCGATTAATGACACGTTGTGAAAACAATCTGTTGTTGTCTCGTTTTAGTCATGGGAAAAAACTATGAACAAAGAACAATATTGCTTCACTATAGATTCTGTGTTTCTGGAACTGCATCAAAACACTGTGTGGCTGTAACAAAGGAGTTTTGTTAGCACTGATATAAGCGATAGCGGGTGAAACCGCAGAGGCACCTCGACTGTCAGCTCGACATCCTCAGGCGTTCTGATGGACTAACTCACACTGTCAGCTCCAATGTGAGCTCTGTCACTGCCAGTGTGGCTTTCCAGCACAAGTCAGACATCACTCTGACATTACGATGCAGCCCAGCTTGCCCACACATGACAGTGACTGATGTTCGTTCTTGTAAATGACTCGTCTTTTATGGAGGTGACGACTTTGTTGGTCTCGTGGCGCCTCTCGTTTCACCTCATCACACTGATTGGGCAATGTGTCTGTTCGTCTTTTTCTGACATGGGTGAACACCAGCCTGTTCCTCAGAGGTATCATTTGACTTCTTGTTGTCAGGTTTCTGGACGTTCTCATTGTAAATGATTTACTCCAAGGACAGTTAGATGTTGCTTAGGTTTCAAATGAGATGTTTTTTGGAACCATACAGTGCCAAACAGTTGGACTCTATTGATAGGACAGATTTCAAAATTTTATTTAATTTCAGGTCACAAGCTCTTGATTCGATTTTCATTTCAGTTGCAGTTTGATTTCTGATTCACAAGCTCTCAATAAAATTAGATTTGATTCTGATTCTCAAGTTTTCGGTTTAATTCTGATTCTGATTTAAATTTGATTAATTCTGATTGTGATTCACAAGCCATTTTTATTCACAGATCTGATTCTGATTCACAAGCTCTCAATTTAATTTTGATAATTTTATTTGATTTGCTGATTCCATTTTGATTCATATTGATATTGATTTACAGGCATTTTGATTCAATTCTGATTCTGATTTCAATTAGATTTGATTCAGAATCACAAGCTCACAATTTAAATCTGATCATTTTAATTTTATTTGCTATGGATTCTCAAACTGTTTAATTCTGTTTATGATTGCAATTTGATTCAGTTTGATTCTGATTTCATTTTTAATTAGATTTGATTCTGAATCACAGGCTCTCAGTTTAATTCAGATTCTGATTCCAATTTGATTAATTCTTATTCTGATTTACAAGCCTTTTTATTCATTTCTGATTTCAATTAGATTTGTTTCTCATTCAGAAGGTCTCAATTTAATTCTGATTATTTCAATTTGATTTGCTCTGATTCTCAAGCAAAGTTTAATTCATATTGTAATTCCAAGATGATTCATTATGATTTTGATTCACAAGCCTTTTTTTTATTGAAATCTGATTTCAGTTCGATTTGATTTTGATTCCGAAGCTCTCAATTTAATTCTGATTATTTCGATTCAGTTTGCTACTGATTCTTAAGCTCTCAATTCTATTGATTCTGATTCCAATGTGATTCATTTTGATTGATTTAAAAGCCTTTTGATTCTATTCTGATTCTGATTTCAGTTAGATTAGATTCTGATTCAATTTAGTTCTGATCATTTCAATTTAATTTGCTACCAATTCTCAAGCTCTCAATTCTATTCTGATTCCAGTTTGGTTAATTTTAATTCTAATTTAAAAGCCTTTTATTTCTGATTTTGATATCAATTAGATTTGATTCTGATTCACAAGCTCTCAATTTAATTCTTAATTTAATTTAATTCTATTTAATTTGCTACTGATTCTCAGGCTCTGTTTAATTCTGATTCCAATTTGGTTTATTTTGATTCTGATTCACAAGCTTTTAGTTTAATTCTGATTATTTTAATTTGACTTACTATTTGATTATTACTATTTGATACTATTCGATTCTCAAGCGCTCAGCTTATTTCTGATTCTAATTCCAATTTGATTCATTTTGATTGCGATTAACAATCTCTTAATTCATTCTGAATCTGATTCCAAGTTTATTCTTTTTCATTTCACAAGCTTTTGATTTTGATTATGATACACAAACCCTCGATTCAATTCGGATTTCATTTGATTAGATTCCAGTTGTTAAAATATAAATATTTTTATATTAAAAAAAACTCATCTAATGCTTTAAACTAAAATGTAAATTTTTCACATTTTTATTTAGTTTCATCTGAATCCGTCAGATTTCATTTCACTTTTACTTAAATTCCAATTATGATTCAGTTCTGATTTCATTTAAATTAGATTAGTTCCATTTATATTCCTAAGGTCTCAGTTCAGCTCTGATTTCAATTTAATTCGTTTTCTATTTACAGCTCTCAGTTCAACTGCTATTTTAATTTGATATACATTTATTTGGAAATATTTCTGGTTTAGGTCAAAAAAAAAGCAAAAGATATATTTTACAACAATTCGATTGGAGACGTGCAACACACAATGTTTAGTTAAGTTTCTTCCCAAATCAACTGAAAACAGCATAAACTTAAGCATCAGTCAGAACCACAAGGTCAGTCAGAAAAAAATAAAAGAAGAAGAAGAAGCGTTGATGTATGTGCACATGGATGCTTGTTTGTTGAAGTGTGCTGGTGTATGTATGTGAGCGAATATAGAAAATGCAAGAGCACTTTTACCTGTATGTATACGGCTTCATGATCAAGCTATCCAAGCAACGCTGAATGAACCTCGTATGCATTTGCAGTCCTCTAACTCTTATTCACTAAGCAATCTGTGCGAATGGACGACTGCCGCCATTAACGTATTGATTTTCACTGACAAAGAGCTGGCATCGGCTACAGGATGATTTTCAGTGCCAAGCAACATGAAAAATCCCCAATTTATTTCAATTTGCTCACCACTTCAGGCTGAAGATGCCTGTGTGCGTGTGTGTAGATGCAGTTTTAGATGAAGTATTTACCCTGAGCTAGGACAGATTACACTGGGTCTAACAGACCTAAGGCTGTAATTAAACCCACTGAGAAATCAGGCCAAACACTGAGGCAGCCTCTATTTCCCAGAGACAGGCTGAAACGTCAGCTTTTTAAAGGCCACAATAAGGGCTTAAGAACCTCTCCAAAACTCTAATCAGGCACAATAGTCATTTATTCCCTCCAATTTTTCACGAAGCAATAAAAGATTGAAAATAAACTTGTTTCACCTTAGAGAAAGTCCTCAAGGTATGTCTTCAGATGCTGTCAGTCTTACCTTAGGATGTTTGGATGAGTTCTTATTTGTCCTAAATACTATAATAGACTGAATTACTGTAGGATAAAGTTGATGGAGTAACTTGTGTGTGATGTACAGTATTTCACAGTATTACCAGAGTTGGGGATAACTAATTACAAGTAACACGAGTTATGTAATAATATTACTTTTTCCAAGTAACTAGTAAATTACTTTTTAATTGACAAGAAAATATCTGAGTTACTTCTAATCTAATCCCATTTTATTGACCAATGTCTTTGCTGCCGACCTTCGATAAACCAATTTATCCATACTTATAAGCAAAAATAATTTTAGATAATCTAATATTTTTTTTCTATTTTGACATTTTTTTCTTCTACTTACTACTGTACGGATGTGAATTTGCTTTTCTCTAAGCCTGAGGCTTTTAGTATGAAACACTTTTACATTTGCCAAAAATAAAAAATTTTATATTAAAAACAAACAAGCAAGCCCTGCCCAGATTTAAAAAGTAACGCAAAAGTAACGTAACGCATTACTTTCCATAAAAAGTAACGTAATTTAGTTACTATTTTAGGGAGTAACTCAGTATTGTAATGCATTACTTTTATAAGCAACTTTCCCCAACACTGAGTATTACTGTTTACTTTTGATCAAATTTTGATCAAAATTCATGCAATTTATATGCACTTACAGTTGAAGACAAAATTATTAGCCCCTTATAAAATATTTCATTATTTTTCAAATAACTCCCAAGTGTTGTTTAACAGAAAGACAATTTTATTAACACAGCATTTTTAAACATTACTAACATTACTAATTAATACTTTATTCAGGAAGCTTTTAGGTTTTGTAATACAAATAGAAATAAATGTATAAGCAAGTCTACTGGTCAAAATTATGTTTTCATGTTAATAGTCAATAGTGTATCCCTTTCGCTTGATAACAGCCTTTAGTCTTTTGCTGTAGTTCTCAACAAGTTTCAAGCATGTCTCCTGAGGAATGACAGCCCATTCTTCCTTAGCAAATCTCTCAAGCTCTTCCAGATTTGTTGGTCTTCTGGCACAGACTCTGGACTTTAGTGTGCCCCACAGATTTTCTATTGGATTCAAGTCTGGGCTTTGTGCAGGCCAGTCAAGTACACTCACTTTGCTCATTTGGAGGTATTTCTTCACTAGAAGTGAGGTATGCTTTGGGTCATTGTCATGCTGGAAGACAAAACGTCGACCCAAACCTTCTTGCAGACTGTCTGAGGTTGTCTTTCAAAATCTTCTTATAGTCTTTTTCATGTTTCCTTCAACCCTGATGAGATTCCCAGTTCCAAACGGACTGAAACATCACCACAGCATTATACTCCCACCACCATGTTTCACTGTGGGAACGGTGTTCTTGGGGTTGAATGCCTCTCCCTTCTTTCTCCAAACATAGGCAACATCTCTATGGCCAAAAAGCTCTAGTTTTGTCTCATCTGACCAAAGGACACATTCCAGTATGCATTACATTCCCCCAGGTTGTCCTTAGCAAACTTCATTCTAGCTTGGAGGTGTCTCTTATTTAGAAGTGGAGTCTTTCTTGGTCGACAACCTCGCAGTTCATTCCTGTGCAGGTCTCTAATGACTGTCTGCGTTGAGACATCAATTCCAGATTTGGCTAGGTCATTCACTAGTGTCTTGGCAGTTGTTCTTGGGTCTTTAGAAACCTCTCTCTCTAGTTTTCTTTCCAAAGTTTTTGAAATCTTTCGCTTCCTGCCTTTGCCCGTCTTGTTCTCCACTCTGTTGGTCTCTTTAAACTTCTTGATAATGCATCTCACTGCAGTTCTTGACACTTGAAAATGCTTTGATAAATGTGTGTATCCTTCTCCATCTTTATGAGCATTAACAATTCTTTCTCTCAAGTCCAAACTAATTTATTTTGTCTTTGCCATGATTGTGGTTTGTTCTATAGCTAATCAAACTAATCAAACGAATAATTTTCTTAAGGGGGCTAATAATATTGACCTTAGCGTTTTTTTATTTATTTATTTTTTAATTCTTTTATTCAAGCAACTGTAAGAAATCAGACTTTATCTAGAAGAAAAAATAATAGGAAATAATGTGAAAACATTCTCTTGCTCTGTTAAACATCACTTGGGAAATATTCTAAAAAAATGTAAAATTTCACAGGGAGGCTAATAATTTTGTCTTCAACTGTATATAAAACTACGTCCTGGTGATTTCACATTTAAAATGGTGTTCATATTTTTATTATTATTATTTTTTTTTATCTGAACAGGTGTTTTGAGTTCACTGAATCTATGAAACAGGCACTTTGCAGAGAGTGAAAAGGTTTGGGTCATTCAAATTTGATGAAGCCTGTTTCAAATCTGCTAATGGAAGAGCAGAAGTAAAAGTTGTGGACTTTATGCCACAAATGTACAGTAACAGTTTTGAAAATATCATAATGCATATGTTCTGCTTATGTTTCTAAGGAAAAAGTGGATATATGTGACTGCATAGTGATCATAACACCTGCAAAAATTTTTTAATTATGTTTGTCAGATAGTTCATGATTATTTTTTTTAACACTAAAAGCCTACGTGGTTTTGTTTTAATAGAGCACACAGTGTTTAATGAGACCCTCAGTTACACAGCTGTTGTCCTGGAAAGTTAAAAATAGTCCGTTGTCGTTTTTTCCACAGCGGCGGGCGACGTGTGAAATCAGAAGGCTCACCAGCCTTTATGAACTGTCTAATTAAGTTCGTAGCAGTTGACGTGAGTCAAGTGGCTTATTTCTCCAGATGCTTCAGGAGTACAAGTATTTTGAAGCCAGATGATAAATCCGTAAGCTCTCGGCGGCGTTACCGAGGAACGAGAGGCCCTTAGAGTCACGCGCAAGTCAAGAATGAATTAATCAGAGCACAACATGACGTAGGAATGAGGACATGTGCGTGTGTGTGCGTTTGTGTAAGTTACTGTGTTATTCACATTATTTCTGTAGCATGGACTGATGACTCTTTGATGCCCTTACTTTGGTGTTTACCTCAGAATGAGCAGCGATCGATTGAGATGTTTATCTAAGAAGAAGATGCCAAACTGGAAGGGCGTTTGATTGTCATTAGAGATATAAGATTGCAATCTTTGCTGACATGTCAGTCAGTCAGCGTTACAGCTTTGCACCACCAGACTCATTTACAGTTATCTTGTAAGATATAAGAATTCGATTTTGATGAGGAATTTTATATGAAGTATGTACAACAGTCCTTGAATTTGATTAATCAAGCAGTGTTTATTCTATAAAGTTTCTTTCGGATTCTGTAGTTTCAAGGCCCTACATCATTCAGCCCCAGAGATATGGGGATCTCAATGAGGCTTCATATTCAAACTGTTGAATTTTACTCATTTTCAGGGGTCAAAACCCAAATCTTGATCACTTTATATACAGCCGATACTTATTGTATTTCAATAAGTAATGTTAAAACTAAGAATGTATATTGTTTCCCTCTATCAAAATAATTGTATAGGACATACCTGTTTGAGTATCATAAATATTCTTTTTCAATTTTTTTTTTTTTTTTTTTTGGCCTGTAACTCAACTCTCATCTTAGTATGAATTTAGATTATGATTCCTAAGAAACTTTTCTTTTAGAATCTTAATTTTTAAGACCCTGTATGGTTTAATCAAAATTTAGAGGTACAGCTCTCAATTATTATATATATATATATAAGTGTGAGAGACCTTAAATGTTTGAGGTAATATTAGTAATTCAGCAGCAGACATTACTTGATCTATGACTATGTTTCACATTTTATAACAATAAAAAAGAAAACGAAATTCGGATAATGTATCCAGCTGAGGCAAATCTTGGTTTATTGATGTGAATGCAATGTGTGGCGAAAGCAACGATTTTTACCTAAGAGGTGTGGGATTTGTTTCAAAGATGTTACAATACTGCATGTTCAAACTCTTGGTAAATTCATAAGATGTTAAAATGAGCAAAATCCCTTTTGCCAAATATCACTGAAACTGATTCCAATATAGAATCTTATGAATAGACTACAGAGAGTAAGGTAATGTGCCTCAACTTGACCATTTCAGTGCCTTTTTAGCTCTCAGGTATGTTCTATGCAGTTGTTTTGATAGAAAGAAACAAGATACAATTCTAATTTGCAACATTATTTAGTCTTCAGACTTTGTTCTTTAAATAAAATAAGTATCAGCTGTTTACAAACTGACCAACATTTGATTTTCATTTTTCAAATGGGTTATATTCAACAATCTGAATATGGAGCGTCATTAAGGTCCTCTGGGACTGAATGATGTAGGGCCTTGAAAATGAAGTTTCATTTTCATCACAAAAGCAAAGTCTATTAGGAACTAGAATCTAAATCATATTGCAATAGCTTTAATACTTCTTGAGTAAGAAAAATAATATTTATGGCACTCAGATATGTTCAATGCAGTAGTTTTGATAGAAGGAACCGAGATACATTTCTAGTTCCAACATTATTTGTTCTTCAGACCTTCCTCTTTAAAGGAAAAGAAGTAAAGTTTTTTTGCAAAGTGATCCACATTTGGTTTTTGAAAATGTGTACAATTTAACAATTTACTCCTGGAGCCACATTGAAATTCCAATATCTCTGGAACCATATATGGCCTTAGAAATGAAGATGTCAGACGGAAAACTATGTAAAAGGGCATTAAGATATCTTTACTACTTCTTGAGTTACAAGCATGCAAACTTTGGAGAAAAAATTTTTTAATGGTCACCATTGGCACATAATGCAACAAAGGTTGTCCTATGAATTTCTGTGTAAAAATAACATTATGATACTGCCATCTTTCTGAAGTCATTTTTAACCCCCTGTAATTTGGCTCTGAATCTCTGAAGCTCTAAATCTCTACAAAATAGTAAATATTCATCCATGACATTTAATATTTTGGCTTTTGTCACTATACGTCTATCTTTCTTCAGAAAAAATATCAGCAAAATCAAAAATTTGAACCGGGGACCTCTGATTGATATTAATTAAAGTGAGAGTTTACAGAATTTCTTAGTATTTTAATATAATACATCAGATATGCTTCTTACATGCATTATTGTTGAATGCGTTCATTCATATGGGTTTCTTTCTGTGAATGTGAATATGAAACAGCACCTGAATCAGTCTGTTTGAACTCACAGTGCTGAATTATTTTGGATAGGAGCTTCAAAGTCTTTAGGAATGTAGGCGGTCTGGGAACATTTAATGCAGTATTTATTTTCTACTTAAAAATAGAAAGCTGGCGTACAAGCTGCAAAAGAACAGATGGAACCTAACAATTAACAATAGAACAACACGTTCACTTGAATGCAAAGATGTACAGATTTTATAATAGTCTCTCAAACTTATACACAGTGGCCAAAAGTATGTGAACGAAAACCTTTTAATAATCAGGCTTGATTATGTTTCTGTTTGATAAAGAGCATTAACTAAAAGAGAATTTAATTAAAGATGTTTAATATGTAAGCAAATTGACATTGTAAATGAAAAGTTGCATATTTTAGTTTCGTGCACAGAGATATTTCTAAATCATTTTTTATTATATGTATGACTCACAGAAAATCACACTCTCTTTCAGGTCGCCGTTAATGAATGTGTTCAGAAATGTTCATTTGTTCCTTAGAATGAAACTTTTTTTTAAATTTTGAAAAGTGTTTATTCTAGCGAAGCACCAGGTGATGTTTTATGTGACTTTCCTCTGCTGTTTCTCAGGATATGCTGTTGAAGTTGCCCCTTGCTGCTGAACTGAGACCAATTTCATTGTTGCTGTAGCAATAGTTGTGTTTAATTAATGGCTGAAGGGACACGGTGCACTTGATGCAGTACCAGCAAAGGACCCTCACTGGGGTTAATTGAAGTTCCTCTTTGTTTCTCCAGGGAGAGAGAGAGAGTTTAACTACAGCTTCTCCTCTCCGTTGTCTTCCGATCGGGCCTGGGCCACATCTTTGTTCTCTGCAGAAATCTTTTGTTTATCTTTCATTACAGTGACTTCATTTTCCTTTCTGCTTTTCATCATCTTAACTGTGGCTCGAGAGGATGGACGGCTCTGGGAATGAGAAGGAATGAACTGAGAGCAGGATATCTAATAGGACGGGGAGATCTTGGCCCACAGTCGGATTAGGCGGTATAGATGTTCAAAATAGTACATTGCGTCCTTGTCTGGTGTTGTAACATCTGTGTATTTATGAAAAAAGCATATTTGCAATTAAATTTGATTGTGATAAATCAGAGGGAACAGATATGTGTATTAAGACTTAATTAGCTTTAAGCTCTATGACATTTTGACATTAGCTGCACTTTGGAGCTCATAAACTACTGAACTTTAAATATGACTAGGATTTTGTGCAGCAGAAGCCTAACTGAATTGAATGCATTAAAATTAGACATACTCCAATTAACACTATACTGAATCACTTACGACTAACCTTTAGCAACCAATAGCGCATGTTACCATGCTAAATGTCACTATTTTGACATTAAACAAATACAAGTCTCCAGCTTTTCTTATCTTGCTCAGAAACACATAAATTAATGCTTATTTCAACATTTACTCTCCCCACATAGTGTAACATACTGTATGGAAGCCTGTTTCTGCCACTGAATAAAAATATAAAAAGCTTTAAATTTAAAAGCTTGCAACTTTTTATTTCACAGTTCTGTCTCTTTTTCTCACAACTGTGAGTTTGCATGCAACAATTCTGACTATTTTTCTCATCAGTGTGAGATATAAACTCGCAATTAAGTCAGAATTTTGAGATACAAATTCTGAGAAATTATATGAGATATAAACTTTTCTCAGAACTGTGTGATATAAACTCAAAGTTGCGAGTTATAAAGTCAGTATTGCATGATATAAACTGCAAATCTGACTAAATTTCTCACAAAAATTTCTGTTCTGACTTTATAAATCACAATTGTGAGTTTATATCATGCAATAATTCTGATAAATAAACTCAGAATATAACACGCAATTGTAAATCAGAAGCCAGAATTGTGAGATACTGTATAAACTCACAATTTAAAAAACATTTTTTTCCCACTCTGAATTGATCTTAGAATTCGCAATTGTGAGTTTATATCTCACATTCTGAGGAAAAAAAGTCAAACCAACTCAAGAATTGTGAGATACAAACTTGATGAGAAAAAATTTGTGGCATCTGTGAGAAAAAAAAAAGTCATAACTGCGAACTCGATATTGTGAGAAAACGATCTGAATTGTGAGATAAAAACTTGCAATTGCAAGGAAAAAAAGTTAAAATTGTGAGATACAAACACATTCACAAGAAATTCACTGCAAAATCACTGCAAAAAAAGTCAGGATTGTGAGAAAGTCTGAATTTTGAGAAAAAAAGTCTGAATTGCGAGATACAAACTTGCGTTCGCGAGAAAAAAGTGTTCTGACTTCAGAACTAGTGATTGTGAGTTGATATCACACAATTCTGAGAAGAAAGTCAGAATTCCAAGATATAAACTCGCAATTGCAAGAGAAAAGTCAGAATTGACAGATACAAACTCGCGTTTGCGAGAAAAAAATCATAATTGCAAGAAAAAAAAGTCACATTTGTGAGAAAAAAGATTGCGAGAAAGACAGAATTTTGAGAAATAAAGTCAGGATTGGCAGAAAAAAAAGTTGCATTTGTATTAAAAAAAAGTCAGAATAGTGAGATACAAACTTGCATTTGCAAGAAAAAAGTCATAATTACTAGAAAATCTTAATTGCGAGATACAAACTCGCATTTGCGAGAAAAAGTCAGAATTGCGAGATACAAACTTACATTTGTGAGAAGTCATAATTGCAAGAAAAAATATGCGTTTGCGAGATAAAGTTCAGGACTGTGAGAAAAAGTCAGAATTTCAAGAAAAAAGTCAGAATTGCGAAATGCAAACTTGCATTTGCGAGAAAAAAGTCCAAATTGCAAGATACAAACTCGCATTCGCAAGAAAAAAGTCAGGATTTCAAAGATAAAAGTTTAGATCCCATTGTTCTGACTTTCCATTTTAAATACAAACTCGCATTTGCGAGAAGTCATAATTGCAAGAAAAAAGAGAGATAAAGGTCAGGACTGCGAGAAATAGTAGGAAATTCAAGAAAAAAGTCAAAATAGCAAAATACAAACTTGCATTTGCGAGAAAAGTTAATATCACACAATTCTGAGAAAAAAGTCAGAATTGCAAGCAAAACAGTGGCAAACAATTATTTGTGATTAATTGCAGTGTGTATTTAGTATGTATGTATGTGTGTGTGTGTGTGTGTGTGTGTGGATAGATAGATAGATAGATAGATAGATAGATAGATAGATAGATAGATAGATAGATAAAAAATACACACACACATTATATATTTTGAAATTATTTACATGTATATATTTACATTCATATAATTTATATTAGATATAAATATATATAATATATATAAAAAAAATTTTTTCTTAAATATATACATGCATGTGTGTGTATATATATATACATAATAAATATACACAGTACACACATATCATATACACAAAAACGTTTATTTTGGATGTGATCAATCACAATTAATCGTTTGACAGCCCTAATGTAAATGTATATTTGTACAAAGATATAGAAATTATTAATTACAGTATTGGTTGACTAAAACATTATTTCACTATTTCAGCTTTTCGGAAAATCCACTTATAAGCTATTTAATGGTAAGTTGCTGTTGCAAATAACAATTTTCAGTAGCATTTTATTTAATATGAAGAAAATATACTCTAATAGTCCAGTATACTAAGAATTAAAAATGCACAACTACATTCAAATAAATGACATCTCTCTGCAGCAAAAAGTGCTTCTTTTTTCTTTTCTTTTTTTAAAGTTTAATCTCATTTGAATATAGTCGGTTAAAAATTGTGAAGCCTCACATGGTCTTCTGCTGATACTGATGTCCCAAACTGCTGACTATAGACCTAATGTGTACATAATTATCTCAAGTTTGCAAGGCTCCAGCTTTTCAAATAGTCTGCTCAAAAGGGTTGAACGCACAATATTAGCACTGCTAAATGAAAAGATTATAAAATGGATTTGAGTATGAATGCAGTACCACAGCAGATTTATCAGAGCTGAGCCACATTAAAAATTAAAATAGTTCTCTACCTAATGTTACAGTTTGTGCTGTAATTCAAAGTAGGTATTTACTGTTGTTGTGCATATTTTGTGGATGAAGTCTGCATAGTTTAGTTTTGCTGTGATTCGTAGGGTTTTTTTTTTTGCATTCGGTGTGTACTTTTAATGGATCCTACTGAGTTGGCATTTCCATATAACTTGAGTTCATTGCTTTGTTGGAATTTAAAATGCTGTCAAGTACCAGAAGAGCATAATTTAGCACTTATCTGTGGATCCCTTGAGAGGTGCATTGAAAACACAGCTATACACACACACACACACACACACACACACACACTGTGATTTTAGATTTTCTTTGAAGGGCCGTCATGAAGCGGTACTCCGGTAGTCACAGTTCAACATTGCGTGATATGCATGACTAAGCGCCGATGTCAAAAATGCTAAAAACTAGCATGACTCAACTAAAAGATGCTCTCTGTGGAAAACATCAAGGAATTTGTTTAAGGGAATATGATACAACATGAATTCTTTGATTCATTTTTCAGTGCTTACTAATTTTTGAAGATGAGGTGAGCATTTAGAAATATTAACGGCATTAGCAGTGTTAATTGGTCATTTAGCAGAGGCTGTTATCCGAAGCGGTTTAGCTTGTTTTGATATTTCATCAAGAGTTTGCTTACACCCACCTCAGATGTTTTTGCAGATTGTATTTCTTGCTTCTGTACTATGGTCTGTTTGCTTCATCAAGGTAAACAGAACGATGAGTACTAGCGCTAGCTGTTTGTCACTGTAAATATGTGGTGACTCAGTGGAAAAGATGCCAGCTTCACTCTTTTGTTCTTGTGTTTCTTCAGTTTTACTGGTAAAACTTAACAGTGCCCTGTGGAAAATGCTTTTAGAAAAGCTTTTTATGTTATCAGTAGGTGTGCATTTTCACAAGAGGTCGGTTTGCTATCATACCAGTTGGTGTCCGTTTAAACCATGTGCCAGACAGTGTTTATCAAACATGCTCCAATATACTTTCACCTGTTGTGAAAACAAACTTAAAGGGATAGTTCACCCAAAAATTACATTTTGTCATTAATTACTCACCCTCATGTTGTTCCAAACATGCGTTGTGACTCAAAAACACAAAAAAAGAAAAATTCTTGAACAAAGTTGTTATTTTAGTTTTCTTTGTGCACAAAAAATATTCTCGTAGCTTCGTAACATTACGGTTGAACCACTGATTTGACTGGCAATTTTAACGATGTCCTTACTAGCTTTCTGGACCGTGAACATGGCAGTTCACAGACAAAACTCTCAAATTTGATCAAATATATATCTAAATATATATCTTGTCCTGAAGATGAACGAAGATCTTACAGGTTTGGAACGACATGACAGTGAGTAATTAATGACAGAATTAAAATTTTTGAGTGAACTAGCCATTTAAAGTCAACTTAAAAGCTGTTTATTTCACTAGTGCAAGCAACTTATTTCAATAGTGATGCACAGTATTATTAGAAACATTAGAATATTTTTTTGTTCATGCATATTTTCCCTGTTTCTATATTTAATGCTCACTAAAAGTTAGTTGACTGAACTTAAAATTTTAAGGCAGCTGGGTAACAAATTATTTTAAGTTAACTCAACAAATTGTTTTTTTACAGTTACAGTTTTTATTATATATATATATATATATATATATATATATAGAACGAGAGAGAGAGAGAGAGAGTTCATTTATTTTTTTAATAGTTGTAGTTTAGCTGAAACATTTTATTTTGATTTCTCTTTCATATTTCTTTCATTTAAATATTTTCAGAATTAAAATGGGCTTGAAATTTAGATCAGTGTTTTCTGTCTTTCTGTCTTTTTATGTGCTTTTATTTTACATTTTTTGCTGTAATTTGTTTTACCTTGTTTTTACATTTCTTTTTATCTGAATGTATTTTTTTGATCATATTTTAAATTTTAGTTTTAAATTTTAGTATAATCCGTACTTCAGTGTTAACTTATTTCAGTTTGATGCCAAGACAACATGTCTCGTTTTCTTTAAAGTTTTTGAAATTGAAATTATTCATATAATATTTACATCTTAACGTATTTCAACTACAGTACATTTCAATTACTAAAAACCATTTTGGTAACACATTAGAGTAAGGTTTATTAGTTAACACTAATTAACTCCTTTAGTTAACATGAAATAAGAATGAACATACTTCTACAGCATTTATTAATCTTAGTTAATATTAATTTCAACATTTACTAAAGCATTATTAAAATCAAAAGTTGTGCTTGTTAACATTAGCTAAAGCGCTGTGAACTAACATGATATTTTCATTAACATTAACAAAGATTAACAAATAGTGTAATAAACGTATTGTTTGTTCATGTTAGATAATACATTAACTAATAGAACCTTATTATAAAGTGTTACACAATTTTTTTAAGTTTTAGAAACCAGTTCCAGAGGTGTAACAAGTTTTTACATTTTGATGAAAGATTACGAATACAAACATTTATTTTATGTGCAATAAAAATGCACTAGCAGTAAGACCAGGACTGTGTTTTTTAAGTAAATAAGTTCGATTTTGATGTTCATGTTGTCAGTAAAGTCTTGCCCAAAGGCGGCTTTCAAACCTACAATCTTTTGACTCATCTTTAAACCATTATTTCACACCAGTTTATAGCCTATGAGTCAATTCTGCCCACTTCTCTTGCAAAAAAGCCTCCTGTCTCTGCTTCATATCCATCTATCACCTCTCTTATTCTCCATCTTTCCTCTCTCTTGAGTAGAAGGCAGTAATGCGCGGGGTGGGGAGGATTTCAGTACAGCACACGAGTATCTCTGAAAGAGCAGCACGCTGACGCTCAGCGACGGGCCGTGTGCCATGTTCTCAGCACAGCTGCCGGGATGCAGGGAGCACTAGAAGATGGATGAAAGGATTGACAGAAAATGACTGAGCGTGGCAGGGGAAAGATAAGCGCCAGACGGAAGGCTCTAGAAGTCGGACAGAGAGCAAAGCAGGTGAAACATCTTTCAGCGGTCTGAAAGAACAGCCGCAGTCTGGAGGCACTGACACCAGCCAGAGAGTATCAGCGTAGGACTTAAACACAAAGATGAGTCGTGTCACTCGTCATGTGTTTTGTTAAGACCTTCTGCCGTCACCGGTGATCGAAAGACTGAATCAAAACATCCTTTTTATGAAGCGCAACATTTGTTTGCAAATAAATCATGAGGCTTTCATGTCACATTTATGAAGGCTTTAATAAATGATGCGCACAGGTTTCTAGCCCTTGGTTGATGCGTAGCTGTGTTGTAGAACTAAGGACTTGAAGTAGGACAGGTGTACTGTTTTTCTGGGGGAAAACGAAAAAATGTGTTGACGGTACCATTTACAATGGAAGTCTGTGGAGTAGTCATGGGAGAATTTCTGTCAATAGTTGTCATAGCTTTTTTTTGTTGTTGGTATAACAGGTATAAAATGCAAAGTAATGTAATGTATCATTTCTGTCTCATTTTTTTGGACCATTTTTCCAATTACTGTACATCTCTGTTTACTATGGAAGCCAGTTTCTCACACAGAATAAGTAATTGCGACTTTCTCATCTCGCAATTCCAAGTTTATATCTTGCAGTTCTGACTTTTTATTTTACTTAAGATTGTGAGTTTTACACACACACATCAGACTTCACAGTTACAAGTTTATATTTTTTCTTAATAGTATAAAACACAGTTCTGACTATTTCTCGGAATTACGATTTTATATTTCAAAATTTATTTATTTTTTTCTCAAGATTGCACTTTCAAAACAGAATTCTGACTTAATTTCTCGCAAATTATGACTTCACAGTTACAAGTTTATATATCACAGCTCAGACTTTCTTATTTCTTCCAATTCAGGGTTTATAGTTCTCAATTTTGAGTTAACATCTCAATTTTTAGATTTATTTGCTTAATAGTTTAAAACACAGTTCTGACTATTTCTCGGAATTACATTTTTATATTTCACAATTTAAAAAAATTCTCAAGATTGCACTTTCAAAACACACAATTCTGACATAATTTATCGCAAATTACTACTTCACAGTTACAAGTTTATATTTTTTCTTAATAGTATAAAACAGTTCTGACTATTTCTCGGAATTACGATTTTATTTCACAATTTGACATTTTTTTCCTCTCAAGATTGCACTTTCAAAACACACAATTCTGACTTAATTTCTCGCAAATTACGACTTCACAGTTACAAGTTTATATATCACAGCTCAGACTTTATTTTTTAGTTATCAATTTTGAGTTAACATCTCAATTTTTTTATTTCTTTTCTTAAGTTTAAAACACAGTTCTGACTATTTCTCGGAATTATGATTTTATATTTCACAATTTGAATTTTTTTTTTCTCAAGATTGCACTTTCAAAACACACAATTCTGACTTAATTTCTCGCAAATTACAATTTTATATCTCACAATTTTGAGGTAGAGGCTTGCAATGCAAATTATTATTATTTTTTTTTTTTTACACCTAAGGTTGTGAGTTTTACACTCACACTTCTGACTTCACAATTAAAGTTTTATAAATCACAGCTCAGACTTTATCAGAAATGTTTAAAAAAATTAAATGACTTTATTTCATCCAATTCCAGTGGTGTAGCATGAGATTTCAGTCAGGGCCTGTAAACTACATACATGCATCTTACACATCTCTGTTACAGCCAATTTTAACAGTAGGTTAAATGCAGAGTAATGCACAGGGATGTGATTTTTCCGTATAAATACGGATTTCCGTATTTTCCGACGTCTGAGAGACGACCCATGTGATTTGCGTAGATCCAAGTTTGTTTGTTTTTTGAGGGGGGTGGGGATGGAATTGAAATTGCGCAAATGTTCTTTATTAATTAAATTAATTAAATAAACCCACGAAAATATTTTTTCTAAAACATCATGGACGGAGTGGTCCTGAGAGCACTGTACGAGCTTGTGGCACCATCTGCAGGACAGTTCATGTTAAAGACGTTCAAATGATTCAAAGCACCAAATGCGTGTAGAATCAGTGCTGAAATGTGTTACCCGACCCGGTAACTTTTTATGAATGGCGGTGAGAATTTGACATTGCTTAGTGCTGTCATAAAAATCACAACGGTTGTGATGGATGATATGCTACTTGTCTGCTGTTACAGTAATAACTGAGTTCTGGCATGAAACTCTAGATGCAGTCCAATGGTCCAATTCAATCTGACAACATGACATCATAATCACATGGCACAGCCGATTGGTTCTCTCCTGTATCAGTAGCCAATGAGCTCACTGCTCAACATTCAAATACATGACTAGTTCTAAGTGCAGCAGTTTGCAGCATGTTTCAGAAACCCTCCACCTTCCCCAGCTCCACCTGTATAGATCTGCTTCGAGGTGATTCATATATGCTATATGGGGGTTAATTATATATGTTATATGTGCAGCAACAGTGTTTCTCATATGCTTACAGCAGCATGTTGTGGATGTATTGGCAGTAGCAAGTCTCGTTACCATGCCAATCCTTCTAAGAGTTGTCATGACAGAACTGTTTTTAGTTTTGATTCGCTGGTCTATCACTGGTTCGAGACACTTTAATTTGCATTGCTTTAATATTTTTGTGAAAACAGTGATAGCTACCACTCAAACATTTGTATAAGATTTAAAAAAGAGAGAAATAATAATAAAAAAAACTAAAACTAATAATAAAAAAAAATAAGTTAATAAAACAGTGAGTGCAGACATTTAAAATAATTTCTATTTAATAAATGCTTTAACACATTTAATGAATATATTTGATAAATGCAAATAAATGTTGTTTATTAACTTTATATTTGTCAAAAAATCCTGAAAAATAGTGTATCACCATTTCCACACAAAATATGATGCAGCAAAATAGTTTTTAGCATCGATAATAATCAGAAATGTTTCTTGAGAGTCAAATAAATTGTAATGCTAATTGTAATTGTACATTTTATAATATATTAAAATTGAAAACTTTTTTTTTTAAACTTCACAATATTGCTGTTTTTTTACATTATTTTGATCAAATAAATTCACCCTTGATGAGCAGATCTTTATAGATATAGAAGTTATTTATTTCAAAATCATGAAATAATTGTAATGTTTCCTTTTGGCAAAGTAGTAGTTTAATAATAATAATAACAATTCTATATACTTTACTATAATATATTATAGTACTTGTATTATATTATATTGTTATCATGATTATCTTTATATTTTATATATTTTTATATTTTTACAGGACAATAATATATATATATATATATATATATATATATATATATATATATATATGTGTGTGTGTGTGTGTGTGTGTAAAAGTGCTGAGGGTGTGGCTTGGGGCATGGTCAGATTTTCCTTCTTTTGTCTCTAGCTGATCACATGCCTGAATGCAGAATGCAGAGCAAAAGTACACGGGTCACTTTGCACATTTACATTACTCTAAAATGAGGACACGCCCACAGCAGCAAAAATCTACAAATGCTGGACATCCACACACCGCACCACTGTATTATCAGTGCACCACATACACCTCCATAACAATGTGCATGATACAATACTCGTCAGATAATAAAGCACTCACCTGTCACTTGTAAATTAATCCATGAATCTGCATGTCCCTTTACTTGTATTAAAAAGTGAACTTACTTTCTCAATTATTTCCCTTTTGTCTGCAAAAGACCACCTTGAAAAAGGCGTTTTTAGCAGATTGACAAAGAGATCTTATGTAGAGGCACCGGTGACTGCTGCTATCATTTTCTTTTCGTTGAATTTCACTTTAATACCTTAGAAATTCCTGAATAATGCTGGGGGTAGCACTGGACATGTTGCTAGACCCAGAGGGCAAACTGTCATTGAATGTCAAAATTTGATTGGCTGATGATTCTGTCACTAATACTCTTTACAAATCAGATGCGACAAAAGGGTAGCACTATCTATAGTGCTGGCCGCAGAGTTCTTTGAAGGCTGCAGATGCCCCTGTCTTGTGTGCAGAGATTGCAACTTTACTGGCGAAGGATGCGATACAGCCAGTCCCTCCAGCCTTTGTGTTGAACTGCTTGAATACGTTCAAGAGCAGGACGGCGGTCCGACAGGCTCCTAGGGTACATGGCAGCTAGAGCGGTGGCTGCTTCATATGAGACTGCTTCAAAACTGGCTCCTTGGCTGAGTCCCGAGGTGGATGTGGTAGCGCAGCACTCACCGGGTCAAGGTTCACCCCGTGGTCAGACCTTATGTTTCTCCAGGCAGGAGTCCCCCGAACAGGTCTCCAGGCATGCTGTGGTACACACAGATACCTCCACCACTGGCTAGGGGGCCTTGTACGACGAACAGGCAGTTTTTGGCTTTCCGGGGGTTTGGACAGGCCCCCAGCTACACTGGCACATCAACTGCCTAGAGTTGCTAGCAATACACCTTGCATAGAACCGTCTCAAAGGGCACTCAAAGGGAAATGCTGTCTCCAAGCAGAGAATGGCTCACTGGGTAGTGGATGCCATCACCCTGGTTTACCAGACACAGGGTGTGACCTACCCTCTCAGGTCAATTACGATTTTATGTCACAATTTGGATTTTTTTCTCAAGACTGCGATTTGAAAAAGCAAAATTCTGACTTCCAACTCTGAATTCTTGTATGGCTTAATATAACGTAAATGATGTCTTTTACTAAAATGTGTAGTAGAAAACCCATGAAAGATTGACATTTTGGACTGTGGGTTGCGTCATTATTTCAATTACATCAAATGGTTGCGCTCTGCGCTACCCGTTGCAGTTTTGACTGCAGCACAACTTGGAATATATACAGATACGATGACTGTAGCTACTGAAAGAGCTTTTAGGTGGTGATGAATATTAGCATAGACTTAAACCAAATGCTGTACCATAGATTTTTCCACACAAAGAGTCTAAATGTCCCTGGATACTAGTGGTGCAACAGATCACAAAACTCACGGTTCGGATCACATTACGGTTTTTGAGTCGTGGATCGGACCATTTTTCGGATCAGCAAAAAGGGGAGGAGACAAATGTAATTTGCTTTCCATTTATTACAAGTAGGGCTGCGCGTTTATGGCAAAAATCTTTTTTTGGGGAAATTTAATGTAATTAACTGAATGGAAAATAAAACAGCATAGCCCCCATTGTAAGAATTAAACATGTTTGTTTCTTATAAAAACTACAAAAGTCCATCTGTCAAAAGCACTGAGTGATTTTGTCTTTTGTTGTTTGATTAACATTAACCGCAAAAACGGCAGAAGGCATATTACTTGTGGCCGTTTTAAGAGCTGCACGGATCCAATTTACTGTTACAGACGTATTTTCATTCTCAACTGTTTACATTAATTTGAGACAACTGATGAAGGATTACATGGAATTTTAAAAGGTCTATTCCAGTCATTGAAAGTCAGGGAATTTAATATTTTTTGGTCCAAGTCATGGAATATCAGGGATTTTTGTTTGTTGCTTTAAATTTTAGTTTCCATTTAGCAAAATGTAATTTTTCTATTTGTGTTTTACCATTTTATTCCCTTCCCCCACGTCAACTAGAAATCACTTACGTCAAATACAGGCACCAGGCTGTACCTGTGAAAAGTAGATGATAGAGAAGCAAAACTAAATGTGAAGAAATAAAAAAAAAAAACTGAATGATGAACTTAATTACAAAAAGAAAATCCTTCAGAGTGTTTAACCCCTGAGATCATAAAAACCATAAATTAATTTCTGTAGAAATAGTACAGAAAAAGCAAGTTTCCGCCACTAAATAAAAAATAAAAAAAGGTTATTGCGACTGATCTCACAATTCTGACTTATTTTCTCACATTTGCGTGATACAAACTCGCAATTCTGACTTTTTTCTCAGAATTGTGAGATATAAACTCGCAATTCTGAGAAATAAAGTCAGAATTGTGAGATAAAAATTTGCAATTGCGAGTTATAAAGTCAGAATTGCATGATATAAACTCGCAATTGCAAGAAAAAAAGTCAGAATTGTGAGATAAAAAGTCGCAATTGTGAGTTATAAAGTCAGAATTGCATGATATAAACTCGCAATTGCGAGAAAAAAAGTCGGAATTGTGAGATAAAAAGTTGCAATTGTGAGTTATTAAGTCAGAATTGCATGATATAAATTCGCAATTGAGAGTTAAGTCAGAATTGTGTGATATAAACTCACAATTCTGTGAATATATCAGTGTTTTTTCTCCTCAGAAATGATCTTATATCTTACAATTCTGAGAAAAAAAGTCAGAATTGCAAGATACAAACTCGCAACTGCAAAAAAATTGCGAGTTTTAACTTTAGCTTTTTTTTCATTTAGTGGCAGAAACGGGCTTCCATAGTTTTGTACTAACAACGTTTGTAAAAAAGTAAATAAAGCTTGCAAATGGATGGATCCGTTCATTATAGATCATGGAAATTCAGCTTTTTAGTCAGTGAAAGTCAGGGAAAAGTCAGGGAATTTGACATTTGGCTTAGAGTGGGAAGCCTGAAAATGCTCCCATACATGCGATTTGAATGATGCGGGACGCTTTTCGAGGTCTTCTGTTCCTCCGCTAGGCATTGTTGACTGATTAACATGCCCTGTTCACGTGAACACGACTTCTCTGTGTAATTAATTACTTAAAAAGCAATATCGGCAGAAAAAACAGTCTTTTTCTCTGCTATCGTTAAAAATTTAGGATTAAATTTAGGATTATCTATAAATGTAAAAAAAAATTTATTAATCCGCGGGTCACGTGCGTGCCGAACCGTGGGTCGTGATCCGCACAGATCACGGATCAACTGTGATCCGTTGCACCCCTACTGGATACAGATACAGTAGTACAGATGCTATCAGTAGATTTTAACTGCTAGCCTGGAATGTTTTTTTAGCAGTTGACCTCAAATCTGCTACATAAAATATCAGACTGCATTTAAATTAATGAGAATCTAAAGTGCTTTATTTGTCAGTTGACTGCTGAGACCTTCTACTGCAAATACCCATCAGTCAACCAATTAATCAGGAGTGCTGCATTTGCATTCATTTAAATAAACTCCACGGCCGTCTCCATTCGAACGTGCTTCTTATAAGGCTGTTTACATTCAAGGGTTTCTGTCCACACCGCGTCTTGTTTTCTGGGAGATAAGTGCTTTTCTGTTGCCTCAGTCCCATTTCTTTTCATTTCATGTTTGACTGTAAGTACAGGTCTGAGAGAAGTAGATAAGTGTGTTCTTCTTATGCTTACGAGGGATTTATGTGGGAGAGGAAGTCCAGTTCAGACATACTGTATAGGGAGGTACAGAAATATCTATATATAAACAAGTGGGCTACCCGTGAAAGCAATCGTACATGTGCATGAGAGATTTTGTGGGCGTCTGAAGGAGTCTCGAATAAAAGCTCTGCGGAATTTCTAAGTTTTAATCCAAAATAGTGCTTTCAGCGTAGTGTTGATGTTTATGATTAGTTTAATGTTTCTACAGCACATGCCTGACTTTAGGTTTGTGGTTCTTTTTAATATCTAAACATGAAGTCAAACTTCATTAATGGCATGAAAGTCAAAGGTCCATGATGACTATTGATTTAAAATGCAGGTCAACATGAAGTCAAAAAGGACCCAATTTTCTTTCCTAATGCATGTTTCTGTTCTTATTGTGAATGTTTCATCGGTCAAAATGTCAGTTGCTCCACATCTTTCCAATGGTTTAACATTCAAGTCTGTCTCCGTTCCTATATGTAACACACTTTTTTAAGATCCAGTCAATTCCTGATGGATGTTGGAAGGATTTTTTTTCACCTTGAAATATAAGAAACTAAGGAAGAAGTCTTTCAAAAGATTTAATAGATGTTTAAAGAATTAAATGAAAAATAATGGCCTGGTTTCATAGACAGGACTTAGCCTAAACCAGGATTAGGCCATAGTTCTAGGACTAGGCCTAAGCCATAAATTGGGGGAATAAGTAAAAACAAAACCATAAAGTAAGTATTTTTTTTTTTTCTCTAGCGTACATGTTAAAATGCCTTTACTATGGAAGCCTGTTTATTTTCAATATTTAAACAAGTTAATTCAACTTCATGTCTCACAATTCTGATGTTTTCCTTGCAATGCTGATTTTATATCTCACAATTCTGACTTTTGAGAAGATTTTGAGAATAAAACACATAGTTGTGACTTGATTTTTACAGTTTATATCTCATAATTCTGGCTTAAAGGGATTGTTCACCCTTAGTCATCTTGTGTTTAAAGATTTTTTTTGGATTAAATCCAAGAGCTTTATGACCCTGCATAGAAAACAACACAACTGACACGTTCAAGACCCAGAAAGATAGTTAAGGACATTGTTAAAATATGCTTTTCTGGGTTTTCTCCCATAGGAATGAACTTGAGATTTACGTGACCAGCGTGATTTACTGTATGTGTAAAATGTGCTCATAAAGTAGTCAAATCTGATCTGACATTATTCTTATGAGGCCTGAAATGAATTGTGATATTGCAAAGCATTTTTATGTGCCGTTTTTCCTGAAAGAAGCTGTTAAATTTTGTAGTTACATAATTAAAACTGAAGGCTGTGAGGCGAGTGCGAGCTGAAATGAGACGAAACGGTTTGAAAATGATTCCAAGGGAAAATATATTAAAAAAAAATGTATATCCTAGTGTCACTATACACGACCAGTCAAGATTTTTAGTCTCTCCTGCTCACCAGGCCTGCATTTATTAAATCCAAAGCATTCATCTGAAATCTTTTGTAACATTATAAATGTCTTTATCATCATTTTTTATCAATTTAAAGCATCCTTGCTAAATAAAAGTAATAATTTCTATTACTTCTTACCCCCCCAAAATAATCTTTTTATTAATCAAAGAATCCTGAAAAAATGTACTCAACTGTGTTAAATATTGATGATAATAATAATAATAATAAATGTTTTGTTTTGTTTGTTTGTTTAACAGAAAATCAGCATATTAAAATGATTTCGGAAGGATCATGACACTGATGACTGAGCTAATGATGCTGAAACATTAGCTTTGATTAAACAAATAAATTACATTTTAAAATATATTCAAATAGAAAACAGTTATTTTAAATAGTAAAACAATCTCAAAATTTTACTGTTATTTTAAATAGTACAACAATCTCAAAATTTTACTGTTTTTGCTGTACTTTTAAAAAAATAAATGCCGGCTTGGTGAGCAGAAGAGACTTCTTTAAAAAACATTAAAAATCGTGCTGTTCAAAAACTTTAGACTGGTAGTGTAAGTGACTCAGTAACATTTTGGATATTTAAAAATTAATATTTAAACCAGTGGCATTTCTTCCGAGGAGACAAGGGAGGCAGTGCCTCCTTAAACTGTTGGATGAGAAAAAAAAAATCATAGTACAAAAATAAAACAATGCCAATATTACAAAATATAACACTAAAAAGTATATGAATGAACAATATAAAAGCGTTAATGGAGAGACTCATTTAAAAAAGTATGTAAACGACTCACACACTTAGATATAACCACTTTGTAACGTCAAAATAAGACTTAAATTGGCATGAAAACATGATCTGTGAGACTTTTTAGTGAGTAATCAGCTTGCTGAAATTTAAAGTAAATCTGTGTCTGTGATATGGCTTTGTAAAATGTGCCAACATAGAATAAGTGCTTTTTTTTCTTTCTGGAAGCACACTTCTAGAGGTCACCTTGACAGCTATAATTGTCAACACCTTTAACATCTTATTGGTATAATTCAGTTTTTTGTGTTAGTAGGCAAATGGCTCTTGGTAATGGGACATCGTCCCACGATGCCTTACAGGTTGATTGCTGAAAATGTAGATGGTGAATGTATTATGTTAATGTACCTATAAATGTGCTCCCTAGTTTCTCATATGAAAAACATAGTAATGTCCTCCAGTCCCCGCAGTGACATTGTTACGAGTGAAACCGTCTTGACTCGCCATAAACTGCTGGAGAAAAAGAGGATGGAACAGTTTGCGCTTGTAGACAGCGTTTATATTTCTATCAATAATTAATTTGCTCAAATCATATTGTAATATTAATGGCCAGATTTATGCCCAGATTGGGAGTTGGCTTGTGTAACGTGTGCGCGTTCTCGGTATGTGTCTGTGCTCTGAACACTTGTCAAATCTGAAACTTTCATTGGGAACTTCAGCTTCACAGACTTGAGTTCTTGCCTAGTTTAAGCCTAGTGAGGTTTTAATAGAGATTTTGCTTTTGAAGTTGATCTTTGTCTGGGTTCAGGCTTACAGCTCTGGGAACATCCTAGCCCCAGGTGACGTTAGCTGCCTTAGAGACTACAGAGGCTGACTTTATCCTGCAAATCTCTCCTGACACTGTCCTGGCCTTGTGTTTTGTGATTGGTGGGGACTTGTTGGCAAAATGAACCCAAGAAAGATAGGATAACACCTCAGGATATCTTAACTGTGCACTCTGCAGGCCAGTATAAACGCAAAAATGCAGTGTGTAACAAAAGACAATTTGGGATAGATAGATAGATAGATAGATAGATAGATAGATAGATAGATAGATAGATAGATTTGTAAAATAATTTAATAGAAAAAATTACTTATTGATTTCATACTAGTTGATTAGTCACATATAATTTAAACATTCACCTATGAAATATTTGTATTCTGTTTATTAGTAGTAGTAGTAGTAGTAGTAGTAGTATTAATGCTTCTGTTTGGCATTCCTTTTTTTAAATTGAACCCCATTTTTTAATTACACATGATTTGCAAAAAACATAACTGATTAATTAGTCAATTAAATATTCACAATTTTTTATATTGTTTATTATTAAAATTAAAAATAATAATTCTGTTTTCTGTTTTGCATTTTTCAAATTGACTTTTTAAGCTACACATTGGTAAAATAAATTAATAGAAAAAAATTACTTATTAATTACTGATTAATGACCTGCACTCATTTAAATATTCACATGTTTAATAATAATAATAATAATAATAATAAAGCTGAAATAAATTATTAGATGAAAAACTTCAAAAAGGAAATTAGTTGCCTTGTTAACTAACTGAAATAAGTTTAAGTTAAACCATTAAAATTAATAACTGGAAATAAAGAGAACCTAAAGCTGAAATAAAAAATAAAATGAAATAAAATAAAATAATGATGTTAAAAAGTAAATACTAATAAAATGCTAATTAAAAATTAAATAAATAAATGAATAAAACTGAATTAACTAACTGAAATAAGTTTAAGTTAAACCATTAAAATTAATAACTGGAAATAAAGAGAACCTAAAGCTGAAATAAAAAATAAAATGAAATAAAATAAAATAATGATGTTAAAAAGTAAATACTAATAAAATACTAATTAAAAATTGAATAAATAAATAAATAAAGCTGAATTAAAAAAAATATAATAAACTAAATAATAAAAAAACATAAAATAACATTAAAACTTAAACGAAGATTAGTTACCTTGTTAACTAACTGAAATAAGTGAATGACTAAAATCAGTACCTGGAAGTAAAATTAAATTAAATTAAATTAAATTAAATTAAATTAAATTAAATTAAATTAAATTAAATTAAATTAAATTAAAAATTAAGTAGTGATATTTAAAAAACAAATACTAATAAAATGACAAAAGCACATTTGTAAAACAAATGAAAAACGTTTACTTATTACTAAATTGATTAATGACCTGAAATTCAAATATTCAGATATTATATTTTTTATAGAGTTTATTTTTATTATTAGTGCCTTTTTTGCATTTTCATTTTTTTAACACTTTTTTTAATTAAACATGATTTGACAAAAAACATAATTGATTAGTTACGGTCACATTTTCAGCATCTTTTTCTATTATTGTCATTGCTGTTTTTTATAATAATAATAATTATTATTATTTTTATTATTATTATTATTATGCTTCTGTTTTTTTTTTGTTTTTTTTGTTGTTTTTTGGATTGAAATGCATTTTTTCCATTATACATCAGGTCTTATTTGAATATCAAATATTCTTTTTGCAATAATAATAATAATAATAATAATATAATAATAAAAGTTAAATAATAGTAACAAATAAAAAAATAGTAAATAAGGCATTTTTATGCAATATAAAAATGCAATATATAATTCATATTTAAAATTCAATATAAAATTTATTGAATCATTTAATTTATTGACTAAATTGTAATGTCTAATCTCTAAAAAATATATCTAACATTTAAAAATATGCAAAATAGAAGCATTTCCATTAGTGCTTTGAGATATTTGGAGATACTAATTTGTCCAATGAAAGATCTGAGACCATGATATTCAATGATATTACGGCAGATACCATCACTTTTCCTGTCATATTAAATTTTTATAAGGAATACTATCTCATGTGGTCATGCACTTCATACTAATAGAATAAGTCTAGATGCACTACTGTATATGTGCATTAAAGAAAGCAATGCAAACACGTGGTGTCATTCCTCAATCATACTGACGGACCGACACATGAAAGCTTCAGCCATCTGTACATCAGCACTGCCAGACATCAACTCTTCATCACTGCTTTAGAACAGAAGCAGAATTACTCAGCCGTATCTGTCACTCGGTATCTCAGTGGGATCTTAAGCCTGAATTTCTCACAGTTCTCCTTCCATGTTATAGTTTTTTCACAGGTGAGGGAGTTTCTGTTCAGAGCGGTTGTGCTCAAAATGTAGCCGCAGCATGTAATCGTTGGCCTTTTTCATCAGGCGAGTAACAGCAACCCTTTACACACAAATCCTCGTCCAAATGAAAGTGCAAAAGTCTGTCCACATTAAACAGGGTTCCCACGGGTCATGGAATTTCTGGAATATCATGGAATTCTAAAAGGTCTATTCCAGACATTGAAAGTCAGGGAATTTTATGTTTTTTTTGGTTCAAGTCATGGAATATCAGGGATTTTTTTTTTGTTGCTTTAAATTTCAGTTTCAGTTTATCAAAATGTAATTTTTCTATATTGTATTTATTTTTTTTTTTTATTTATTTATTTTTTTTTGCGTTGTTTCACATTTTGCCTATTTTTATGGTTAGGCTATTTTTCAGTACCATTTTATTCCCTTCCCACATGTCATCTGGCAATTGCTTAAGTCAAATCAAACCAGACTGTACCTGATAACTAAGGCAAACATTCCAGGAAAATGTACATTTTGTAAATAAATGTAATTGAAAATGTAAATAAACTTTGGCTAAAAAAAAAAAAAAGACCACTTCAAAGACTGGGTGTTAAAAATAAACAATAGAAAAGCAAATACTAAATGGGAAGAAATACAAAGAATGAGTGATGAATTTGATGACAAACAGAAAATCCTTGTGTTTAAGCCCCTGAAATCATAAAAAAACTTTTCTGTAGAAATGGTACATAAAAATGTTAAATTGCATTTGACGGTTAAAGGCAAAAAAAAAAAAAAAGTAGTGTTTTTTGTATGGAAACCTGTTTCTGCCACTGAATAAAAAAAGGTTATCTTTTGTCTCACAATTGCGTGATACAAATATAAACTTGCAATTGTGAGTTATTAAGAAATAGAGAAATAATCTGAGAAATAAAGTCAGAATTGCGTGATATAAACTCGCAATTGCGAGTTATAAAGTCAGAATTATGAGATACAAACTCGCAATTCTGTGAACATAGTATTTTTTTCCTGGTCTTTATAACTTGCAATTGCGAGTTTATATTTCACAGTTCTGAGAAAAAAGTCAGAATTGCGAGACACAAACTCTTGATTGCCAAAACTTGCAATCGCAAAAAAAGAGCCAGAATTGCGATACAAACTCACAATCACAAAAAAAAAGCGAGATACAAACTCGCAATTGTGAGAAAAAATGATAGGTCATGGAAATTCAGCTTTTTAGTCAGTGAAAGTCAGGGAAAAGTCAGGGAATTTGACATTTGGCTTAGAGTGGGAACCCTGATTAAATCATACAGCGTTTCCTGTTTAAGTAAAGTAGATCTGTTCATTTATTGGAGCAGCTCTGAAATAGTGCGTGCATAAAATGAAGTGTGAGCTTGTTTTTATTGGGAAGTGGAGTGATGTATAGTGTTATTATGTGAAGGGGTGCATGAAGCAGATCTGTATTATGACTCTGATACCTTGGAGTCGTTGTTTCCATTATGAAGTTTATTTTGCGCAGCTGAGTTGAATTTGGAACGACACATTTACCCATATCTATTTCTTGTGTCTGTAGGTACAGAATTGGAGTTTGGCGTTTTGAATGGCGCTCAGACAGTGGATACTATCAGTGAAACACGCTGAGTTTGGCTAACAGCGCTGCACAGTAATAGTCGTTTTATATTCCGGCATGAAATATTTAAACTATGTCCGTCGGCCATTGTTTGTTCAATCTTCCTGTTGAAAGCCTTTACTTTTCAGACCCTTAAAATGTCATCTATAATTTAAATGGTTATGCGGTGCATAAATATCAGCCTTCGTTTTGTTTTCCTTTTAGTTTCTGAAGGACATCAAAAAAAAAGAAAGAAGAAAAAAAACAGCTTTTCTTTTTGCACGTAGAAAAGGATTTGTGCAAAAATGTTTCTTTAAATGAAAGCTAAAACAACTGGAAGTTTGCTGTAACACAAAACTAATGGTGCATTTAAATTATGTTGAGAAGATACAGTATTTACAAGGTCATGCATTGTCTTGAATTCACTGGAATTAATGATTTTCTTTTATTTAATATTAAACTAGCATGTTTAAAATTCAATATTATCGCAGGCTAAAACTGTTAAAAACATTTTTTAAAAAAAGTTGAGAACTAACTGAAATAAGTTTAAGTTTAACCACTAAAATGAATAACTAGAAATCAAAAAAACCTTAAACTGAACTAAAATAAAATAACATAAAATAGTGATGTTAAAAAACAAAATACTAATAAAATGACAAAAGCATAAAACAAAAGTACTAAAAAATATATAAAATAATACATTAAAATAACTGGAAATAAAGAAAACCTACAACTAAACTAAAAAATAAAATCAGATATGAATTAAAATACAATAATATGGCAAAAGCACAAAACAAAATGACTAAAAATGAAAATGACTAAAACTAAGCTAAAATAAAATGTAAATAATAATATGAAACGATAAATTAAAAATAAAATTAAACAAAAATTAGTTGTTTTTTTAACTAACTCACATAAGTTTAAGTTAAACCCCTAAAATTAATAACTCGAAATAAAGAAAAACTAAAAATGATCAAATCAAATAAAATCAAATAATTTCTTAATTTAAAAACAAATACTAATAAAATACAAAAGCACAAAACAAAATTACTAAAAATTAAACAAAAATAAACTTTCACATTAACAAAAAAAAACTTTATACATTGAATATAAAAATTACACCAAAACACACCTGATGCACATTGTTTACTCAGTGTTTTGTAAAATTAGAATTATAGTCTTATAAATAAAATAATCAATTAAAATTAAATAAAACAAAAGCACAAACCAAAATACTAAGAATCTAACTAAAATAATAAAACAATTTAAAATAAATAAGGTAAAATAATACATTAAAATAAAATAAAATGAAACAGCACTGAAATCCTTCAAGTTAAACCACAAACAAGTATTAACTGGAAATAAAGAAAACTGAAAAAAATAAAATAAAATAAATAAGGGAAAAAATGAAATAAAGTAAAATAAAAAGTAATGTTAAAAAACAAATACTAGGTAAAAAAAAACAAAATTACTAAAAATTAAACTAAAATTACAATGAAAACTTAAAACTAAACTAAACTAAAATAATAAAAATAAAAACTTAAACAACAATTAGTTGCCTTGTTAACTAACTGAAATACATTTCAATATATAGAAATATAGAAAACCTAAAAGCACAAAACAAAATTGCTAAAAAATTAATCTAAAAATATAGAAAAGCTAAATCGAAATATGATATTACATAAATAATACTATGTGATACTATAAATAACAGTGTATAATGATTCAATTAAATAAAATGCCAAAACACACCTCATGCTCATTTTTACTCTGTATTTTGCATAGAGTTAAATATCCCATAATTTTTTGTAGAAAAAGGTACAACGCCATCTCCAACCGAAGTGACTTTAATGCATCTGACTTCGTAATTATGACTTCCCAACTCAGAAAATAACAAACATTCCAGTTGAACTTGAATCCACTATATGCAGTAAATGCACTTTAATTATTTAACTTTCAGTCATTTTTGAATTCATTAATTGGTGAAGTAATTATAGTAACATTTTCAGAATGTAACATTTTCAGTATGCCGCTTTAGGTGAAGGTAAAAACACTCCATCTGTTTGGAAGGATGTGATATGATACTGCTAATCACTGTTAATCAGTCCTGACATAAATTGACATTTTAATGCTAGAGATTGATCACATGGGCTCTTGCCTGCAGCTGTCAAGATTCCCTGTGTGATTCAGTCGGTGACTCTACATAAATTGTGGCGCCAGTGAGTGAAAGGACATGGGATGCGTTTTGGTCACGTATTTGGTCCCAATACTTATTCGTCATGGAATGTGTCTCTTTATATGCAGTAACATGAACTGTAAATGGGATTCACCAGTCGAATCAAGGCAATAAGGGAAATATTGATAATTCACTAACATCATTTGGCACGATAGGAGCTCTGGCTGTCAGGTTTTGTTTTTTGATTGATTTGGTTTTAGACAGAACCAAGCGAATTTTCAAAGCGTAAGCTGGCATAGACGGTTTGTGGCTCCCAGAGATGATTTCTCATACTGTAGTGTTGTTATGTCCAAACATGCCCGTCTTTTTCATTTCATCCTTGCACAGATTGACAAACTGGCACGCGATCGCATACAGTCATTTGTAGTTTTATTTCATTTTCCTATAAAAGGTGTTTCAATCGTCATTAAACAAAGATGAAACACCTGTTCGGTGGCAATGCCAAGAAAACTTGTTAGCTTGGTTGAATCCTGATAGAATAGCTGTTTGCCGCTAGGCTCTCGCTAACCTCCCCCTGAACCGTGCTCATTTTTTCTCTAATCTCGGCGTCTCACATTGGCTCACTTCTGTAATCACCTCGTTCAGAACGATGGCGCTGCTTGAACGGGTCGGCTTACAGGGTCATTAGAACCAGGTAAATTATTCATTACAAAATGTGCCATCAAAGCGGAGCGTTAAGCACAGCGTTTCCAGCCCTGCCAAGAGCCACAGTCCTCTCTCAATATCCTTTCTAATTAAATCTGACTTTTACAGTACAAGTCAAAGGTTGACGTCTATGTGTACACTTATTTCTTTCCTTATTTATGGAAGTTTACTATCACATTTGATCTATTTATTACATCCTTGCTGAATAAAAGTATTCATTTCTTTCAAAGAAAGAAAGAAAGAAAGAAAAAATGTACTGACCCCAAATTTAAACGGTAGTGTACATTGTTACAACAGATTTTTATTTTAACGTTTTAACGTTTATTTATTGAAGAATCCTGAAAAGAAGTTAAACTAAATATTAAGCAGCACAACTGTTTCCAACATTGATAATAAATCAGCATATTTTAATGATTTCTGAAGGATCATGTGACACTGAAGACTGGAGTAATGATGCTGAAAATTCAGCATTGCGTCACAGGAATAAATTATATTTTAAAGTATATTAAAATAGAAGATTACTATTTAAACTGTGATAATATTTCACAATATTAAGTTTTTTTTCTGTATTTTTAATCAAATAAACACAGCCTTGATGAGCTGAAATTACTTCTTTAACAAAACATTACAAATCTTATTGATTCCAAAATTTTGAACGGCAGTGTATATTTGCATATATAGTTTGCTGTAATATCTTCTTGAGATTGTGTGTGTGATTTAAGAATTACGTTCATAAATTAAGTATGTTAATGTATATTAAGTATATTAATGTATATATAAAATGTCTATATTTCTTGAATATTTGTAGAATGTAATCATATAATTGCATATTATTATTTGTTTTAATATCTTTATTGAGATGCTTCAAATTTTGTGTGTGTGTGTGTGTTTGCATGATTTAAGAATTAAGTTCATCAATTAAGTATGTTATGTATATTAAGTTGTTTATTAGTGTATATATAACATTTCTAGATAATTTCTAGAATATTATCAAATAATTGCATAATATTATTTGTTGTAATATCTATATAGAGATGCCTCAGTTTGTTTGTGTGTGATTTAAGAATAAAGTTCATAAATTAAGAATGTATATATAATATTTTTAGAATATAATCAAATTATTGCAAATTATTGTTTGTTTTAATATATTGAGATGCCTCAAATTATATGTATGTATGCATGTGTGTGTGTGTGTGTGTGTGTGTGTGAGATAGTTCATAAAGTATGTTAATGTATATTAAGTTAAATATATTAATGTATATATCATATTTCTATATTTCTAGAATATTTCTGTAATATAATCAAATAATTGCATATTATTATTTGTTGTAATATCTATTTTGAGATTATTCTATACTCAAATTTAGTTTTTGTGTGATTTAAGAATTAAGTTCATAAATTAATGTAAATATAATATTTTTTAGAATTGTATCAAATAATTGAGTGTGTGTGTGTGTGTGTGTGTGTGTGTGTGTGTGTGTGTGTGTGATATTTAAGAATTAAGTTCATGAATTAAGAATGTATATATAACATTTCTATATTCTATTCTATAGAATATTATTTTTATTGTTCTGGATCAATAGATATTGAATAGAATTCATGCATATTTTATATATGTATTTTTTAGTTTTAGTTAATGTATTATCTAAATTATTTGATTATTATGCTGATGTGTGTGTGTGTGTGTGTGTGTGTGTGTGTGTGTAAGTACATTATTTTATATATAATTTCTGTATGGTTCATTCATATTTCTGCATGAATAAAACTCCATAATGCATATTTTATTTTGTAGATCATTTATTAACTACTACATTATACTAAATTTTTCTTGTTGAATATCAAAAACATACTTTAAAAACTCCTGAAGGATTAGATTTTAGAATTTGGCACTGTGGAATGAAATGTTGAATTTTAGATTATTATTATTTAATTCATTTATTTGTATATTTTAAGTATTGGTCTGTTTTGTATTCATGTTTTTTATTTATTTATTTATTTTATTATTATTATTATTATTTTATTTTTTTAGTACTATAGAGTTTTCACTGTAACAGTAAAATAATTCAGCTCAGTGCTGAAAGGTCAATAAAACAATAAAAAACTAACCAGACTAAATCAGAATCTAGCACATCTGTGGAACAATGAAGAATATTTTTTTGTTAGTTACCAACATTCTTCAAATGTCTGGCTTTGTGTTCCACAAAAGAAAGGTTTGGAAACAGCATCAGGGTGAATAATTAATGGCAGAATCTTCATTTTTGGGTGAGCTAACGCTTTAACTTTCATTGTCTTTGGGTGTCAGTGTTAACTTGAAGCTATGACACAAACCCATAACAAAGCCTTGTAATGGAGATGCATAGTAATCAAAACAGGTGGAGCTTGAAATTGATGCATCAAGTTCACCGTTTTAGCCAATTAATAAACTTATTTTCTGTTGCGTGATCATGGCGTGACTGTATAGAAAGAAGGACATAAACACTGAGATAGGTGAGATAATCAAGATTAATTGAACTAATGTTCCTGAAGAACTAGCCCATTTGCTCATTTTCTCAGTTGCTGAGCACATCACGTAATTAAGAGGTAATTCGTCTTCCTGTACACACACAGCGTGTCATATACCTTATATTAATTGCGACATTATGTGGCTGGAAATTAATGGAGAGTGAATTGATTTTCTTGATGGGGCAAAAGCGAGTCTATAGTGTCCTTGTTCTTGATGAAAGTTATTGCTGATTGAATGAGCCTCATGTTGCCCTCTTATGATTTCAGCCTGCAGAAGGCACTCTTTACCACCCTCTGTCAATTCATATGGTCTTTTATGCATTTTTGTTCATGCTGTTATTCAGTTCAGAGTTTCGATTCAGAAAGTCAAAAATTGTTTACTGATTATTTTGTGTCATCTTCCAAGCTATGGAGTGCCTTTATATTTGGAAGTTGGAGATGACAACTGAGAATGTTTGAATATAACTGCATTATCTCAGAATGTGCTTTTTTGTCTACTTTAATATGTGAATTATGTCAGATATTTATTTAAATGATGGGGAATCAGATCCACTTTACTTAATATAGCCTAGTGAACTGATGTTATATTAGGTTCTAATGCATTTTGTATAAATATTTAATTGGGGTTTGACAGAAATGATGTATACAATCTGAAACAGTTTTAATATATTTTTAAAATATGTGAAATATATTTCATGTCTTTGTGATTTGGGTTTGAATGTCTACAGTGTAAAACCTAAAATATTTTAAATATTCTTAGCTATAGTTGAAATATTTTAGTATTATTTTACCATTTAATATTTTGGTTTTGTTTATGTGTTTTACCTGTAGTTTGACCATTTGTACAGGCTGAAACAGTTTTGATATTTTCTTAAAATATTTTAAATTATAGTTGAAATATTTTAGTATTATTTTACTATTTAAGATATTGGTTTTGTTAATGTTTTAACTGGAGTTTGACAGGTAACACATGCAATCTGAAAGCATCTTAAAATCTATTATCTTAAAATATTTAACATTTTCTTAACTATAGCTGAAATATTTTAGTATTATTTTACCATTTCATATTTACTTTTGTTCATGTGTTTGACCATTTGTACAGTCTTAGACAGTTTTGACATTTTCTTAAAATATTTAAAATATTCTTAATTGTAGTCTAACTCGTTTTTCATTATTTTTACTTTTTAATATTTAATTTTAACTGGGCTATAACGTATACTATTTGAAACCATTCTAATATTTTCTAAAACGGTTTTAATATATTTTTTTAAATATTTAAAATATTTTTAATTATAGTTGTTTTAGTAATATTTTAGTGTTGTTTTACTATTTAATGTTTTGGTTTTGTTCATGTGTTTTAACTGTAGTTTGACCATTTGTACAGTCTTAAACAGTTTCAAATATTTTACATCCCACTTTTTTTACATAATTTTAAATGTTACATATTTTGTTTTTGCTAATGTTTTGACAAATATAAAGGCCTCTACACTGAGCAAACACTAGCTTGCTCTATTCTTTTTCTATTCTATCTGTTTTATATTTATTATATAATTAACAAAAAAAACTTGCTACATGTATTGTGTTGAGAGAGACTTGTCACAGCACTTCCATATCAATTGCTCTTTTGTTAATTTTGATTGCTTTCATTGTTCTCATTTGTAAGTCGCTTTGGATAAAGCGCCTGCTAAACGACTAAATGTTAATGTAAATAATGTATACAATCTGAAACCATTGTAATATTATCTTTTATAATAGTACATATGTCTACAAATGGTTTTAATAAATTTTGTATTTAACGTGACAAATATTATAGCACATGTCAGTACTGCCTCATGAGGTCAGTAGTTTAGGTGGGGTGTCTTCTCCTTAACCTTTTTATTTTTTCTCAGTGTGAACCGCAGCTGTTTCTGTGTCCATAATGCCCACCACGTCTCACCAGTCTCACTGTGAAATAGAGAGACCAGATGCAGCACATTCCTGCTGACCTATTCGGTACCTACCGCTATAATGGCGCATAATTTAGCTCCTGTGTAGGTGACAAATGGCCCAACTCTAAAAGCCCTCGTGTTGGGTGCTAAAACCTCTTGTGATATATGAGCAAGCAAGTCTGATAGATCCCCCACATCATTCGTTCGGTGACGGCAATTCATCACCTGTGGGAGTTTAGCGTTGGAATTCCTATTGGATTTTTAATGAAAGAGAAGATAATGTGACTTAAAGTCAATGAGTTCTGTGAATTTTTTCTCCCCCAAACCCCACCTCCTCATTTTCCACTATTTTCTCATATTTCAACTCCCCAGGCACATCCAATTTTTTCGGGGCAGCCTCTGTTGTTGTGTTTCTGATTATAATATTTAGACCTTGGTTGAAACGCACGCTTTCTGCCATATACACTTCATGTAACGGTGACTTGAACATTTCCACGTTCATGTCTTCTCAGTTGACAGTGCAATTAGTCAAATGAAGCCACTGCAAAACACTTCCAATGAAAACAAGTTGTCATTTTCTGTATAAATGTATTTTATCACAAAGTGTCGTACATGTGTACTGTTATGATCTATTCTACAAAGCGTAGTCCATCATAAACTTGACATTGTTTATTTTACCAATGACACAGCACAAGTAGTGTTGCTACAAGCCCACAATAAAAAGACTCGGCCACTGAGGCTTTGCGCTCCGTGTAAATAGTCAGGCCCAACCTTTCATGTGCTGTTCTTTGATCCTGCATGAAATAACGATCCTCTTCATGCTCCCCAGTGAAGTGTGACATTTAAACAATTAGTGGCTTTTTGGCAATCAATGTCAGATATAGCAAGAAATGTCTTGGCCCACAAACCACACAGAATCCGTTTCATAATGATCCAGTGGTGTCGGCATCAGATTGAGAGAGTTATTAGAGACGCATAGTCCAGTCTCATAGTCTATCTCTCAAATAAAGTTTTTGGAGTCTGTTTCTGAATCATTGGCTTTAGCCCTTGACCCCCAGATTGGTTTAACGTGCGAGGGTAATATCTCATACGGCTGATTTCGTAATTTCCTGTAAAGGTGGTCACTCCTCCGCAACATGCAAATGAATGAACAGGCCACCGTGGACACGATCAGGAGCAGTGCGGTGATGCTGATTATCAATCCATCATCGATACCATCATCAGCTGTTCCTATTAAAACCTCAGCGGTAATGACATTCACGCAGTTTTTCAAACGTCTACTTTGCAGGTCCGTAATTTCCACGCATACCTCGTACTGCGTCAGTGGTTGCAAGTGTGTAAGGTTGAATGTTTTTACGTCTGACAACACATGGGCAGTAAACTGCAAGGAGTGCTGCTCTGATGTGGTTGACCACTTAATATTCGACACAAGACTACCCTTGGGTGGCACCCAAGAAATCCTCACCGAATCTGGCTCGGTCCCTTTGACTTGGATATGCAGGGATTCATTTGCCGGGAGTGGGTAGTATCCGTTTACTACGACCGAGACGGATCTCATGTCCGCACCTATGAGATTGTGAGCCACACAGGTGTACTGCCCAGCCTCGTTCTCGGTGATGCCATAAATGTCAAATGTTCCTTCAGGATGCAGGTGATACTTCTTGGAAACTGTATGAGGTGAGATCTTCTCTCCGGAAGGTGCAACCCAGTAGATCTCAGGTTCAGGATCGGCAAACGCCCTGCAATGCAGAGACACCGAATGCCCGGCACTCACTTTGACCTGTTCTGGAAGGCTCTCCGGAGATATTAGGGGCAGGCAGATATCCGCCATTTCACGGAAGTGCACGTGCCGGACAAGACGACCTTCAAACTCTGAAGGTCCTGCGCATAAGAGGGCATCCGGTTCCATGAAGCGGACCTTGGTCTTGTTCATATTGATCCAGCGGATGACACAGTCGCAGTAAATGGGGTTGGAGTGCATGCTCACCTCCTGAAGGTTAGGCAAGGATTCCACCGTGACATGATGAAGGGCCCGGAGGGCATTGCTGTTTAGCATCAAGGACTCAAGCCTCGGTAGATTGGAGAATGCATTCGGATGGATGTAGGAAAGTCGGGGGTTGTTCGTAGCTTCGATTTTAGTCAGCTCTGGAAGGTTGTGCACAGCAAAGCTGTCGATGGAAACTAACTCCGGCATGCTGTTAACGCCAAGTTCTTTCAAGTGGATCATCTCCACAAAGTCACCCCGTTGAATCCTCTCAATGGGATTCTTGTTAAGGTCCAGAAACTTGAGGTTCCGCACTTGTCTGAGAGCAGCTTGAGGTACTTTTGGGAACATATTATCATAGAATGACACGCTTTCCAGCTTATCGAGTCCAACCAGCGCACTGTCAGGGATTTCAGTGAGGTTCATTCTGGTTAGCACAAGACTGCGGAGATTGATAAGGGGCTTGAAATTCATGTCTTGTATTCTGGCAATTGGATTCTCTCCTATCATCAAGATTTCCAGCTGGGAAAGATCCTGGAACCACTCTGTTCTTATGGCCCTCAGCTGGTTCGAATTAAGATGGAGCCTCAAGAGCTTGTTAAGCCCTTGGAAAGCCTCTGCGCTGATCAGGGAGAGAAGGTTATGGTTAACATAGAGCTCCTGTAAGTTTGGGAAGTGTTCAAGGCAGTTATCCTGAAGGCTGCTTAGCCAGTTCTCCTCTAGGTGCAAAGACTGAAGTTGTAGAAGGTGACCTAGATAGACATCACTCAACGAGGAAATGTTGTTTCGAGAAAGGTCTACCTCTGTTAGGTTTACCAGATAGTCCAAAGGACTGTCAATCTTTGCGATGTTGTTGGCCTGCAATAGAAGTACTTGCGTGTCTGAGGGCAGCCTCTCTGGCAGAGACAGAAGTCCTAGATCATTACAGTCCACAGTCGGAGCCTCATTATACATAGACGAGGGAGAAAACCAGGGTCGGACTTCGCATTTGCACAGCTTGAGGCACGCAGCCCTCCACTCGGAGGCCTGAACTGAGTTAGTCAGCGCGAGTCCTGCCAGCAAACAAACTGCAAACAGCAAATCTTTCATCTTGGACCTCCTCTCTTCAGCTTGTAATTGGTCCTTATGGGGTCTGGTGTTAGAGGCGTTAAATTCACAAACACAGAATCATTTGTTATGACAACAGGGTGTATTTCTGCTGATGGTGAGTCCCTCGAAGTTGTCGTCCTTGGCGGAGAGCAGCAACCTTTCAATTTACCCTGCTTTGGGTTGTCATGCAGGCTGCTGCATATGTGAAGGTCAGCGTATCCTTAGGGGAATGGAAGCAGGGAAAGTGGAAATTTGCAGGGTGAGCAGTGGGGGACGGACCACTTGTCTGCCATCGTTATTATGTTCAATCAGTCACACTCGTCACTTCCCATCTGTGGAAAATAAAAGACAGGAGAAGAGAGGAAATGAATACGGTGTCACATTAGCGTCAAGAAGAGCCATATTGCCATTTAGGAGCATGACGATATATTTAGACCATATGAGTGAAGGTATTATTGCTTTTTTGTGCCATCAAATAATACATTATTGCTGGTTTGACCTCATATGCCTACCCTCCCCACATCATGGGACTTCTCTCACAATGTATTCAAATGTCAAGGAGGTTTTATGTGCATGAGGGCAGGTGTTAAGAAAATCTGCATACACAACCAATCCAAATATTGACAGAAGCATATGTTTTACTCGTATATGCCTGGGTTGTGCATATAAGAGCATTAGTATGCAGTGGCATCTTATTTCTGTCATAGATCATTTTGTAATTGTGAGATAATGAGCTTTATTTGGCGACAGACTGGCCAGACACTTAAATCTGTTGTAACATGCTTTAATTTCTATGCTATGATGCACTGTGAATATAATAACTTACTTATATGAAAGCTAATTTAACAACTGCGACTCTCATCATACATAACACATTTAATTTGTGTTTTGCATTTCTTTTAAAACGTGTTATTCAAGCACACTACGGGCATTGCTAACATTGGTTTTTATTGTCTCATAAATAGACATTACAGCCAGTTGAATGCACAGAGGGGCAATTATTTTACAATGAAGTGCTATCCCAAAGGGCTCAGCGATAACCACTGCATTTTGTCTCTCTGTGGCAGCTGCCAGTGGGCACAGTAAGTTAATTAAGACATTTTAAAATTTGCCTGTGAACTCAGACTGTGTGCTTTGTACCTATTGTACGATTGACTAACAGTATATTTGAAATGCATTACACAGGGTGTGCATGAAATGTTTGTTTGTGCAATTGCAGTATCATGAGCGGTTGTTATCCCTCACCCAGTAAATTGCTTTTTAACCTTTTATATAGTGACGAAACTGATGTGATTGCATTTAAGGATTAGTTCTCTTCCAAAATAAAAAATTCCTGATAATTTACTCACCCCCATGTCATCCAACATGTTCATGTCTGTCTTATTTCAGTCGAAATGAAAGTTTTTGAGGCAAACATTCCAGGATTTTTCTCCATATAGTGGACTTCAATGGGGATCAATGGGTTGTAGGTCCAAATTGCAGTTTCAGTGCAGCTTCAAAGGTCTCTACATGATCCCAGCCGAGGAATAAGGGTCTTATCTAGCAAAAATGATTGAGCAGTTTTACAGGTAGGTTGGGGCAACCTTCAACCCTGCTCTTGGATGGCATGGGGGTGAGTAAATTATCACTAAATTTTAATTCAGGAAGTGAACTAATCCTTTAATATAAATCAGTTTTTAATCAAATTGACAGGGCGTCTTAAAAATACAGCAAGTCTCTAAGTCTTGGACAGATTGATAACTTGATTTCAAAATGGATTTCTGTAGACTGTGGTTTGTGATAAGGTTTATGTTCAATGATATTGATTGACAGCCCTAATATAAATAATGAAATTTGAGTGCTTACATAGAAAATCTCAGTGTATATTTGCTAGATCTGAGTCTGTTTGTTGAAATTATGATTGGCTTGCAACCTTGAGGAAAGAAAGCACAAAGCCTCCTGCCTGTGTTAGATGAAGCTGTCAGTATCACTATAGGAGCAGGTTTGCAAAAGAACTCCTGTAGGACAGTGTGCTTATGTTAGTCCGACTATGGCAGAGAGTCAACACAAGCAGGTGGGAGCATTTTTTTTCTCCTTTCTCCTTGCATAGCCATCTGTTTGGTCCTGTACTCTGCTTTTTTGCCAGGATTGTGCAAAGATCACCATTCATCCCAATGAAGGCACAAATTATGAGGTTGTAAACTTATTTCTAAAGCTGCTTATACTGTCTGATGTATGAGAATTAGGTGGGATGTTGTAGAGAGACTGACTAAAAGCTTGTTTTCTGCTAACAAGCAATTTGTATAATAGCAAAAACATATTGTGATGTTTTTATGTTACATCGTATTGCGCACAGTTTTACAGTTGAACAAAATATGTATATGAGCCTTTCTACAGAATTGAAAGTCAAGTTGGAAACATCTTGAAAATATATATATATATAAAAAATGTGTATGTATGCATATTGTATAATATTCATGGTACACATTTCTAGTAATTCTCATATTGTATTTTTGAAAGTTTTGGAATATTTGCCACTACTGAAACGCCGTAATAATAATTTAATTATAAGGCTTATATTGACCTATTAAGTTTTTGCTTACAACAACATTGTAAATACATTTTATTAAAATATTTTCAGAGCTAAATCAATAACAATTACCTTTTTAACAATATTTCAAGTGTAATTTATGAGATTTTAGGTATTTTGAATTAAAATTTTATTTGTAAAAGGCACACAGTTGATCGTACTGTTTTCAAACTTTAGGATTCCTTAGTTTGAATATACATTGAACCAAACACTATCATAAAATCTTAGATGATAATTCAGTATACTTTATTTTTGACAAAGCATCCCATGTTTCAGTTGTAACTGCACATTTTTAGTAATGACAGTATGCTTTGGTTGCGACCATATCACATTACAGAATTTTAACTTGCATACTAAAACACTACTAAAACATACTAAAACAATGATGACATGTTTCAGTTGTGACTGTTTCAGTAGTGACAATTTTATGGGATAACACCTGAAAAAACAAAAATGTCATGTTCATTCTATATAAATAAAATATGTCATCAGATTTTATTTAAAAAGGATTATTGACACTTTCTTTGCACACATGCATTTAACAAACTCTCAAACATCATTGTGTATTTAACAGATGTCTTTTTCTGTTAGTAATTCATTTAAATGACTGAAACGTTATTTTTATGTGTTTAAAAACACTGAATATAGGCTAAAAGCACTGAGCGTGTCTATCTGGCTCAGCGCCAGACAAGGTGCAAAAGCATGTTTAAATTTAGTAGTGAAAGTTTAAATACAACGATGGTAATCGTCCGAATCGAATCAAATTTTTCTCAAATAACTAATTTATTTAACAGATAATAAACTGCCATTATCTGCCATTAGCAGAGAACATGCTTTTTGTTGTTATGACAAGCACAACATGGATGCACTGAACTGAACACGAGTGTGAACAAGTAGCGATACACACACAAAGACACACATCTCGCTTGCTCTCTCCATCGTTCCCATTTCCGTCTATTTTCTGTTAAGAGCTTTGCTCTAAAGATGCCCACACACTAATTTGATTTGATCATGTATGTGTCCTTCTTAACTAAGAGAGCCCTCAGCTGTGGTTCATGAGTGTTGTGCTCACTTCATTATGTGAAATAGTAGAGAGTGCTTCTATAGCTGAATGCAGGAAAGGGTCAAAGGGGCAGACTATTTCTGCTCAGTTCACTTGCATCATGGGTTGACACATGTATTACACATGCACAGAAATTCACAGTATCTTAGTTCACCCAAAAATGAAAACCGTAAACTACCACTATCTGATGCACACGTTCTCGAGAGAGTGGCTTTCCAGCGGATGGCGTAAGACGTAGGTGGAGCTTAAGCACAGAGGAAAGAGCAAAACAAAACACCGGTCAGTTGTACACATCGTTGGAAAAAGTTACTTATAAAAGTAATAGGGATGTGACGAGATCCGATGTGTCTATGACGATATCCTTGCAAAACATTTTGCAGTGTTTATATTAGAGTTGCGCGATTAATTCTTAAAAGATTGTGATCTCTGTTCAAACACCTACGTGATCTTATTCCTGAATGACAATGATTCAGCGGTGTCTATAACGGCTGTTTCAGATCGTGCTGCTCATGCTTCACTGACGCTTACGATGTGAAACAGGTGTTAAAGACATTAAAATCTGCATTCTTGCTGCTGCTGGTGATCCAGAAAGAGCAACACAGTCTTTTCAATCACATAATAATCATTATTTCTGTGTTACAGACATTTAAATAACAGAAGTACTGGAATAAAAGTTTATAGTTTGGGTATAAACACTTATTGTCGGCAGTAGCCATCAAAACGATAGTATCTTAACACTTGTACATCTTGTAACGCTTATCCTCTTCCGCCAGGAGGTGGCGACAACTAGACGTTTAAAAAAAAAAAAAGTATTTATCATTGAATCATTCATTCAGGAGATTCCAATAGTGAAACAATACTTTATTAACTGAGACACTGACTTCATTTTTTATATTTTTAATTAAATATTTTAAAAGACTTAAGCAATGAACATTGTGTCAGAAGTACTAGTAAATTCCGTTATTTTGTTTAGATTTCTATTTTTTCCCCCTTTAAAAATCGTGAGAGAATCGTGATCTCCAATTTCTTACAAAAAAAATTGTGATTTTTCAATTCATCCAGAATCATGCAGCTTAATTTACATGTTTATTACTGCATATAATTAATTAAAATATAAGTTTAATTTCATGAAGTACAAGTTAATATCTAAATGCACCTATATATATATATTTATTTTTTGCATTTTGTGTTTTTCAGTTAAATAAAATACTATTCTCTATATTTTTCATAATTGAGGATTTATTTAAAAATCCCAGTCTCGTGTCTCGTCTCATTGGATAAGTGTCTCGTCACACCCCTAAAAAGTAATGCATTACAATATTGTGTTACTCCCTAAAATGTAACAAATTATGTTACTTTTTATGGAAAGTTATGCGTTACGTTACTTTTGTGTTACTTTTTTAAATCTGGGCAGGGCTTGCTTGTTTGTTTTTAATATAAAACATTCTATGTATAAAACAGCCTCAGGCTGAATGAAAAGTAACTTCACGTCTGTACAGAACGCAGAGGAAGAAACTTAAACACTCTTCAGCAATGAAAAAAGAAGAACAAATGTTAGTTCATCTTTAGTATTTTTTGCTTATTAGAATGGTTGAATTGGATTATCAAAGGTCAGCAGCAAAGACACTGGTTAATAAAATGGGATTAAATATACGAAGGATATTTGTATTATTTAACATATTTAATTATTGCAGGTTGGCGTTGCCAGGTTTCTGAGTTGCATTTCGCTGTTTTTATTCATTTTGAGGAATACTGAAAACAGTCACAGCGTCTTAATCAAAAAGTATTATAAATGTATGTATTAAAATCCAGCATTGTTTTAAACATGAAGTATGTGGTGATTGGCCAAGGGAAACCTGTCAAAGACGTTGTTTGCGTTTAGCAGTTTTCAGTGGAAGTTTGTAGTGTGTTTTGTCTGAACAGTACCAACAGCAGTTCCTCGGTCTGTCTGCATTAATCACAACTTTTCGTTGACAACCACTCCTTTCCTAGAGTCAAGAGTCCAACCACTTTACCTGAAATATTTATGGTTTGCCTCCTTTAGAGAACGTACTCATGAAACTAACACACACAGACACACACACTCTCTCCTTTCCATCCACTCGTCTAATGCTACAGACACCACATAAAGTGGCCCTGCTGCGCTATGTTTTATTCACAAGCCTAGAATGAGTAGAAATCTCAGCGTACTTCGACAGCGGGGCAGCAATTCTAGTGAAGCGTGTGCGGGGGGACATCACGAATTGGAGGTGACACCTTGTCACATTACGATGGCGTAACGCAGACTGCAAAACGCCTTCCTCTTTGGTTTGTGTTTAGGGAGAGGAGTGGATCTGAGGAGGCTGCTCAGGTTTAGTTTCATACCGCGCAGTGACTGAAAGCAAGAGAGGAAAAAACTTGTGTGGCGGGCAGAATACTTAAAACACAGCAGCGTGGCAGGCTCTTATGACGGTGAAGTTAATGGATTCAACATTTAGCACTTGACCACTTGAGTCCACCTGCGTGGTTTCAGGTCCACCGCAATAGCAGAAATATAAGCTGTCGGAACAAAGTGGCTGTTTTTCGTTTCAAATTCTGCTTTGGTTTTAATTCATTTACAGATTCTGCAGATTCTGTAGCCTTCAACCTTTGAATTGAAGTTAATCATCTCTATAAGCCGACTTTAACAATATAACACCACTCAGATCTAAAACTAGTCATCACACTGTGGATATTCTATTCTATTCTATTCTATTCTACTCAATGCTATTAGAATTTTCTCTTTTTTTACATTCTGTTCTGCCATGTTCATTTCTGTTCTGATCTGGTCTGTTTCTCAAAAGCATCATAGAGATCAGTGGTTGTATGATCTACTTGGGCTTACAATTTTGGAAACGCTACTTTGATTCTGTTCTGTTGTGTTCTCTTATAAACTCTATAGTGTTTTGTATTTTAGTGTTTTATTTTCTGTTCTGTTATGTTCAATTCCACTCTATTTCTCTACTATATTTTATTCAGTTCTAGATCATCGTTTTAAGTATTTTTGTTCTACTCTATTCTGATTTACCTAATTTATTTTGCTGTATTCTACTGTGTTCTATTTTAGTTTCCTTTGTTATATTTAATGTTTTTTTCAGTTCTGTGGTATTCTGTTATGTTTTCCTTTGTTCATTTTTTCCTATTACATTCTATTCTACTCATTTCCTAATATTATTTTCTGCTCTTGTCAAATTCAGTTTTATTCTTATTAAATTCTATTGTGTTTTCAATTCTGTTCTGTTCTACTCTATTTTTTATAGTTTTATTCAGTTCTAAGTCATTGTTTTCAATATTTTATGTTCTACTAGTCTATTCTGATTTTCCTCATTAATTGTATTCTGTTTTATTTCATTATGCATTATTCTATTATGTTCTTTTCTGCTGTACTCTATTGTGTTCTATTTTAATTTCCTCTGTTGTGTTGTTTTTTTCCGGTTCTGTGGAATTCAGTTCTGTTGTTTTGTTTTTCTTTTTGTCAAATTCTATTTTATTTGAATTCAATTCTATTGTGTTTCTATTCTGTTCTATTCTATTTCTCTACTATATTTTGTTCTGTTCTACTCCATTTTACTACATTTTATTCAGTTCTAGGTTATTGTTATCAATATATTCTGTTGTACTCTATTCTGATTTTCCTAATTCAGTTTTATTCTCATTTCATTCTATTGTGTTTTCTATTCTATATTCTGTTCTTTTCAGTTCAGTTCTAGGTAATTGTTTTCAGTATTCAGTTATACTTTATTCTGATTTTCCTAATTTATTGGATTTTGTTCTATTTCATTATGCATTATTCTTTTTTCTTCTTTTCTGCTGTACTCTATTGTGTTCTATTTTAATATTCATTGGGGTTTTTCAGTTTTATGGTATTCATTTTTTGAATTAGCTTGATTCTCCTCTTCTAGTCAAATTCTGTTTTATGTGTATTCAGTTCTACTGTGTTTTCTGTTCTGTTTTGTTATACTTATTTCAGTTCAGTTTTCGTTTTTTTTTTTGTTTGTTTTCTTTTTATATATATATATTCTGTGCTGCTCTATTCTGATTTTCCTAGTTCAGTTTTATTCTTATTTAGTTCTATTGTGTTCTAGGTCATTTTTTAATATATTCAATTCCACTCTATTCTGACTTTCCTAATTTATTGCATTCTGTTTTATTATGCATTATTCTGTTCTGTTATTATCTGCTGTATTCTATTGTGTTCTGTTTAAATTTCTTCTATTATATTCTCTTTTTTCGGTTTTTGATATTCAATTCTGTTGTTTTGTTTTACTCTGTTCTGTTTTTTCTATTACATTCTATTCTACTCTCTTTTGTATTTGTATTCAATACTATTGTGTTTTCTATTCTGTTTTGTTCTAGTCTATTTCTCTACTATATTTTATTAAATTCATTAAGATTGTTTTGAATAGATTCTGTTCTACTCTATTCTGATATTCCTAATTTATTTTATTCTGTTCTGTTCCGATCGTTTCTACTGTATTCTCTTGTGTTCTATTTTAATTACCTCTGTTGTATTCACTGGGGTATTTCCAGTTCTGTTGTTTTGTTTTACTCTTTTTGTTGTTGTTTTTGTCTGTTACATTCTATTTTACTCTTAATATTATATTCTTCTCTTTTCTAGTTTGTTCTATTCTTTTTTTCTTATCAAATTCCACTGTATTCACATCTATTGTTTTCTATTGTATTCTGTTCTTTTCAGTCCTGAATACAAACAATTTGTATTCTGTTTTTAATATATTCTACTCTTTTGTTCTGTTTTTCAGTTCGCTCTATTTATTTGGTAATGTGATTTGTTACATTCTCCTCTGTTCGGCATATTATGTCATTTTGTTTTGTTGTATTCTATCCCATTCTGTTGTTTTATCTATTCCATTCTATTCTACTCTACTCAATTCTAATTCTGTTCTGTTCTGCTATGTCTAATTCTATTTTATTCTGATTATTTAGTTCTATTATGTTTTCATCCATATACTGTTCTATTCAGTTTTAATTCATGTTCTGTTTTACCCTGTTACACATCTTGCTTGTTCCATTTTATCCTACTCTGTTCTATTTATTCTGTTTTTAATATATTCTATTCTGTTCTACTCTTTTGTTCTGTTTTTTTTGCTAGTGTGATATATTTACCTTTCTCCTCTGTTGTATTTCTTCTGCTTTTTTTTCCTGTTATATTGTATCCAGTTCTGTTTTTTTCCTGCACTTCATTGTTCCATTCTGTTTATATAGTTCTGTTCGGTTTTGTTCGCTTTGTTCTGTTCTATTCTATTCTTAGATTCTATTTTCTTCACAAACTGTATGAGATAACCAAGTTTACTTCATGAGTTATGAGCTTGACTACATGAGTGTGTTTTCCCCAGTGTGCTGTAATATATCAGCATTGTTTTCTATCGCACTACATGGTGTCACTTCAAACGCCTGGTGTGAAGTATAATTAGCTAAGATACTACGCTGACACAGGCGCCGACAGAGAGTGTGTGTTATATAGTCCTACAGCTCTCACCTGCTCCGCACTGCTGCCGAACACACCGCACGACAGCAATTAATTACGCTTCAGCACTGCTGACAGAATCCCTATAGATATATCAGCTATTTCTGTCGCATATTCTTCAGCCCTGTCTCAAGACATGTTAAAAAAAAATTTTATTGTCCCTATTGATTTCTCTCTCTCATCTCTATGCTACTATCTACACCTTGTTCATACACATGAGGGCAGGAGCAAATATCATAAATCAGTGGTGCTTAGATCAAATGGATGTATCTTTTTACCGTTTTCATAAACCTGTATTATTGCACTTTGATTCCAAACCAAAAACACAAACTTTGTAAGCACATACCAGAAGAGATGCCAAATATACATACAGCTGTACTACTATAAGATCCCTAAGTGTCCTATTCCAGAACTACATGAACTATTCTGAGGGAACTCAAGTTTGTAGCCGGTTTATTTTATATTGCCGCATCACAACCTCTTTTACCATCTTACACAGGAAGCAAACATAACCTGCATTTAGTTGTAGAATAACATAGTTCTTCTTGAAAGCAGAACCGAATTGTGTCTTTTAAAGTGAGGTGCTATGTGAGCTGTGGCATAAAATATTTTTGTTATATTTCACTGTAGTGCTTGAAAGCACCATCACAATTTTACACACAGTGATACAGCAAGATTTTAAAGACCATTTTATGAGAGTTGACAGTACATAAACAAAGCTAATTGTCCAGAAATGATGCTAACCATTTGTTTTAACATTTAGATAATGTTTAGGAAACATCCAGATGCGTATGTGCAAGAATAATACAGTTTGGCTAAAAGTTCTTACAAAAATTCTCAATTTTGATCATGAAACATTCATTGTTTAAGTATAACTTTTACTGAGCTTTTTTCAAAATGATGATAATATATCTTCAAACTGGTGACAGAATAAACGTATATACTGTATAATTATATTACTCAGTAACTTGAGGAGTCATAAATCTATGATTTACTTCCATCACATTATTGAATTCAGTTATTCCTCCCCTTGATACCTGTAGAGTCTCTGTGACATTACGATATTTTCTACGCGAATGCGCAGAGCTTTCTAATCAAAAATATGGTAGTGATTAAAACAAAGATAAAAAATATATATATTTGGAAGTGATTTTAATAATCACAGAGCGCAGACAGTACGTTTGGCGTTAAGACCCCCGCACTGGCCCGCTATTAAAATCCCCCATCACACAGGATGCACATGAGTCATGAGAGCGTGAGCGAGCCGCGCTTACCGGAGAGAATGAGATTCCTTGTTTGAAACGCATAATATATTCCTTTCCTCTCATTCACGGGATCGAGCTCCAGACTTGCAAGGTTATTATCGAGTTTAGATCCAAATGAATTTTAGCTTTATTTGAGCGTGTGAGGGATGTGGAGTCTCTCTCCATACGGTTGTGTTGGAAAAGATGCTGAGCGCACCGCGGACTGAGGACCGGAGAAGCGCGTATCCATCCAGCTGTCTGTGCCGCGCTCCTAATGACACACACATGCTCGTGCGCGCACCCTCCACCCAGTCTCCCCGGGGACAGGCAAATTGCTGCCTGTCGTTCGCGCGCTCGGCGCAAGCTGATTGGTCGAGCGGAGCTGTCAGTCAGCTGAGGGCTCCCTCATACATATATAAGCTGGAAAAAGGGCGGGGCTATTACATCCCTCTCTCTTTACCCTTTCTTTCCTCTGCATTTTATACTCCCGCTTTCTCTCGATCTTTGCCTCTCAACTTAATCTCTATTTGTAGTTTTCTGCGATCTGCCCGTGAGGCTACGACTCACAAAGGAAACAATAATAACAACTTTATTCAACAATCTCCTCTCTTCCATGTCAGTCTTCGACGCGCGGTCACGAGAGGACCAAAAAGCATGCATTTTTTAAATTTGTGAGGGCAATTTTTATAATCACCTTATGATTATAAAGATCATACTGTGTTTACGTCTTTAACGTCAAATACATACATTTACCCAATTCCTTTAATCAAAATTTTAAAGTGTTGTCAATATCAATAGACTGTTTAAAATGGTATCTAAATTATACATGTAAAAACAGGAGCTCATATGGCTGAAATATCGTGAAAAAAATATTATTGTAGATTACTGCTCTTTATATTGTATTAATGGTTATTAATAATTATTATATATTAATATAAAACACAATATCAAGCGTTTTTGTTTCGTTTATGGGTGCGTCACATTCTGGCTTCACAGACAAACATGTCCATGAGGTTAGCCAAGTGTAGCACAAGTTATGCAAAACTCTTGTTATAATTACTGAAGCTATGAAATATATATTTTTTTATTTATATCATATCTTCACTGTTGTTTATGATGAGGGAATTCGCAAGTGCACACACTCAACAATCTAAGGACAAACGACTAATCTAAGCACCTCCAACTGGCACATTTTCACAAAACACACTAATCGGAGGCACTGAAAACACGCCCACTGGAGGAACTTAGATTAGTGCTGAAAAACGCGCCAATCAGAGGCACTTCAATTAGTCAGCTAATCTATGACTAATCTAAGTGCCTCCGATTGGCACGTTTTCAATGCATACGATTGGTGTGTTTCAGAAGCGCTTAAAAACGTTTAAAAAAAATTTAAGCACCTCCGTTTAGCGTGTTTTCAGTGTCTCAGATTGGCACGTTTTCAGTGCTGACTAATGTAAGTGCATCCGATTGATGCGTTTTCAGTGCCACCAACTGGTGCGTTTTCAGCACTGACTATCTAACTGTCTCAGATTTACGCGTTTTCAGTGATATCAGAGCGTCTACACTTGGCGCATTTTCAATACTGACTAATTTAAGGGCCTCCGACTGGCACGTTTTCAGTGCCTCCAATTGGTACATTTTTAGCGCTGACTAACCTAAGCGTCTCTGTTCAGCGCTGACTAATCTAACTGCTTCCGATTTATGCGTTTTCAACACTGACTAATGTGAGCATCTACAATTGGCACGTTTTCAATGCTGACTAATTTAAGTGCCTCTGATTGGTGCATTTTCAGTGCATCCAATTGGTACATTTTCCGCACTGACTAATCTAAGCGTCTCTGATTGGTGCATTTTCAGCGCTGACTTACACGTTTTTAACACTGATTAATGTGTCTACAATTGGCACGTTTTTAATGCTGACTAATTTGAGCATCTCCAAATGGCATGTTTTCAGTGCCTACGATTGGTGACAAAGTTACTAATCAAAGTGACTAATCTGTGTGTCTGCGATTGGCGCGTTTTCAATGCGGACTAATTTAAGCGTCTCTGATTGGTGTGTTTTCTGCACTTATTTACACGTTTTCAACACTGACTAATGTGAGCATCTACAATTGGCGCGTTTTCAGTGCGGACTAATTTGAGCGTCTCCGATTACTGTTTTCAGCGCTGACTAATCTAAGTGCCTGCAATTGGGGCGTTTTCAATGCTGACTAATTTAAGCGTCTTTGATTGGTGCGTTTTCTGCACTAATTTACACGTTTTCAACACTGACTAATGTGAGCACCTACAATTGGCACGTTTTCAATGCTGACTAATTTAAGCGTCTCTGATTGGTGCGTTTTCTGCACTTATTTACACGTTTTCAACACTGACTAATGTGAGCACCTACAATTGGCACGTTTTCAATGCTGACTAATTTAAGCGTCTCTGATTGGTGCGTTTTCTGCACTTATTTACACGTTTTCAACACTGACTAATGTGAGCATCTACAATTGGTGCGTTTTCAGTGCGGACTAATTTGAGCGTCTCCGATTACTGTTTTCAGCGCTGACTAATCTAAGTGCCTGCAATTGGGGCGTTTTCAACGCTGACTAATTTAAGCGTCTCTGATTGGTGCGTTTTCTGCACTTATTTACACGTTTTCAACACTGACTAATGTGAGCATCTACAATTGGCGTGTTTTCAGTGCGGACTAATTTGAGCGTCTCCGATTACTGTTTTCAGTGCTGACTAATCTAAGTGCTAAGTGCACGGACTAATTTGAGCACCTCAGATTGGTGTGTTTTAAGCACTAATCTAAGTTCCTGCGATTGCCACATTTTCAATGCTGATTAATTTAAGCGCCTCTGATTGGCGAGTTTTCAGAGCGGACTAATTTGAGTGTCTCTGATTGGTGCTTTTTCAGTGCCGACTAATCTAACTGCCTCCGATTTACACGTTTTCAACACTGACTAATTTGAGCATCTACAATTGGTGCGTTTTCAATGCTGACTAATTTAAGTGCCTCCAATTGGCACATTATCAGTGCCTCCAATTGGTACATTTTCAGCGCTGACTAATCTAAGCATCTCTGATTCGTACATTTTTAGCGCTGACTAATCTAAGCATCTCTGATTTGTGCATTTTTAGCGCTGACTAATCTAACGGCCTCCGATTTACATGTTTTCAACACTGACTAATGTGAGCATCTACAATTGGCGTGTTTTCAATGCTGACTAATTTAAGTATCTCCGATTGGCACGTTTTCAGTGCCTTCGATTGGTGTGTTTTTAGCACTGACTAATCTAAGTGCCAAGCATCTCTAATTGGCCAATGCATTCCTAAGTTCAACAGAAATGCATTTGATTGGTGATAAGGCTCAACACTGGACAAACACTGGACAAAACAGCACGTATAGGCGTAAGCGTGAATCTAAATGTAATTCAGCGAATTGACACATTTAATTTATTTTCACATTTCATTTCATCACTACAGCCATAATAAGTTGTTTAATTGTGCAAGGGCATTTTTTGCCCCTTTGTTTTCAATTTATGGGCTGTTTTTATTAATTTTAGTGTCATTTTTGCCACAAGCCCTCTTTGATTTTTTTGACCCTGATATATGAAAATATAAATAACATGTATTTAAAACATTCATTTTCACCCAGATACCCAGATTTACTTTTTGGAAGCTTTGCATAATGAGAGCATTCTCATTTTTTTTCTCATTTTTTTCAGTTTGGCCAACCGTTTTTGCAAGATATAATCAATACTGGAAGTCTTTAGATAAGTCTTTCTTAACACAAACCCAACCGGGCTCTTGCATTTACTGCAAAATCCTACTTGACAAATCAGAATATATTCTCCCAGCATGCCGTATGTAACACTTGAGATAAACACCACCAACATTCAGGCCTGCAGAAGTAATGAAAATCACAAATCAGGCTGAGCGTCAGGGCTGTTGCAGAAGAGGTGTGTGTGTGTGTGTGTGTGTGTGTGTGTGTGTGTGTGTATGATGGATGGAAGCTGCACAAGAGCTGTTTGAAGATTTAACATCGCATAGGTTCTGACAGGAAGCTTAAAGTGAAGCGTTCATTGAATTTTATGAAATTAGATTTTAAATAAAGGAATTTTAAAACAGAAAGCAGCGTCAAGAGGTCTCAGACATTTGGGATCTCATTGAACTGTAATGTAGCTAAAGCATTAGAAAAATACAGATGAACTTGATTCAATAAAAGATAACACAAAATGTCCTACTGATGTCTTGTGAGATATCTACAGGAACAAATTTTGTTCTTAGGTGCCTATATTTTCAAGACATGGTGTTCGGACTGTCAGAGAAAGTAGGCAATTTCTCACTGAAGTGCTTGCTCAGCATTTGAGCGACGTTTGGCACCAAAGTACACACTTCAAGCGTGAGAAGTCATCTTATGAGAAGCCTTACAGGGTGTGTTGCAGCTGAGAAAGCGGTCTTGCGGAAAGGCAACAAGCAGAAAAGATTACCGTACATGGAATTTCATAAAGCATGGAGTGACAACCAGTGGCAGAAAGTTTGAGAAGTGGATGGGATGAGACGTTTGCAGTGTCCTGGAAGACAAGGAGGTTGTGGCTTTGTTACACTCAGGGTCATTGTAGGTAATGATGTGGGGGATCAGGTCAAAACTGATGGAACAAATACTTCAAACACTACAAATCTACCACTTACAAAGACCTGACCTCAAAATAAAAGCTATGTGGGATCAGTCTGGATATATTAGAGTACTTGGGATTGCCAGGCCTAGAAAAGTCATAGAATTGTCATTTTAAAAATTATCATTTTGATTATTATGTTTGAAAATTAGCATTGTGTGTATAGATCTATAATATCATGGTTTTGAAGTGTTATTTTAGTATTATTTACTGTATATACTCTTATAGTATTTATTAATCTTTTGAATTTGTATTTTTATATTTTCAATGTTCATTTCAGTAATTTTATGTATTTTTTCTATTTCTATTTAACTTCAAATTTGTTCTAATAGTGTTTTCATCTAATATTTTAAATTATTTTTTATATTTTCAGTTCTTATTTTAGTCATTTTTTTATCTCGTTTTGCCCTTTCCTTTAACTTTCATTTATTTTTATTTCAGTTTTAGTATTTTTTTATACTATATAACACTTTATTACATTTTATTTCAGTTAGTTGCCAAGACAATATTTTTAATCTCATTTTTAATCAAGTATTCTTCAAAAATGTTTTGTCTAATAGTGTTTTTCATATAATATTTTGAATTAGTTTGTATTCATTTATTTATTTTTTTTGCCAAATAAACTTTCATTTATTTTTATTTCAGTTTTAGGAATTTTATTATCATAGCTATTTTATTTTAGTTAGTTGTTAAAACAATATTTCAAACGAGTTTTCTTCTTTTTTTCTCTTTTTTTGTCTAATAGTGTGTTTTTCATCTAATATTTTGAATTAATTTTTATTTTTTATATTTTCAAATGTCATTTTAGTAATTTTGTTATGTACTTTTGCCAATTCTCAATTGTTATGTGTTTTAGAATTATTTCCATGTATATTTTTGTCTGATATAGTTTTTCATCTAATATGTCCATCTCCTTTTTATATTTCGAATGATATATAATTATATTCTTTATTTTCCATTTTCATTTTAGCAATTTTATCTACTTTTGCCATTTTTTTATATTTCTATTTTACTTTAATTTGTTTTTATTTCAGGTAGTATTTTTATTGTCTTAATTATAACTCTATTATAATTTTATTTCGTTTAGTTGCCAGGACTTTGTCTAATAGTCTGTTTTTCATCTACTATTTTGAAGTTTATATTTAAAATGTTCATTTTAGTAATTGTGTTATGTACTTTATGTATTTTTTCCATTTCTGTTTTTATTTAAGTTATTTTTATTTCAGTTTTAGTATTTTTATGATTTTAACTGTAACTCTATTTTATTTCAGTATGTAAATTCATTTTTGGAAATGTAAAAAAATAAAATAATATATTTATATAATATATTGTGAGAAAATTACAATTATAGAACTTTACAATTGCTAAATGTGAAGTCACATTATGATATATGAAGTTGAAAATATGAGAAAGTTTTGAGTTATAAAGTGGCAGAAACAGTCTTTTGTTACAAAAACAGCCAAAATTCATAGACAAGTAAATGTATAACATATATTTGTATTTATAACATAATATTGTCCTTTTCGTACATTTAAAACATGAGGCTTTCTCCAAATGACTAGACTAACTGAATTAAGTGAAATACGATTTAATAAAATTGCACCCTGAAAATCAAGAGTTTTGACATTTCATAGAGTCTTTTCTTGACTTACTCCAGCAGATAAGACCCATCTGGTCTCTGAAAACTGTCCCTAATGCCCCATAATCCACTGAGCTCAGCAGCATCCTCAAATAAACCAGGAACAGTTCTGTCATCAGTATGCAAATGCTGTAGTCGTACCATCTCATATCTGTTCATTTCTTCTGCAGGAGCCCAAAGGACCCTCGGCAGAAGATCATCAAACGGGTCATTGGGATCGAAGGTGACTTCATCAAGTAAGTTTATCATTAGTTAGAAATCAACTTTGATGATTGATTCTTAGGTCTGAATGGTGGAAAATGTTTGGTTGCCACTAAAAAAGTGTTTACTCAGACTAAAAGGCCTTTGTAGGAGCAGACAAACGCTAGAAGGATCTACTTGAGTTTATTAAACACGCCAATTCAGGCTCGGTCCTCTTTAAATGCTTGTATCGCACAAATGCACCATTTAGCCGTAAGTGTCATTAAACATTAATGTCTCATCAAACCGTTCACGGCCAAAAAACATTACATCTCAAGGTGATCTTGGGATTTGGTTGAGGAAATCCCAGGCCTGATGAGTTTGAGAGTTTGATTTCGAGATGATTCATACAAAGAGGAAGTTAATTTTGTTCTGTGATGGCTGATGAAGAAAAACTAGCATTAAAAATCTGAAATTTCCTTCACGCTCTGGCTCTAGAGCGCTCACAGCACCGCCTGCAATGGATATGAGCTATTGCTGTGTCAGAAAGTCATCTTAAATATAAAACAAAGACTGCAGCAGCTGTGCGAACATTAATTATTGATCTTAGATTTAGAGAGCGGGCCAAGAGCCAAATGCAGGATTGCTGGATACATGTAGCTGGCCGACTGTAACATAAACAACGAAAAATGAAAAATAGCCTGGTGTTTTCCTGTATTAAAAGCAATCAGAATCCATTACTGTGTTAACGCATCATTCTTTTTCTATTATCAGAACGCTGGGATATAAAAACCGTTATGTAAGAGTTCCAGATGGACATCTGTGGATCGAGGGGGACCATCACGGACACAGTTTCGACAGCAACACATTTGGACCGGTAATTAATTATTCATAGACATTCACTGACATACACTGAGACTTCACACCAAGAGCGATAGCTATCCCCTTTTTACTTCCCGTAAGAGCGGGCACAGACGTTTGTAAATTTTATGGGTCAGGTTTCCAGTCTCATCCGCTTCCAGTTATTTTTAACTGTGCAAAACAGCTTGTTTTGCTGCTTGATAATCCAAGTCGGTGTGTCTTACCATAATAATTTGATGTATTATCTTAATTATGAACACTGGTTTGTAGTGCAAACGGTTTTACCATTTCCATGTAGCAGCTAATCAACGGGAAGTCTCACCCATAGGCTTCATCTAATGATAAAGGTTAAAGATAAAGAGTTTACACTACAACTATAACGAAAAAGGCACATAAAAACAGTACAGTTGGAATCACTATCAGAATGATTTTTTCCAGCTGATGAACAATAAAAACATTGACACCCAATTGGAATCAGAATATTCAGTGTGCTTAGAAAAAACAGACGATATATGAACTATAAACTAAAATAGCAACACCCTGACAACCACCAACAGCACCCTAGAATCATGCTGGCAAGTATTGTATCACTCATGTTCTCTTCAATTTGTTTTTAAATATATATTTAAAACAGAAAATGTATTCAGAAACATTTTCAATATGTTAAACATTTTTAACACAATGGATGATTTGATTTTGTAGCGTTTCTTGTTTAAAAGTAATTTCCTTAACTGATATTATTAGGGATGGACATTTAGAGAATTTTGTAAATTTGAATTTTTTTTAAATATTAAAAACCTGTGAAAAAAAATAATGTAACTTCACCAATAAGACTTTCATATGGAAGTCTGTTTTTTTTTTTAATTAATTGTGACATTTTATCTCACAATTCTGACTTTTTCTTACAACTGTTACAAACTGACAATTCTGATGTAAACTCACAACTGCGAGTTATAAAGTCAGAATTTACTGCTCAGAATTGTGTTTGTATCTCACAATTTTATTTTTTTTTATTTGAATTAAGATAAAAACTTGCAATTGTAACTTTTTTTCTCAGAATTTCGAGTTTATATCTCACAATTGTGACAGTTCAGAATCCGATTTTGTGCATGTCCGGATGGAATCTAATTTGAATAACTGACTGTCAACACTGTGTATCGCAACTGTTCATGTCCATAAGCGCTCTTTCCTTTCTACGGCAATGCCGTTGCGTTGTTATGCTGATGCTAAAAACAGCAATAAAGTTTGCAATACAGACGCAATTGATTATTATCTCATTGCCGTCGCGTTGGATTATATTTCTTCATCTGAGGCAGCGGCATAAATGCAGGAAGCAGAATGTGCGACTTTACTCTGTGCTGCTGTCTCTGCTGGTTTCAAAACTCAAAGAGGTATTGTCTTTTCCCGGTTGACTTACAGTTTGCAACAACACAAGCATGTTTTTGCAAACATATTTATTATGTTTTCCACAAAAACACCTGGCGTGTTTACATTTTACATTTACATTTTAGCTATGCTAAATCCGATCTGACCAGTCAGACTGAAACGCATTTCCAGAAATCTGATTTGAATAGGATTCCAAACCACATACGAATGTAGCTTGAATCAGATTTGCACAAATCCGATTTCATGTAGTTCGTTGCCGTTCAGACTATCTAAATATGATGCATATTTGCATAAAAATCGGATTTGGGCTGACAGTCTAAACAGGGCTTTTATCTAAGAATTGCTCATTTATATCTCACAACTGTGACTTTATCTCAAATTTGCTATTTATATCTTACAATTGAGACTTTTTAATCAGAATTGCAAGTTTATATCTCATAATTGTGCATTTTGTTTTTCTCCGAATTGCCAGTTTATATTTCGCAATTTTTATTTTATAACTCGCAATTGCAAAAACAGGATCATGTCATACTGAAAATTAATGGGTGCTGAAAATTCAGCTTTACCATCACAGAAATAAAATACATTTTAAAATATATTTAAATAGAAAACAGGTGTTTTAAGTGAGAATATTTCACAGTTTTACTGTTTGTTTGTTTGTTCGTTTTTCTCCTGGAGGCGTGCCAGAGCTAAAGAGTTAGAAGCACTTGCTTACAAAACACAGAAATTTTCACTTAGCACCTGCAGTTCCAAATCATGACTGGGATCCTTTATCACTGGGAACACTCTGTCTTTCAGTATCAAATGATGTGCAAATCCAGCGTTGAACTAGGCCTTGTTTATAAAACATTTGTCACTGAAATGAGGGGAACAAGCAAACACACTTGCGAAACTCCATTGCTGCCTAGGAAAAAACAAACTGCATCCACGGTTTACATAACACTGGGTTCTTTGGGAAGCTGAAGAAGGTTATCTTTTAAGTCCTCTCGCTCTGGTCGATGTGTGCGCGCACGTACTGCTCATACAAGGAATTCTGTGCTTCATGATGTCATGAAGAGCCATGACCGAAAATAACTTTTCAAAACTTGTACAAACTCAGATGGGGTATTTGTCACAAAAATATGTTATAAGTCCAAATCGGTTTTTGAAACTTGCCATGTTTAGCACTCTTACTCTTTAACAGTGTAAATGCATAAAATGGCATTAGACCATTTTTAAAAATCTTACCGTCCCCAAACTTAAGGTTAGTAGTGTAAATAACATAAAGTTATTTTCAAAACATTACATTTAATTGTTGTCTATAGCAGGTAAAAATGCAAAATAAAAATCATTTTGTCACATAGTTTCAATTTCAAAACAAAATTGCTTGTTAGTAGTCAACTACAGTACAAAACAAGTATTCAGCAAGTCATTTTCTCAGGCACGTCCCTAGATGCTATACACTTGTCTGATCCCACAGGTGGCCGATGGAAACTGTCTTTCAGGCTGCATTTTAAAAGGATGTTTTCTGGAAGTTACCACCGTAGGCAGATTTAGCCACAAATAGACGCGGTTATAAAAAATTCAACAAACACCGAAAAAGATTGTCGCTTTCTGGGGACTTTGTTAACAGCCTTGATGTGCTCGAATGCCCCCCGCCTGTAATGTATAGAGATTGAGGTATTATTGGTTCTTTGAGGAAGCTCTTTGCTGCACAGTTCCTCAGATACATTATTAAACAGAGCAGTGATTCTTTCTCCCATCTCAACTCAAGACTGTGACATGACTCGCTACAATCATTCGCAATACATCAAGATCCGTAGCTCAGATTCGTCCTTGAAATGTTTTTTTTAAATGTTGGGATTTGCTTACTTGGACTGAGAAAGAAAGGAAAACAAATCATCCTGTCCATTTAGTCACTGACTTGGCACGATTCCGTTGCATTCCCTCAGTTTTGATGGTTTCGCACCGGCTGAGGTTTTCGAGTGTTTGTCCTCAGGCGGATTTTTAATGATGTTTCTTGTCAGAAAGCAAATGAATATGTTTCTCACTGAACCACATACTTCCTAGGTCTCTTTTATTATTGTTTCACATCCATTACCCAAAACGCTTTTGGTTTTCCCCAGAGACCAGGCCGGAATATACAAGGGAGGGGTGTGAGATATATTTGGCAAAAAACCATCAGGTCATATATCACTAAGCAAATATTCTCGCTGGATGTTTCAGGCAATTGCTTTCACTTTTGTCAGTACAGACTGCACCGTTACCTTGACTTGATGTATTATGCAGTTAGATGTGTGTTTACGTGCGTGTATGGAAGAAAAAACATGTCTTTTTTTTGCTTAATGTCCTTTTCGAGGCAACATTTAAATCTTTCTGAGAATTTAGATTGATATTTAATGCTGCGAAGGCTTCTAATGTTTTTGTTCGAAATATTTGGATTCTGAAATACTGACAAGACTCCAGCATTTCACATAGCACTGATTGAAAGTCAGGTCACAAAATCCTGACTGTCTGACACTGTGCGCATATTTTGCCCGCAAAACACTGCAAAATGTCACACCGATTCGACTCCCACATCCAACTTGTGGGCTTAAAGGCATAGTTCAGCCAAAAATTACAATTCTGTTATCATTTACCTCATGCTTTGAACCTGTAGGACAAAAATATAAAATGTCTTGTTTTGGACCCCATTGACTTTCACTGTATGGACAAAAACCTTCTTTTGGTCAGAATAATTTTGTGTGTTCCACAAATGAATAAAAAAAAAGTCATACAGGTTTGGAAGGACAATTTTAGGTGAACTAACACTTACTAAGTCTTCAACACTGTTATTAGGGCACAAATACCATAATTAATATTAACCATAGAAAATTCTCTATCTCAAACTCTCTAGCGCCACCAATAGGCCAAATTTGGTCATGTATTTTGTGGAAAAAAAATCTACTTTTTTAAACTCATCCTGGATGGTTAGTCTCACCAAAATTGGCTCAGATCATCATCAGACAATGTTGGCCAAAAGATGTTTGATAGACCAAACCGTTTTCATAAGTGTGTTAACGAATTAGACAAAACGTAATTAATTAACTTAGTTAAAAATGGACATGACGCTTTAGCGGATTCTGACCATACTTGGTTGCGAAGATACACTTGGTAACGTATTATACGAAGCATGGCCTGAGAGCACAAAAGTAGTTTGTGCACTAAAAAGATATTTTTAAAAAATGTACATTTTTGTTTAGAATTTCTGACCAGTTTGACCAAAAATTATAATAGTGATCTCATTAATTCAGAGTGGCATCCCGAAATTAGCACTCGTGTTTCTGTTAATAACTTTTGAACTTATAAAGGTTATTACGACCTCACATTGTGTCAATCATGTTTACACACTGCCTCCGAAACTTTAGGTTAGATTTTCTGTTTTCCGCATCCGTAACAAGCATTTTGATAGGAAAGGATGACGAAAAAAAAAGAAATCTACGGTCAAGATGTTTCGCAATTTTGAATTGTCTGATCAAACCGACTTTTTCAAACTTGTTCTTCACCAAAATTTGTTCAGATCATCCTCAGAGCATTCTGGCCAAAAGTTACCAAAATATTTTTTGATATACCAAACCGTTTTTGTAAAGTGTGTTAACAAATTTTGCCAAAATACGCTCAAAAATGGACATGAGACTGTTTCTTCGTAATGATTTAGAAAGATTCAAAACAAACTTGGATTTCACTTTATTATGATGGTCCCTTTAACGCATTCTGTTGATTTCAAGTAACGTTTCACCTATATATCTACTAATACTCACTAGTGTGTTAGTAGAGTATTAGTAGGTAAGTTCAGGTAGGGTTAAAATTAACTCGACATGTACTTGCAAAGCTACTTATAGTCAGTAGAATGTCTGTTGTGAGACCATCACAATAAAGAGTTAGCCGATATTAAGCAGACAGTCTACTAATACTCTAATGAGAGTTAGTTGACAAATAGATGCCACGTTACTTATTGTCAACAGAATGTTTAAAATAAAGTGTTACCCAAACTTGGTATGTGTTTTGCTGAGAGCACGTTAGTAGTTTGACACCTACAGATCAAAAAATATAAAATATTGACATTTTTGTTTATAATTTCTGACCAGTTTGACCAAAAATCATAAGAGGGATCTTATTAAATTCGGAGTGGCATACTAAACCAGATGATACCAAGTTTTCCTATGTCAGCCATTTTGAATTTTGTAGTAAAATACTTTTTCAAATGCTTTGACGTATTGTTATGGATCTTATGAATTTTATAGAATCACTTGCAGGGAAGTTATGAAATTGGGCACACGTATAGAGGATAGTCTCATCATTAACCACAGCAAATGAGGAGTCTCTAACTCAAACTCTCTAGCGCCACCAACAAGCCAAATTTGCACTCATGTTTCTGCTAATAACTATTGAACTACAAAGTCTAAAAGCAAAATTCCTCTCATTCCTTGGCTCATGCAGAATCAAATGCATACCAAATTTCATTTGCATTTCTATGTTCAAGATTTTTCACTATTTTAAATGTTCAGAAAAATGTACTTTTTCAAACTCATCCTAGACGGTTTGTCAGATTTTCACCAAATTTGGCTTAGGTAATTTTCAGAGCATTCTGGCAAAAAGTTGTGAAAAGCTTTTTGACATACCAACCCGTTTTTGTAAGCGTGTTAACGAATTTGATGAAAAAAATGGAAATGAGGCAATATCTTCGCAATGCTTTAGTGGATTCTGACTGTGCTTGGTATGTGTTACAACAAGCATGACCTGTGGGTAATTTTGGCACAACGTCACCTACTGGTCAAAAGATATAAAAAAAATTGACATTTCTGCTTATAACTTCTGACCAGTTTGACCAAAAGTAAAATTAGTAAAATTCTATATAAACAAATGTGTTTAACAGGCTCCAACCATGCTCCTGAAGAGCTAAACTAAAACTTAATTAAACTGTATATTTAAACACTGTATATTTGAAATGAGAAATTAAAAAAAACTAAAATTTTAACCAAAATTATAACTGAAAATATAAAAATACATTCTAATTCTAAATAACAAAAACTATAATAGTGTATCAGTGATTCTGGACCCAGTACGGTTCCTCTCTGAGCTTCTCTGTAGTATTTCAGACTTATACTGTGGTCTTGTCATGCTGTTAAACCTAAAGATTTGTGTAAGTCTATATCATCCTCTGCAGGTGAGTACATTATCACTCCTTCAAGTCCCTCCAAACCCCACATGTATTTACAGTACCCTCCGAATCACGGTTTTTGGGAGCTTGTTGGATTCTCTCCCATGTCCTTCTGGCTATAAAAAGCAATCACGTGCTTTTCTCTTCTAGCTGAAGATATATTGCTTTGTATCCACTAGATGAGAAAAGCATGTAATTCTTGTTCCAGTTTCTCTTTAAACGACAGTCTATCAAAAGCTACTTTCTCCTTAAGAAATAGACCATTTTGTTTGACTTTATAGAGCTTTTCATGGTAGTTTATAAGCCGAGGTTTGATGATTCTGATCTCTACAGGTTTCTCGCGGTCTTGTTCATGGTCGGGCGTCTCACATCATCTGGCCGCCCAGTCGGTGGCAGCGGATCGAGCCGTCTGTCCCCCCAGAACGAAGACCGCTGTTAAACAGGGATGGAGCAACGGAAGACGGATATGATGACTGAAATAAAGGACAATTATACAACCATGTCAACCCTCATGTACAGTAAATGTATATCACGTGCTACAGTACAAACTATAGAAATTTTCTTGCTGAAACTACTGTATGTGGGCCAAATCAGAGCCCAAGAAAGACTTTCCAGTTTTTACCCACAGTTTTGGCCATTATTGTCAGCTGTACATATTCTTGATCCTTTTGTCAGGTCAATGTCAATTCAGTGATCTCATGACTCTATTATACTCTTAGTTTTTAGTAATAAAAAACATTGTCATACAGTTCTGTGTTATATATTTTTAAAGGACGATAGCGTATAAATACAGTTGAGGTCAAAAGTTTACATACACCTTGCAGAATCTGCAAAATGTTATTATTTATTAAAACAAGAGGGATCATACAAAATGCATGTAATTTTTTATTTAGTACTGATCTGAATAAGGTATTTCTCACAAAAGACCTTTACACAGTCCACAAAAAAAAATAATAATAATATTTGAATTTATAAAAATGACCCCTTTCAAAAGTTTACATACACTTGATTCTTAATACTGTGTTGTTACCTGAATGATCCACAGCTGTGTTTTTGTGTTGTGATAGTTGTTCATGAGTCCCTTGTTTGTCCTGAACAGTTAAACTGCCCACTGTTCTTCAAAAAAATTTGAATCATTTCCAACAATGACTATGATTTTGAGATCCATCTTTTCACACTGAGGACAACTAAGGGACTCATGTGACTATTACAGAAGGTTGAAATGTTCACTGATGCTTCAGAAGGAAAAGAGGGGTTTGGTGCCTTGCTCAAGGGTCTCATCTGAGTCACGGTGTTGAAGGTGGAAGAGAATTTACTCTCTAACCATTAGGCCACAACTGCCCCAATGTTAAGTAATGCCAAGTTTGCTGTGATGAAGAAACAGTCTACATCTCATCTACATCTTGGATGGCCTGAGGATGATCAAATTTCAGCAAATGTTTATTTTTGGATGTACTGATGCTTTAAACTCACGCATAATTAGTGGAGTGGTCGGCTTTATATGGCAACTTCCATTTTGTGCCATTACATTTACTAAGTCAAATTAAGCTTTTGCTTATGTTCTTGACAATGTCATATCTGGCATATCCACCTGTTCTGTGCTGCAGATGAAGTATTTTCATATGCACAAATCCAATGGAAAAGCACAAATAGCTGTGATTTTTTTTTTTTATTATTGATCTCATGCTGCCTAAGATAGATTTGCGCTTAAATGCTATAGCTATGAATTTTCCGATTGCACTAAGACAGGCTTCCTCGAGGGGGTCCAACATCATGCAAGACTAAACTCGATAGGATTTAATGTGAGTGGCCACAGGTCAATACGGATATTCGCACAAGGCTGTGATGAGTTCAATGGCTGTCAAACATAAATCAACACAGACAGCCCTAGGGCTAAAGTACGCTGAGGAATAGGCACAAATCTTAGGATACTGCAGGAACTGGAGATAATGGAGCCGCAGCCAAGCGGGGCTTGAAGATCCTTGATTTGAAACGGTGCGTGCGCGTGTACGACGGAAACGTGTTTTTCACGTCTGACACTCTACGTTCGGAAGTAAATAAGATGTCTTGCATTGGTGACGAAGCATGATTTCGATATCAAGCTTTTAATCTTCTCTAGAAGGACACGGGGAGCGAGCATGTCATAGCAGCCTATTTCAGTTCCCACAAAGCTCTTCCGAGGGGAAGCAATTTCTCATTGAACATGACAACCGCATTATATACCCACAAGAGGAAATTGAAGCCCCAAATTGAATTTACCTTACAGAGTCAAAGAGATGTGCGCTTCGGATGTTGATGTAAATGCAAGCTGAGCTGTGTATCTTTCGCATGAAGCTGTTTTGTACCGGAGATGCTCATACATGTAGTTCATCATGTGTTTTCTTTTTTTGCTGCATTCCAGTCAACTCAGTACTTGGATTTCTCCCACGTCCAACTTGAAAGACAACTGTAAAACACAATATTCGGTCTCAATGCGAGAGATCATTTAGTGTAATTCTCAAAATGTAAGATTTCAAGTTGTTTCAAGAGTTCAAAAGATATGATGTTAAATCTGAAGTTAACTTTTTAAAAAAAAGAGTATTAAAAAATAATTTGTTTTCCTACTATTAAGGTGGATGGGGACTTATTCTGTAGTCACTATTCACTTTCATTGTATTAAATGAAACACATTTTGTGTTCCACAGTAGAAATCAAATTATACAGGTTTGGAATGACATGAGGCTGAGTAAATAAAGATTTTATTTTTTGGGTGAATGGTCCCTTTAACTTCCCATTTCATAGACGTTGAAGGTTGTCATGCCATATGTTCAGGTTTGAATGCCAAATTGGTTTCATTATATATATTTTTGTCACCAAAATATGCTCAAAAATAGACAAAACCACAAAGATCAGTTATATGTGTGACACCGTACTACTGGGAATATTTTTAATATTGACTGTGCAGCTGTGCTTGGCACAGAATTATAAAGGACTCTATCTTTACCTTAATTTAAAATATTCATATTCAAAGTCAGTGCATATAGTTGTGCCAGATTGCAGGAACAAATTATGCAAAGGCCAGATAAGGATAATCTTTTCTCAGCCCTCAGTGTCACCGTATGATGTAATTTTAAAATGATAACAGGTCTTAACCAGTTGTGTTGCTTAATATTTTTGTGGAAAAAGTAATATAGCACCATTTTAAAAATACATCTCTATTTAGCAAGCATGCATTAAATTAACAAAAGCAAGAGTAAAGAAATTTCTAATCTGTGTTGGGGTAATGCTTACGTTAATCTTTTTCAAGTAACTAGTAAAGTAACATTAATGCACATTAGCAGATAATGAACCGTAAGTCTCACCCATAGGCTTATTTGCACGCTGAGGAAAAAGGTGGATAGTTATAGATTATAGCAGTGGTTTTCAACTCCAGTCCTCGGGGCCCACTGCTCTGCACATTTTATATGTTTCTGAATTTGACACACTCAGTCCAGTTCATGGATCTTTCTCCTAATGAGCTGATGATCTGAGTCAGGTGCGTTAAATGAGGGAGACATACAAAATGTGCAAAGCAGTGGGCCCCGAGGACTGGAGTTGAGAACCACTGGATCAGAACTAGGGTAGTGGTTTTACCTGTGGTTACTATAATCAGTGTTGGGGAAAGTTACTTTTAAAAGTAATGCATTGCAATATGGCATTACTGTCTAAAAAAGTAACTAATTACATTACTTTGTTACTTTTTATGAAAAGTAATTTATGTTGCAATATTGTGTTATTCTCTAAAAAAGTAACGAATTACATTACTTATTTACTTTTTATGGAAAGTAATGTGATATGATGCAATATTGCATTACTCTCTAAAAAGTAACCATGTACATTACTTTTTTACTTTTTATAGAAAGTAATTTATGTTGCAATATTTTGTTAGTCTCTAAAAAAGTAACTAATTACGTTACTTATTTACTTTTTATGGAAAGTAATGTGTTATGTTGCAATATTGCGTTACTCTAAAAAATAAACTAATTACGTTTTATTTTATTTTATTCTAATTACTAATTAAGCTACTTAGTTACTTTGTATGAAAAATTATTTAGGTTAAAATATTATGTTACTCTCTAAAAAATTACATTACTTAGTTACTTTTTATGGAAAGTAATGTGTTATGTTGCAATAAAAAGTAATTAACTACATTGCTTAGTTACTTTTTATGGAAAGTAATGTGTTACGTTACTTTTGCATTCCTGCTTATCAGGCTTTGCCTCATTTTTCTCTCTTTATAAACAAATGAAAAAAGAAACAAATATGTTCATCTAAAATAATTTTTGCTTATTAGTGTGGTTAAATTGGATCATTGAAGGTCAGCAGAAAAGACACTGATTAATAAAATGGGATTAAATACATAAAGGATATTTACGTTATTTAATTATTGCAGGTTTGTGTCATATTCTGAGTTTTTCTATTCAATCTGAAGGATACTGAATAGTGTTGCCAAGTCCGTGTGGAACTGGGCTTCTTTTACACTGTTGCCGCGGCTATTTTTTGATGTCCGTGGGTTGAAGTGACCCCAATAATGTCATATTTAGCCCCTAAAATATGAATTTACTAGGGGAACCCTGACAAAAACATGTATTTTATCCCTCAGAAAGCTATTTTTAAACGGGGACCCCCTTCAAAACGCGATTGGGCTGGTTTTGAGTAGCAATTGGGTGGGTTTTGGTGTGAAAACCTGGCAACCCTGATACTGAATCTGTTTTCCGTTCTTGTGAGATGAGTAAACACATGCTGACATTTAGACTAGAACTACAGTAACATCCTGTTTACACAGCTCACATAACGCCTCTGCACTTACTCCCGATTTCTCTCAACATGGCGGCAGAAGAGCTGTCAGACAATAAACGGGAAAACAAAGTAACTGGCATTACTTATTCGAAAAAGTAATCTGATTACGTAACTTGCATTACTTGTAATGCGTTACCCCCAACACTTAGTATGATCCTGTTATAAATGCAACATAAAAACTATTTTTACTATGCAAGAATTGTGGTAAATCTTCATAATGGAGCAGCAGACTGTTCCAGGCATGTGTGTAGTCTGAAACACCTTGTGCATCCTCATAAAAAGGCAGAGGGTTGCTTTTTCCAGCTCTCTATTCACTCATGTGGAGGCAACAGGCTGCAGAATCAGACTGACCCAATTAAAACAGCGTCCTCAGCTCAGGGCCTCAGGGCAGCTTGCAGTTGTGTGGTTTCACTGATAAGCAACACGGAGCAAAGAAGCCGCTGTATTATTACCTGGCTTTTGTGCTGACACCCCCTTAAGGCCTCAGTAATGGCAGCCACAACAGGACATTTGCAAAGGCTAATAAGCTCATTAACTGATTCGGCATGGACGTGGCTTTTTGTGCGCTATCAATGCACCCTGCACCTTCTTGTCTGGACCCTAAAGGCTATTTTAGAAAACAGGTAATTGTAATAGCATATTGGAAATTAGTGGATTTTGATGGTTATCTCAGGTGTGGCATCAACCTGAGAGAAATCGGAAAAGTTTTCTTTGATCCTCAGGGAGAGATCCTCCAGTGCTTACATAGCAATTAAAGTGTAAAAATGACAAATGTTGGTTTTGCAGAGGCATAAATATAGCTAAAACTGAAGCAAAATAGTGGGATAATGATTCATGGATATTCTTTTAACGGCAGATTCGTCTTTAGAGCCTCACTAACGAGCAGTTTGCTAGCAATGTCACCTAACGCAAAATGTTTAACAACTTAAAATAGTGAAACAGTGCCACCTTGAGGCTAAATAAAGACTTCAAGGGTGTTTTTTTTAGTAATATTCGTACATTTCAAACCATTTGTATTTTCTCGCTTTACCATTATAATCCTGGACATACCAGCTAAAAGAGGGAGAGTTCACCCAAAATTAAAATGAAGTCATCATGCCTACTCACCGTTGTGTTGTTGTTCTAATGCCACATGTGACCCTGGTCCACAAATCCAGTCATTTAAGTTTTTTTTTTAATTGTGAGACTGAATAAATAAGCTTTCCATCAATGTATGGTTTATTAGGATATATGATATTTGACCGAGGTACAACTATTTGAATCTGGAATCTGAGGGTGCAAAAAATAAAAAATAAAATATTGCGAAAATTGAAGTTCTCCAAATGTTCTCAGCAATGAATAGCCTACTAATAAAAAATAAGTTTTGATATATTTACGTTAGGAAATGTACAAAATATCTTCATGGAACATAATCTTTATTTATATCTTAATGATTTTTGGCATGAAAGAAAAATCGATCATTTTGACCCATACAATAGGCTATATTAATGGTTATTGCTTGTTTTGTGGTGCAGGGTCACATATACCCTTCTTTATTTTTCCAAAAACGGAGAAATTCAAAGAAAATATCCTGACCTTGGCCAATGCATCCAAATAAAATAAGTAAATAAATAAACAAGCACTTATTCGTTAATTTTCTTTGGATGCGCTTCCTCCAGTCCAGTGGATGGCGCTGCGCACACTTCAACTTAGTCCTTTAAGAGAAGTTGTTTTGAAAACGTCAATGTTCAAACACCAAACAGTCCGGAAAGGGGATATCGGCTTTAACCATAATATACCCCTCTGACTAGAAAGCCAGCCGGGTTGTCTTCATCGTCGGTAAGCTGTTTTGTCAATGTGTTGTTTTAACTCCCTTTTTGTCGGTTTGCTTTTATAAACACATAAAGCAGTCCGGTCTGTGTATGCTAGTTTTGTGCTAGTAATGAACAGCTCTTTTATTTTAGGAATGTGTCAGGACGGGACAGTCAAGATAAAATATGGATAAATAAAACAAATGTTCATTTATTTTTGAGACGGAACATCTGTGTGTCTTACACGTTAAATACAACTTGACGGGTAGTTAAATTCAGAAGCACTTACTGTAACTAAAACAGTTTACATTAGAACAAATCGGCCATTGTGGTATGTTAAGATGTTAAAATTAGTGATTTACTGTTCAGCTAATAGCTTTAGTCGTTTGTGAATATGCATACCATTTCATGTGGTTCGTTTAAATATGCTGCTGTTAAATAAATAAGTATTGTGCTGTTTATGTTAATACAGTTTATATTATCAACGTAACGTCCAGTTAAAAAATAAGTGTACATAATTTATTTAAAAATATATTAATAGAATATAATTAAAATGAATTAATAAAATTATATTATTAATTAAAGTGCATTTATACTATTTCTGTATAGTTGAAGTCAAAAGTTCACATAGCCTACACCTTGCAGAATCTGCAAAATGTTAATTATTTTACCAAAATAAGAGGGGTCATACAAAATGCATGTTCTTTTTTATTTAGTATTGACCTGAATAAGATATTTTACATAAAACATGTTTACATATAGTCCACAAGAGAAAATAATAGCTGAATTTATAAAAACTACCCAGTTCAAAAGTTTACATACACTTGATTCTTAATACTGTTGTTTCTTGAATGAATGATCCACAGCTGTTTTTTTTTTTTTTTTTAAGTGATAGTTGCTCATGAGTCCCTTGTTTGTCCTGTTAAATGGTTAAACTGCCTGCTGTTCTTCAGAAAAATTCTTCAGGACCCACAAATTCTTTGGTTTTTCAGCATTTTTGTGTATTTTAACAGTTTCCAACAATGACTGTGTGATTTTGAGATCCATCTTTTCACACAGAGGGACTCGTATGAAACTATTACAGAAGGTTCAAACACTCACTGATGCTTCAGAAGGAAACACAAGGCATTAAGCCGGGGGGTAAAAACTTTGAATTTGAAGATCAGGGTAAATTTCATTTATGTCATCTTCTGGAATTTATTAAGTATCTTCTGTAGCTTCTGAAGGGGAGTACTGAATAAAAAAAAAAAAATTCTCTATTCTGTTTAAAAGTTTACACCCCTGGTTCTTAATGCATTGTTTTCTGTTCTGGAGCATCAGTGAGCGTTTGAACCTTCTGTAATAGTTGCATATGAGTCCCTCAGTTGTCCTCAGTGTGAAAAGATGGATCTCAAAATCATACAGTTGTTGTTGGAAAGGGTTCAAATACACAAAAAGGCTGAAAAACCAAAGAATTTGAGGGACCTGGAGATTTTTTCTGAAAAACAGCGTCAGTTTAACTGTTCGGGACAAACAAGAGACTCATGAACAGCTATTACTAAACAAAACAAAGTCATTTTTATAAATTCAACTCTTATTTTCAAACATCTTTGATCTGAAATAACTTATTCAGGTCAGTACTAAATATACATAAAACATAACATGCATTTTGTATGATCCCTCTTATTTTGGTAAAATAATTAACATTTTTAAGATTCTGCAATGTGTGTGTGTATACTTGTCATTATTACTATTCATTTATTGTCTTACTACTTGAAATGTCCCACTTTAAAAGCAGCATGAACTCCGCCAGATGAAATTAGCTAAATGTATGTCTGAATGTAAATTGAACTCATATTTCTAATGATAAACGTTTTGTCTCTTCCAGATCAACTTAATGCTGTGCCACTAGGCCAGCATTTCAAATGAACATGTCTCTTGCTCAAAGAGTCCTCCTGACATGGATCTTCACGCTTATATTCCTTATAATGCTGGTCCTGAAGTTGGACGGGAAGATCATCTGGAGCTGGTTCCTCATCTTTCTTCCTGTTTGGACCTTTGATCTTATTCTCCTCCTCATGCTCATTGTCAAAATGGCAGGCCGCTGCAAGCCGGGGTTCGACCCTCGCAACGGGGCAGAGAACTTGAAGAAACGCGTGTGGTACCTCATGGCCATGCTGCTTAAACTGGCATTTTGTCTGATGCTCTGTGCCAAATTAGAGAACCTAATAAACATCTTGGTGAGCTCGGTTTGCATCCCTCTGTGGGCGCTGCTCATCGGAGCTATGGTGGAGCTGGGCTACAACGTTTTCCACTTCAGAAGAGACTGAGCATGTGAACGGTATTCTCTGAAAGCCAGCAAAAGTCTTTACTGTATTCTTCAGGAATAAAATCATCTTGAAAATAGATGTTATTCATAAAGAAGGGAATATATAACGGACAATAAGAATGTACAGCGATTTCAAGCTCTTTATCAGGAATTGCTTGTTTCTTTCAGGCTCAAGAGTGACTATGCTGAATAGCCTACGTTTCATGTTCACAGTGATGCAGGCAGGGTTACGAATTTTGGCTCAGTGGTGAGTTTCCACTCAGGTGACAGAAATGGCTGTTTGTGAATGTTGCTCAGAATATTTATTGCATTTTAGTGAAACACTGAGATCATTAGTGGCATACCATAATGGACGTTTGAAAAATAACCGTTAATGTGCTGCTTACACACTGTTTGTTCAACCAGTACTGTAACACAACATGGTTTGCTAACGGAAAAGGCATATATTCTACAATATCTGTGTATATTTATAAATCTGTGTTTCTTAATCATACACTTACGTTTTGCATTGCAGAACTTGCATAATACATGTTTACGAAATGTAATTTTAATTTCTCTTGTACAGAGTGTATAAATAAGAATAATAAAAAGTAATAACAGCATCCTTGTATTTAAAAGATGCATTTATTTTCTCTATGACAACTATACTATCAGTAGTGAAGTTGTTTTTGAACAGTCAGATTATTTTTTTATAGAAGTTTCTTCTGTTCACAAAGCCTAAATTTATTTGATCCGAAGTACAGCAAAAACAGTAAAATGTAGAAATATATTTACTATTTAAAATAAGCGTTTTCTATTTAAGTATATTTAAAATGTAATTTATTCCTGTGATTTTTAGCATCGTTACTCCAGTCTTCAGTGTCACATGATCGTTCAGAAGTCGTTCTAATATGCTGATTTGCTGTATAAAGAAACATTTTGTATTATTATCTATTTAAAACAGTTGAGAACATTTAAGGATTTTTTGCTGAATAGAAGGATCCAAACATCAGCATTTATCTGAAATAAAAGCTTTTGTAACATTATACACTATACATTCAAAAGCTTGGAGTCAGAATCAAGAAATGATAGAAAGTAATGCATTTATTTAGCAAGGATGCTTTAAAGTGATCAAAAGTGATGCTAAAGACATTTATAATCCTACAAAAGATTTCTATTTCAGATTAACTGTTCTTCTGAACTTTCTATTGATCAAAGAAACCAGAAAAACAAAATCTACTCCGCTGTTTTCAACATAATAATAATAATAATATATTTTTATTTTGAGCCACAAATCAGAATATTAGAATGATTTCTGAGGGATCATGTGACTGGAGTAATGATGCTAAAAATGTAGCTTTGCAATAAATTACATTTCAAAATATATTCAAATAAAAAAGGTATTTTAAATAGTAAAAAATATTTCAGATTTTTACTGTTTTTGCTGTACTTCAAATAAATGCAAGCTTGGTGAGCAGAAGAAACGTCTTAAAAAAATCTTACTGTTCAAAAACTTTTGACTGGTAGTGTATGTTCTGTAAGTGCACAGCTATTATATTTACAGATGTTTCAGCAGGGAGCAAAAGATGTAAATCTAGAAGAACTCTAGTAAGTCATTCATTAGTTAATTTTTAGTAATTAAATTATAATCCTCTTTTAACTGAAATCGAAGTTTATTCTTAGAAAAATGGTCTGTACAAGGTGTTTTAGGGTGTACATACATGCAGTGTTTGAAAATAACACTTGTGTTCATTCAAAATTTGTACAACGTACAATGAAAATAATAGAAAATTACAGATGCTTTTATTCAGCTGGTAAAATCCAGCTATTTGCATAAAAAAGCAGACAACTGATAATTTAGCAAATATCCATAGTAATGGATTAGCCCATACTTAACATTTTGGTGTATGCTAAAAAAAAAAAAACTATACAAGAGCAAGGTTTCATATGTCTTATGCAATACAGTATTTTCAAAGCAACACAAGAGGGCTCAGTTGTGTATTCTATGTATTCTACAAATGCATATATGTACAGCTAAAAAAAACAACAACATTGGTCAATGTTTATTCAAGTTCTGACACCACACTTATATTTTCTATTAATAAAGCAGTAACACAAGAGTAACAATATACTTAAGGCACTTGCCTTTTTCTACCCTATAACTTTGAAAGACAGCTTAATTTTGGTTGGTAGGTTTTTGTTGGTATTAGTTAGCATAGTTTTTAGGTCTAATCATCATTTTAACAGTCTTAAAAGATTGTCTATAATTGGTTGGGTAATATTCCATTGTAATGTTGTGCCAAGTCCCCCAAAATATCCCATTACGTACCCCTTTGTACTTTGATTGATAATATCTCCCGTTTAAGTTTGCAGACATGCATGCATCAAACCACCAGCCTGAGCTGTAATAAGCCCCGCAGTTACCAGAGGGATACTGGTCATTGTCTCTGTCCGGAGTGGTGAAGAGTTTCTGGTCGTGATTGTAGGTCTTACTAAACTGCATGGCATTACCAGCTGTGCCGGAGTAACCACCAATGGACAGGCGGTATTGTTGGCTTTCATCTGCCACAGAGAAGTTGTCATAATGTGCGTATTCTTTGACACCCTCAAAGTCTTCGATTTCTATTCGCAATGACATGTTTTTTGCCTTTGTCAGCATGTGAATCTTGTCATTGCCAAGCCAGAACTCCTCTGTTAGTTTACCGAATCCATTCTTGTACTCATCCCAGGTGCGATTGAAACTTGTGTTGCCGTCAAAGCGATGCTGTATCAAAGTCCAGCCGCCGCCAGAGGACTCCATGTCACAGAAAACGGGAAACATGCTGCTCCTTGGCTGCGGCGATACTCTATATACACCATTCCTTCTGGATTTTGTAATGTAATCAGCACAGTCTTGAGCAGGTCCTTTTTCTGTTAGTCAATAAAAAATGTTTTTGGTTAGCTCATTCTTTGTTGTTGAAAAATGCTATTGCAATGCTAAAACCTAAATCGGCATGCTTACATTTACTTAAACACCTTAAGGAGCATTTCTTCTTGTTTTTCGACTTGGGAAGCTTTAAGGCACTTTTTTTGTACAGCTGCCTACAAAGTGCAATACTATGTGCAATACTAGTGCCACGTTAAAAAAAAATCTAAAATCACAAGAATAAAGTCGAAATGTTTTAAGAATTAAATCATATCAATTAAAGTTATACTGTAATATTTTGAGAGTATAGTCTGCGCATGCAAATGACCTGGTTTGGGAGCACCAGGATAAGTTGCCAGGCCACCCGAATTTATTTGAAAATATGTGGGATTATTAGCAGAAATCATACCATGTGTTATACTTTCAGGGACAGCTTGGAAATAATATTTCACGTCTTCGATTGCATTCATTAGGCCTATTTGTAGTTTGCCAGCCACCTAATAATAGCAATAAGCTTTGTGCTTTTGGTACTTTTAATATAAAACAGTCTCAGCTTTTAAAATCTGTCAGTTTTGTAGCAAAATACAAACAATGTGTCTTGCAAAAAAAACTATCTTTAAATAATATAATAGACATATTGTTTCTACAGTATTTCACTATAAAACTGACAGATTTCGCAAAACCGATTTTGAAATATCTCCCGATGCTCTTAATCTGGGCCATTTGTATGCGCCCATGGCTAGATCATACCCTTAAAATATTTTTACTTGAATCTCATAAATTGTTACAAATTAATTATTGTAATTTTGACATCATTCTCAAAACATTTCTACTGCATTGTCGAAATATTTCGACTTTATTCTCGTAATTTTGACTTTATTCTCGAAATATTACAACTTTAATCTTGTAATCTTAGATTAAATTTTTTAATGTGGCACCAAACGCCATCGTACAATACAGATGGGTTGAAATGTGTAAAAAAAAAAAAAGCATTCAGCTGCAAATCTAGATTATAAAAATTTCTAAATGATTGCAGAGCAAGATAATGCACTCAAATTGCTATCTACCCATCTTTGTCATTAGACCCATACAACAAAGCTACACTTGACAGAGTACACTTAAGGTTTTGTTTAAAAGATATGCAAAGGCTGTTTTATACATAGAAATTTAGACCACCTGGATTTATTTATTCACGGTTTGAAGAGTTTACGTTGAGCCACACTGGGCCAAATTTGAGACTCCAATCACCAGACAAGTAAATTTGGCACCAGGCATGGTACTGAAGGCCTGCATTTATTAATTATGCATTGCAAAAAAGTCTTTATCTTTGAGCCTTTCGTCAAGCTGAACAAAGGCGCCACATCCTGATACATCAGATAAAAGAAAATGCCTACAGCTGGTCCTCTTCACAAAAACCGCAACATCTGCTACTCAGATGAGGATCCATATCCACTTATCCCTGTAATGGAATCCTATCAAGATAACGTGCTAGGTCACAGAACATGTGTTGAAGGATACTAGGAATGATTATCTGAGTAGATTTTACCTGTAGTTATTTTTGGACATGTGTCCCTGTTTGCACTCTGCTGAAATCTTGGTTATAGTCTACACAAAGAGTTAAACTGACTAATCCCACTATACCCTAAGCTTTGTGTAAAATAAACATGCACTGCTGTCATACTGTAAACATTCTGAAGGGCTTTTTACAGTGTGAAATAAGAGTAAATGCTCCCTCTTAAAAATAAACATTAACATGGGTTGCGTAAGAAAGTTCCTCACCACTTCTAGATTCCACTGGGGGCCTGGTCTGGGTTGACGTAGAGTTACAATCACTGCCGCAGGTGCTGTGGATATTGTTTTCTCTCTCTGTTACCTCATCATTGGCTGCATGCGATTGAAACCCCTCAGCGGTGTCCTCTGGGCTGAGTGAGAAAAGCTTTGAGCCTTTAATTTCTTCAACATTTGTAAGCGTTTCCAAAACAACTGGAATTGTGTAGCCCTCTCCGCCGTAACCCTGGGCAGTGTCCGCACTGTTAGATAATATCTCCCCAGAGTTTTCTTCTACTCTGTCTTTATTAAATTTAATAAGTTCCAGTTCTCTTGTTGCTCCAGTGTTTTCAAAACTTATGGGTGTTTCCCAACTAATGTTTTTAGCCATTTCAACATGTGTGTTTGTCACTTTATGAATATTCTTTGTTCTGTGTTCATGATCTTTGTCCGTAAAAGAAACTGTCGAGGTGCTGAATAGATTTGTCTCTGGTTCCTCAGATAACTCTTTCTTTAAAGTTGATGCAGGCAGTCCATTCTTCCCACTGCTGATCTTGTCCACCTCAAATGGGTATTCACTGCTGGTATCAGCAGTTCCCAAACTAAATATCTTGCTTTCTTTCCCACTAGTGGGAGAATCTGAGGCTCCACTTTGCAGAGTGTTTGGCTCCTCAATGTTGTAGATCAACACAGTCTCACTGTCATCTCTAACTTGGTTCTTACCTTGTCGAACCTTATCCAAATCTTGTGCATCACCTGAATTTTGAGACTCTGGTTGTGACTCCAATACAGTTGACCTCATCCCCTGCGGAATGTGTTTGATGTCTTCTGTTTGTTCTTGTTCAGATGCACCAGTGGGACTAGGGAGTTCAGTCACTGTGTTTACCTTTGTCTTAAAGCCTCTGCTTGGATCAGTTTGAAAGTTTGGCCTCCTTATGTAGCTCGGTCTTACTATTCCAGAGCCATTTCTCCTGGCACTATAGCCATTTCTAAATGGTAATGACGGCTTTGAATGTACCTCAACACTTCTGTTTGCTGACATGTTATCTATCACATTAGGTTGTCTTAGTTTGTTGACTCTAGATGAAATCACAGTTGTTGGACGTCTAATGGGATGTCTATCTAAGTTTGGCATCACATACCTTTTGTTGTCTTGACTTACTTCAGGTATTTTGCTGTTCTGATATAGTCCTTTTTCAGCTGGAGCTTTGAGTGGAGTAATTGAAATTCTTCTTGTACCCCGGCCTACTACAGGTGGTTGAACCCTACTGGTCCTACTCACTGTACTATCAGCGGATTTACTCTTAACAGATGGGACAAGGGTGGGCTTCACCAGATCTTTTTCCAGCAGGCTTGGTATGTCCTTTTTTTGTCCATTTGTCCCTCCAATGAACATTCCTGGCTGTGTCTGATCTTTAAGATCTGGAGACAGTGGATTAACTGTCCTTTCATTAAAAGTGCTGTCAGCCTTGTCCAAAATTGTGGAATCAATTTGTCTGTGATTAGTTTTTGTGATTGGATTTAGATATTTTTCATTGTCCACCTGTCTTCCTGAGAAAGCCAAGTCTTTATCTACATTGGAGCTAATCTCTGCTTGCTTTTCCTCTTTAACCATGTTTGGCTCTTCGCCTTGGTTCATAACACTAGAGACTGACTTGTTTGTGGCTGTGTGACTCACATCACCTTGGTTTTCTTTCCTCAGAGTTGTTGGGAGTCGTGTAATCCCAGTTAAGTTTACTTTTCTCAAATTGTCCTCCCTAACTTTAGTTACTTGGCTTGCATCTTTCAGGCCATGTCCGTCATCTGTTCTGGGAGCAGAAAACCTACTAATGTCTTGTTTGTTTTGGTCATCTGTTGACAGGGTCAGTCCACTGATTGTCCCAGGTTTTGTGTTTGCTATGTGAGGAATTGTTTCCTTTACCCGTATAACATCACTCCTTGCTGGGGGAAATTCAGCCTCTTCTGGCTCAGTCTTGACCGTCATGTCCCCAGCTTGTGAACTGGTCTTTCCTACCAAAACTTTCCTTTCCTTATCCCAAATTTTTAAATCAGTTTGTCTATTTTTAGTTTCTGTAAGTGGATATTTTTCATTTTCCACCTGCTTTCCTGGGAAAGTCAAGTCCTCTCTATTCAAATTGGAGCTAGTTTCTTCCTCACTACTAATAACTACCAGACTTTCGCTCAGTCCCATGTGCTTTTTTTCCTCTTTAACTATGTTTGGCTGTTCAGCTTGTTTCATTACACTAGAGATTGACTTATTTGTGGATACATGACTTACATCACCCTGGTTTTCTTTACTCAGATTTGTTGGGAGTCTTGTAATCCCAGTCTTGTTTACTTTTCTCAAATTGTCCTCCGTAATTTTAGTTTCTTGTCTTGCATCTTTCAGGCTATGTCTGTCATCTGTTCTTAGATCAGAAAACCTGATGGCTTGATTGTTTTGGTCATCTCTTGATGGGACCCCTGTTTTTGTGTTTGCTAAATGAGGACTTGGTTCCTTGACCCGCATAGCGCCACTCCTCACTGGAGAATATCCATCCTCTTCTGGCTCAGTCTTCACCGTCATGTCTCCGGATTGTAGACTGTGGATCCTCACCAAAGTAGGGTTTTTCAGTCTGTCTTCACTGGTAACCTTAACAACTCTACCGTTTATGTAAGATCCCCTTGGCCTCAGTGGTCCACCTGCTCCAGGAAACTTCACAACTCTTCTGTTCCCAACTGATGTGCTTAAATCCTTTGTCTTACTGTTAGCATCACTTAATCCATTCAGATCATGCACATTCTGCACTCGTCTTCTCGCCATCAGGATGCCACTGATGTTCTTTGCATGTCCATCTCTCAGAATGTTTGGCTGCTGTTTCCCATGGGATTGTATGGCACTCGTATGGGACGGTTCTATTAATTCACTTCGCTTAAACTTCAGGTCCCTCTCGGTCTCCTCAGGTGTAGGTGAGAGCACCAGTTTAACCTGGGAAATGTCCTCAGGTGTCTCATCAAGTGAAGGGTTAAGTATTTGTACTTCTTTGCTCATCTCAGACCTCTGATCTGCAGTGCCTTGGTTTAAATCAATCCTCGGGTCAGTGTTCCATTCCTTGCCTTCCAAAATGGAATGATTGAGCCTCTTCACACCATCCTTGACCGTTCCCTTACTTTCTGATGTGTCTCCTTGCAGTAAGGTTGAAGTTAAGATCCGCACCGCTTGTTCTCCACTATGACTTTGTGTCTCCGTGATGCTTAGACATTGAGGTCTCTTTTCCCTTTCCTCGCTGTGCTCTTTCTGTCTGTCCTTACATTCTTGGCAGTCCCTCCTCAGGTCATTCACCATGTCCTTTAGGTCCTGCAGCTCTTTGGCCATTTTCTCCAGCTCCCTAAAAGGCCTGGGAAGCTGGATGGAGAGAGGCGGGAGAGTGAGTCGGTAAGGGCACGAGTTGTCCTCGTCCCCACAGTGCCCCAGGGGCTTCAGCGTTACCCATGAAGCAACGTCCTCAGAGGTCTCTGGGCAGACGTGACACACGGAAAATGCAAACAGGCTTCCCCATATGTAAAGCGCAGTGAGCCACATCATGTTTTGTATGGTGAGCAGGTCTGCTCAATGTGTCGAAGAGTGTGTGAGAGAAAAGGATCAGCAGAGACTGGAGGACCACCTCCCTTTATAGAAGAGCTCAGAGAGGGGCGATGCTCTGTGATGACTCTTAACAGAGGAGTGTACCAGCCTCCTAGGAGAACGGTCAGCACAGAATATACTCAATATATCAATAATATTTATCTCATTACTGTGCTGTCTTCGCTCATTAGTAATGTAATGATTAATGACAACAGTATGCATATACACATTAAAACCTGAGAATAATTAGTCTTTTGTTGTTTATGCTGTAGTTTCCCCAGTTACAATTTCTAAAAATTCTTAAAGCAGGATAGCATTTAAAACTATGTATATACCACAAAACCAGTCATAAGTAGCATGGGTATATTTGTAGCAAAAGCCAAAATACACTGACAACAATCATTAGATATTAAGTAAAGATTGTGTTGTTCGAAGATATTTCATAGAAGTCCTACCATAAAAATATAAAAACTTAATTTGTGATTATTAATATGCATTGCTAAGAACTTTATTTTAACAAATTTAAAGGTGATTTTCTCAATGTTTAGATTTTTTTTTCACTCTCAGATTCCAGATTTTCAAATAGTTGTATTTTTGTCCAATATTGTCCTATACACACACACACACACACACACACACAATATTTTAAACATTTTAATGGCAACTGAGAAGTGCAATGTGATTTGTCAGTGTCATTTCTGTTGGCTGACCCTGACGTTTAATCAATACCATCACACTTACGATCAGTCTTTAATCTAGAACACAGTGCATTCTCTGCATGTCATTTCCTTTCTCACATGTGCAGATATGCATATGTGTGAGAATCATGATGGCAGCAGCTTCCCAACATCCTGTCAATAAAGCAGCATGCCCCACACACATAGACATATGCACACAAGCCACAAAAGATTCAAGAGATGTACTGTAACACTAAAAAGCGACTACAGCCCTATTCAGGTGCGACTTTCTTTCCAAGGTACCAAATTTTTTGAACAGTGAGGTTTTTAATTTTTTTTTAAGAAGTCTCTCCTGCTCACCAAGCCTGCATTTATTTAATTCAAAGTAAAGCAAAAACAGTAAAACCTTGAAATATTTTTACTATTTAAAGTAACTGTTCTCTATTTGAATATATTTTAAAATGTAATTTATTCCTGTGATTTCACAGCTGAATTATTAGTAGCATTACTCCTGTCTTCAGTGGCACATGATCCTTTAAAAATAATTCTAATATTCAGATTTTCTGCTCAAAAAGCGCTGCTCACGAGGCTATCGGCGCCGACCTTTATCATAACTTTTTATTTAAATTAAAGCATCCTTGCTAAATAAAACTATTAATTTCTGTAATTTCTTTTCCAAAAATAAATAAGTTATACTTATAGTGTATAATGTTACAAAAGCTTTTTATTTCAGGTAAATGCTGATCTTTGGATCTTTCTATTCATCAAAGAATTCAGAAAAAACAATTCTCATCTGTTTTAAAATATTAATGATAATAATAAGTTTCTTGAACAGCAAATCAGCATCATATAATGATTTCTGAAGGATCATGTCACACTGAAGACTGGAGTAATGATGCTGAACATTTTGCATTGATCACACAAATAGTAAGTAATAGTAAAAATATTTCAGAATTTTACTGTTTTTGCTGTACTTTGGATCAAATAAATGCACAAATACGACTAGTAGTGTATGTTTGTGTTTCTGCAACATGCTTTAATGTAGGTGTGACATTCTTTCAAGAAGATGACTACTAACTAACTTGCCTTTAGAGGATTTGAGAAATGGACAATGGATATTATCCACTTTAATACTAGCTCCCATCCAAATCAGTCGATGTAATGAGAGGCGTCCTTCATTAACAATTGCAACTCGAACTGAAAATGTCATCACAAGAAATCCTGTAACAACCATATAAACAATGGAGCCATAGCAGTCCAAGCATTACGCAAAAGTTGAAAACGTTGTCCAAGTGTCTTTAAAATCATGAAAAATCCCCTCGCCAGTGTTTACAATGTCAACCTGTGTCCAAACAGAATAGCTTGTCTTTAAAAGTACCGACTTCACAATTTTTTACAGCGCTTGGCATGTGGATGTATTACGAGCCAACTCCCAGTTTTATTACCACTAATCAGAAGAGCCTTACCATGTATGGACAGGCCTGTTATTGTGTGGTGCCCTTTATGAAGTCACTGGTTGAAATCCTCTGGGAGGGTTCAGCCCATCGGTGTCGTTGTCAGTGTAAACACTGAGATTTTTTCCATAAACCATCTTAAAGAAACATTTGACCCACCGGTTGGGTTCGAATACCACATTAGCGGCCACTACTCTAGCACATTTGCATGATGTGTGGTAGTGGTTATTAGGTAATTGTGATAAAAGAACAGACAAGTGCACTCACGCCGTTTCCTAACAGTTACATAACACTAATGAGGCAAATTCTGTGGGAAACCCACAGAAGTGAGTTGGCTGCTTTTATCCAGATTTTCAAGCTGGAGAGGAGACATCTGGAGTTGATGGTTACAGTGCATCAACAACAGATAACGTCAAGGCCGCTTGTTTGCAGTACAAAAGCCTTGACTTCATTAAACCTTTGGCTAATGCTTGCACAGATTCTTCTTGTTGCATGCAAGGAGACCGGTGACATGTTGACTTCAGGCTTTTGTTTCTCAGTGATGAGGTTCTTGGATTCACTTTAAACAGTTTGATTGTAAATTTGTGCAGGGTTTCTACTCAATATCTGCACGAAAGTCTAAAATGACACTAATTGTAATGTAATAAATATGCCAAAACAAATTTTAGGATTAGTAATGGTGTCAGACATGGAGCATGAGACCACAGGATTGTGAAAAAGTACAAATAATGACAGAATTGTCATTTTTGGGTGAACTCTTCGGAGGTCAGACTGGTGAAAGTAATTTAGTGTAGCCAGTTTTTTTTAAGATGCGGATTAATAAATCATGACATATAGTCTGTGTTAAGTCAGCTGTGATTTAAAACATATGTACGCTGCAAAGTTACTCCAGACAATAACTTTTTCACAGAGTATAGGTTGTGTAGCGTGTAGAGAATAGTGCATACAAATACAGTGGAGATCAAAATTAGTGAACAACATAATTTCCTACATTTCAAGTTCACTGCTTAGTCATATTTGAAGTTCTTTTAACTGGAAGAAGGGCAGTTTTTTCAGAAATTGTATTCTGAAGCACTATATGGAAACTTAAATGAGATATTTGAATATCAAAATTAGAGAACACTTACAGATACCTCTAAATTACTGGTGTTCATTTCCTTAATTATATGACAAAAACCTATTTAACTGGCAGCATTCCTCCAATTTTCAGTGAGATTGTAAGATGGTGGGCTGCTCTAAGGTGACTAAAACCCTGCGACAGAAGGTTGTCTAGATGAAGGCCCTTTCAGCCACTGCAAGAGAAGTTGGCCATTCTAAATCTGTGGTTTACAATGATACTAATTCATTTAAGTCCCACATAAAGGCTAGTATAATGTATAATGTGACAGTATAATGTGCAAACTCTCAAAAAATGGGTTCAACACTGCAGCTGGAATTTCTTGCCAGGTCTTGAAGCTAAGAACACTGAAATAATGAAATGGCCGGAGCAGAGTCCTGATCTAATCTCTGGAAAATCTTTGGTGATAACGTTATGGCTAAGAAATCACTACAGTTACCAAACTATGGAAAAAGAGTGGACCAAGATCACACAGAAACTAGTGATGTCCTGCAGCCGCAGATGTGCTGAAGTTATTCAAAGCAAGGGCCTCTACACTTCCTACTAATTTCGGACAGCTGTAACCCTTCAAAATTGTAATCTTATTTTGTGATACAATGTTCTCTAATTTTGATCATTGTGTTTTCCACAAAATGTTTTTGTTGAATTTTGTAAAAAAAAAAAAAAAATGTTGTAGAACATTGGTATACCTACAACTAATATTCCAAGTTTTAAGTGATGAAGATTAACAATATTATAGAAAAAATCAAGTATTTACAGATTGTTTCCTACTTTTGATCTCCGCTGTATTTCAGCTCAAATTTTATTGTTCCAGAAACCTGTTCCTCAATTTATATTTAGGTTCAAGTGCTGCATAGTGCTGAAACCCTATTGTAATTGTTAGAATGGCCAAGGATCAACAATCGGCCAGACCAAACTGTAAGTTGTAGAGACTTAAAACTTGGAGGGATGGGTTGTACTCACACTATCTACAACATCACCAAGGCTCGTCCACATCGGTCTGACAGGGGAGCTAAAACACAAAAATCACTCATAACTCCTCTAACAGTTTGTTGCAGGCTCTACTCCTAGGTTTTTCCAGTCGGAACCAAACAAGTGCAGAAAGATTCTTCTGAGAGTGAATATCAATAACTATCCAAAAAAAAAAAAACTCTCAGTTTCAAAGATACGCCAAAATGTTTGAAAGTGGCAGGGATGCCTTTAACAAAATCGCTATAACTTTTGAACAGAATGAGATCTTTGCCAAACTCACAATGCCTATGTAAGAGCTCAATCTGAGGTCACATGAAAAAATATTGCAGAGCTTAGCCACTTGGTGGCACTGTAAGAGGGGGAAAAAAAACAGCCATAACTATATGACCGTTTATCTTATCATCTTGGTCCAAAGTGCCACAAGCATCTATAAGGACATTTGCGTTTCTCAGAAAACATGCCCGCCATAGGCCGCTGAAATTTGAGCACCTATTAGACAAGCTTAACAGAGGTCGATTGGAACAAAACCTGGGTAATTTGAAAGAAATCGGCCACTGGGGTGTGAGATTACATTTTTCAAGGTTGTAAACAATTGTATATTGCGTAGTTTTTCCACACATATGCACAATATTTGTATCTTATAATAGACCTCCTCTTTCTGAACGACTTTGCCTCTTCGAACCACTGTTGTCAATCAAACCGTTCGCTAAATGATTGAGAAAATTAAAAAAAAAAATAAAAAATTTTGCGAACTAGTCCTAGGTTTTTCACTCAATCTTGAATGAACCACTGCAGTGCAATTCTCTCTAGGCCAATAATTATTGACAAAATGTTGATATTTGCCTTTGGGAAGCTACAACGGGGTTGTTTAGAAAAGGGGCCTGTTGAAATATACCCAAAAACCTATAAAGCTTAAATGAAAACTCACAGGTGATTCTAAACAAGCATGCCAAGTTTTAGGGAGCTCTGACCACAGGTGCCGCTATAACAGTCATAAATGTTAAAAAACATAACATTTCTATGGTAAATGACCAGGATTTGCCAAAAATGCTTTTTAAATCTTTGATTTAGGTGGCTACAGGGGTGCTAAATAATATGTAATGTCTTTTTTCATATGTGCTTAAATTCTTTAAAGCGCCTGAACCCCAGTAATCGCTGTATTTGTATTTATATTTGCCCAAATGGCAAGCTGTATATTCCAACATGAACAGTAAATGAAAACCTCAGAGAGTGAAAACACTGATAATACATATTTATATACATACACATTTATACAAATTCAGAACACCCATACCCGTGTCTTTTGTCTGATTTTATCATCTCATTTTCATTTAAATTTTTTGCTTTTTTTTTAAGTGGACTATCCATTTTTTAATTGTAATTTTAATACACGAAGACAATAGGCCACAAATGCAACATAAAAAATTCCACTTTGAGAGAGAGAGAGAGAGAGAGATAGACACAATGATATCCATGTTTATGAGAGCACATAAAACCAGCAATGCGCTTTCAGAAACTGGTTATCTGGACATGATATGAAGATATTTGGGAGCCTACAATGTCCAGTCTAAGAGCTGCTAGAAAACAACTATAGTCGCATTAAGCGAGATCTGTAATTTCTTGCACGCACCCCTTGGTGGACTCCTTCATGAGCAATGCAAACTCTTTTCATATATATTCTATGTCTATTCCTTGTAGCAGCTGTTAATTTGAATTAAAGGACACACAGAACCTGATTTTTTTCCACTGACAAAGCGTCAGGTGTGACAAATAGACATCACTATCTATAAATGTTTATGTCATGCTCTTGAAGGTGTCCTATTTTTTTTCAGTAAAGGGGAAGGGTCATCCAATGAAGTATAACCAGTGCAAGACGCTACCTAAACGCAGAATATGGTCTGATAGTCTTAATACTGAATGCAGTTAAAGTAGCATAACACTTTTTTTTAATTGTTTAACAACAGTTTGGCATTCAGTTATGTTTATATAGCACCACCCATTGATCAGGTTAACATTCTAAATCTGTTTTTACTCAACCATGATGACATATCAAGAGAACGAAATTAAAATTGCATTCACGACTCAACTAACACTGCATATTTTCAAAGCTGCACCAGTATTAAGACTACCGACTGTTACAGGCTCTTAGAGGGCTCCGGTTTAGTTCAGGTGAGGGCAGAGAGACAGTGGAGGTTGGAGTGGAGCTGGAGGGTTCGATCATGGCCAGTTTGGTTCTGGAGGTCCAAAGCCGGGTCCAGGAATCCTAACTGCAGCTCCACACTGACTCACCATCCCAGGCTCCCACTAAAAACCCAAAAAGATTTAATGTATGTGAATCAAATCATATGCAGAAATTATTTGATATGTATAAGGATTTAAATTGATAGTTCACCCAAAAATGGAAATTCTGTAAATAATTACTAACCCTCATGTTGTTTCTAACCCAGAAGACCTCTGTTTATCTTCAGAACACAAATTAAGATATTTTTGATGAAATCCGAGAGCTGACCTTGCATAGACAGCAATACAACTGACACATTCAAGGTCCAGAAAGGTTGTAAGGACATTTTTAAAATAGTCCATGTGACATCAGTGGTTCAACCGTAATGTTATGAATCTATGAGAATACTGTTTGTGTGTAAAGAAAACAAAAATAATGACTTTATTCAACAATTTCTTCTCTTCTGTGTCAGTTTTCGAAGTGCATTCACTAGGGTGCGTGAATGCATGTTTGAATAAAGTAAACTGTTGAATAAAGTCCTTTTTTAGACCATGTCTATTCAGGGTCAGAAAGTTCTCAGATTTCATCAAAAATATCTTAATCTTTGTTCTGAAGATGGATTAGTGTCTTATGTGTTTGGAACGACACGAGGATGACTAATTAATAACAGAATTGTAATTTTTTGGTGAACTATCCTTTTAAATGAAAACATTTGAACTTCAATATGAATGCTGGTACAATTAAATGACAATTAAATAGATTTTAGGGCCATCAAGTGATAAAAAATTCTAATAATTGACATTAATTCCATGTAATGCTGATTAAAAAATCTAATTTATTGCAAAAGATCTGCCTGATATTTGTAATATCAAATAATCATACTTTAATAAATAATATTTAAACAAAACCACAATATTACAATAATATTTGATTGAATTTCTTATAATGGTTTCTGTGTGTAGGTTCGGTATGATTAAATTTACATTTTTAAAATTAACACTTGCATCACTGACATATCAAAAGCCTCTTTCCGCCACATAAGAAAACAATAATGCTTTTTGTAAATCATAATTATGACCAAAAAAGGTGAAACTATAAAAACAAAGGTCAAATTGACATACAAAGTCATAATTATTAAATCATATGTCAAAATGATTACATAAAATCATAATTGTGATAGTCATAAGGGGAAGGCAAAATTCTGAAATCTTAGGTCAAAATTATGAGATAAATTATAATTATGTATTAAGTCTGTGACTTTTAATGTGATAATTAGGATTTACCAAAGCATGATTTTATTACGGGCTTTTATAGTTATAACTAACATATTAAAGGTTATTTTATTTGCTTATGCACACCTAGAAAACTATAAAAATGATATCAAAATATGCCGTTATTATAAGTTTATCTCAATATCAATTTTTTGTCAGAATTTCAACTTTCTTTATGTCTTAAAATTTTGACTTAGTATTTCATGCTAAGCTTTTTTTGTCATAATTATGATTTACAAAAGCATGATTATTTTTCTTTTTTGTTTTGTGACAGAAAGCTATAAAAATGATATAAATTAAATTATGCCATAATTATAAGAATTGTAACTTTTTGTCTTAATTGTTTTTCATAATTTTGACTTCTGTATCTCATAATTTAGAATGTTTGTGTCATAATTATGATTTTACCAATTCATTATTGTTTTGTGACAGAAAACTATAAAATTGTCAAATTATGCCATAATTATTAACAGTTCATCTCAATTTCAACTTTTTATTTTGTCAGAATTTCAAGTTTTTGTCTTGATTGTTTTATGACATAGTTATGACTTAATATCCCATTATTTTGAATTTTTGTCTTAATTATGATTTACCAAAGCATTATTATTATACTTTTTTTGTTTTATGCAACAGAAATGATTTTCCATGGTTATAAGCCATAACATAAAAGTTCATGATCTGCTTATGCACACCTAGAAAATGAAAAAAGTTTTGACATGCAAGTGTTACCTGTGAGAATGTGTGTGGACACTGGCGGTGGGTCCTGGGTAACTGGTGTGATGAGATGTGGGCTGAGTTGATTGTGTAAGTTAAGGGGTTTTTGGGGTGGTTGTATGGGATAATCAGGTGGCCAGTGTAGAGCTCCTGCGCACTGTAGCTTTCCGCCCAGATCGTATCTACAGAGCAGACACACTGTTACTACAACACAACAGAGGATCATGGGGAACAGACAGTCTGTTCTCATGCATCTGCAAACTTTAGCTTGCTAGGGTTGATACTGTTCACTGCAAGCACATCATTTCTATCAGCACGATGCTTTTAAAAGACAAAATATGTTGGCATGCAAACACATGCTTTTTAGACATGATGAGACGAGACAAGACATTATGCAAAATCGTGGGAAGTGGTTTAGTTCTATTATATTTTTGTGACAGTTTTGTTATGTGAGGACTTTCATAAGGAATCAAGTTCTGATCTAGTCAGGATGTGATTCTTTGTTGATTTTATGTTCTCATTATGTCTCTTAATGGGATTTTAGTTTATTTGTTGATGTCTTTTTCATTCTGGGTCATGCTTTGTTTCCAGTGAACATTGGTTTAGATAAATACTGATAAAGAGTAATAAGTGTGCATTTATTTAGTTGACGTTTCTGTAAACTGACAGCAAACTGCTATGTGCATGATCTCCTCTAGCCAGACTAACTCAAATGGATTTCATAATGGATTCATTTTGGGTTTGAAAGTCATTATTTTTATTCATAATAATAATAAAATACAGTTTACTGCACATTGTTAATATTCTCGTTATAGTGCACTGGAAGTTTTACCCATAGGCTTACTTCCACGTTAAAGAAAAAGGTGGATTGGTCAGGAAATAAAGTCAAAATGAGTGTTCCTTGGAAATACTATCATTATTTGATATATTTTGACACTTCCTTCGTTCATTAGTTTTTAGTTAACTACATGAATTAACATGAACCAAGAATGAACAATACTTCTATAGCATTTATTAATCTTAGTTAATGTTAATTTAAGCATTTGCTAATGCATTATTAAAACCACAAGTTGTTTGTTAACATTTCTTAATGCACTGTGAACTAACATGAACAAACAATGAACAACTGTATTTCTAGATTAAATTTTTATTAGTGCTATGTAGCGATTAATCACTATTAATCACATCCAAAATAAGTTTTTGTGTGCATAATATACAGTGCTGCTTGAAAGTTATGTGAACCTATTACAATTTTCTATATTTCTGCATAAATGACCCAAAACATCATCAGATGTTCATATGAGTCCTAAAAGTAGACAAAGAGAACCCAATTAAACAAGTGAGAGAAAAATATTTGCTTTGTCATTTATATGTTGAGAAAAATGATCCAGTGTTACATATCTGTGTGGTAAAAGTATCTGGTGTGACCCACTTTTGCTGCAGTAACTGAAGGTAAAGTTTCTTGTAAAAGCTGATCAGTCCTGCACAATAACATGTAGGAGTTTTAGCCCATTCCTTAGTGCAAAGCTACTTAAACTCTGTGATGATCCTAGTTTTCCTCCTATGTACTGCTTGCTTAGGTTCTTCCACAACATTTTAATTGGATTAATGTCTGGACTTTGCTCAACCATTCCAAAACATTAAGTTTGTTTTTCTTTAAACGTTCTTTGGTAGAATGACTTGTGTGCTTGGGGTTGTTATCTTGCTGCATGACCCACATTCTCTTGAGACTCTGTTCTTAAACAGGTGTCCTGACATTTTCCTTTAGAATTTGCTGGTACATTTAAGAATTCATTGTTCCGTCAATGATGGCAGGCTGTCCTGGCCAAGATGCAGCAGAACAGGCCCAAGCCATGATACTACCACCACCATGTTTCACAGATGGGATAGGATTCTTAAGCTGGAATGCAGTGTGTTTTTTTCTCTGAAAATGATTTCTCATTTAAACCAATAAGTTCAATTTTGGTTTCATCCATCCATTAAACCATTCTCCAATAGTCCTCTGGCTTGTCCACATGATCTTTAGCAAACAATTTTCTTTTTGGAGAACAGTGGCTTTCTTCTTGCAACTCTGCCATGTGCACCACTGGTTGCTCAGTGTTGTCCTGATGGTGGACTCATGAACATTAACATTAGCCAATGTGAGAAATATCTTTAGTTGCTTAGCATTAGAACCGCAGGGGGTCGCTGTATACCTAAAACCGCCATGCGGGTAAATTTTACCCACGTGCAGAAAAAGCGTTTTGCTATGACTAAAGAACATTTTATTTCACTGTATTATGCCACTGTCTTCTTCATAAAGAAGTGTCTGGAGTCATAAAAAAACAAATGTTTAATCATCAGCTATATTTTTTGTCCTGTTATTTTATGTTCAAGGCTTTTTATGCAAGCTACAGTCAGTTTTCATAACAGTCAATATAAGCTAAACAAGCCAGCACTGATGAAGATATTAAAAGAAAGTAATATTTGGGTGCTGTAATATTATTATTCATTGTCATTAATCAATATATTAAGACAATTCATTTTATTTAAATGACTAAAATAGCCTATAAACAGGAATGTGCAATAATTCACCACACAGCACAGGATGCGATGACAAATTCAAGCGCACATCTTCATCTAATGAATTATTAATTATTAGTTGTATCATTTATAATTTAAATAATTTTAAAAAAAATTAATAATCAAAAAAAAGGTATTCATTACATACGTAGATTGGATTATTGGTATTATTATTATTTTTTTTATTTTTATTTTTTTCAGGAAACGTGGCAAGAATAAAGCAACACGTGAACAATAAACAATAGAAATGGCAAAACAAAAATTCAATAATTAGTCCAAAGTTTGAACAATATAAGCAGGGCTAACGTTAGGCTAAATCATCTAAAAATGAGATCGCTGTCAAATGAGCCGTCAGATGCTGAGCCGACCCAGGACGCACCAGACTCTCCGAATCCATCATGATATTTAGTGCTTCTAATACCTCTTCGGCATTCATAAATCACCTTCTTATACTCATTTTGTCTTTATTTTTGAAACTAATAACTGCTAATTCAGTGAGTAAAAGGCAATGCCTAGCAATGTACAATGTAAAAACATAAACGGCAAGATAATGACAGCGCGAAAATACAGGTATTATGTAGTGGGTAAATTTGACCCGTGCTGGCACTTTTAGGTATAAATGCCCCGTTTTACGATCTGGTTTTATCTAAACACTTTTTAATGCCAGGGAAGTTTAAATGACACAATTTTAATAAAAGTCACTGACTGGCAGACTTGAGTGTTTTATTGAAAATCTGTTATGTACATTTGAAAAACACTTACGGGTAAAATTTACCCCGTGGCGGTTCTAGTGTTAGAAGTTACCCTGGGAACCTTTACAACCTCACAGACTATAACAGGTTCTGCTTTGGAGTGATCTTTGTTGGTCAACCACTTCTCAGGAAGGTAACAGTGGTCTTGAATTTCCTCCATTTGTACACAATTTGTCTCACTGTGATTTTTTTCGTGGCGTCAAAACTCTTTAGAGATTTTGTAACCTTTTCTAGCCTGTTCAGCAAAATCAAGTCTTTTTCCGAGGTCCTCAGTAATCCCCTTTGTTTATGACATGATTCACTTCCACAAACATGATCAGACTTTGATAGATCCCTGTTCTTTAAATAAAACAGGTCACATAATGACATTTGATAGCCATTGCACTGACTGAAAACACATCTGCACAGATGGACTCTAATTTCACCTTAACTGCTAATCCAAGAGATTCACATACTTTTGCACTGCACAGATATGTAACACTGGATAATTTTTCTCAATAAATAAATGACATTTTTCTCTCACTTGTTTTACTGGGTTCTCTTTGTCTACTTTCAGGACTGAATGAAAATCTGATTCATGATTTTTTTCATATTTATGCAGAAATATAGAAAATTGTAAAGGGTTCACAAACTTTCAAGCAGCACTGTATATGTATTTGTACTGTGTATATTTATTATGTATATATAAAGACACACACAAACAGTATATATTTGTAAAATATTTAAATGTATTTACATGTACACATTTATATAATTAATATTATATATAAATATATGTAATATATAAATATAATTTATTTATAATTTAACTATACAAAGTACACACAAAAACTTTATTTTGGATGTGATTAATGCCGATTAATCGTTGCCCAGCTCTAATTATTATAAATAGTGTAATAAATGTATTGTTACATGTTGTTTTTTGATCAAAAATACAGTAAAATCAGTACTATTGTGAAATATTATTACAATTTAAATTGTGTTTTCTATTTTAAAATGTAATTTATTCCTGTGAGGCAAAGCTGAAATTTCAGCTGTAGTCTTCAGTGTCACATGATCCTTCTGAAATCATTCTAATATGCTGATTTGCTGCTCAAGAAACATTTCTTATCATTATCAATGTTAAAAAATGTTTTGCTGCTTAATATTTTTGAGAATAATTATAATCATGAATTAAATCAAATTTTTATGCCATAATTATAACATAATTTTGAATAAGCATTTCATAATTTTGACTTCTTAAAGGGTATTTTTTATTTGCTTATGCACACCTAGAAAACATTGTCAAATTTATGTCAATAGTTGTCATAAGTCCAATTATGCCATAATTATAACAGTTAATAATAATTCTACATAATTGTAACAGTTTAGTTGTGCTGCTTAATATTTTTAGATCAATTATAATCATAAATTAAATAAAAAAAATGTATGCCATAAATATGACTTTTTGTCTTGTTTTTTTTTGGGGGGGGGGGGGGGGGGGGGGGGGGTAAAGCTTATAATTATGATTTACGTCAATTTTTATGTATTGATTTACCAAAGCTTGATTTTATTATGGGCTTCTATATTTATAACTATAACATTAAAGGTTTTTTAATTATTATTATTATTTGCTTACGCACACCTAGAAAACATTATGTCAAATGTATGTCAGTAGTTGTCATAATTCAAATAATGCCATACTTATAACAGATAATAATAATTCTACATAATTGTAACAGTTTAGATATGCTGCTTAATATTTTTGAGATAGATTATAATAGTGAATTACGTCCATTTTTTATGGCACAATTATAACAGTTTATTTTAAATTCAACTTGTCAGATTTAACTTTTGTCTTAATTGTTTTAGTTTTTTGTTATAATTTTAATTAAGCATTTCATAATTTTGACTTTTTACCAACACATGATTTTATTATGGGCTTCCATAGTTATTTTTATAGCATTAAAGTTTTTTTATTTGCTTATGCACACCTAGAAAACAAGTTGTCCAATTTATTTCAATAGTTGTCATAAGTCAAATAATGCCATTTGTATAAGTTAATAATAATTGTACATAAAATGTAACAGTTTAGTTGTGCTGCTTAATATTTTAGTGGAAACTGATACTTCATGTTGATTCTTTGATTAATAGAAAGTTCTTTTATTTAAAATAGAGCTTTTATTTAAAATAGAAATCTTTTTTTTTAATATCCCAAACATTTGAATATTGGGAGTTTAGAATATAGAATATAGAATTTTAGAATTTCTATAATATATTCTATATACACTAAATGCTTACATTTTGTTTTGTCTCCAGATTCTCAATACAGTCTCAAACCTCACAGTGTATGCACATTATTTATTATTTTAAATTAAATTTTTACATTCTTTATATTCTATTAACTATATGTGACCCTAGACCACAAAACCAGTCTTAAGTGTACATTTTTCGAAATTGAGATTTAAACATCATCTGAAAGCTGAATAAATAAGCTTTCCATTGATGTATGGTTTATTGTGAAAATCTGAAATCTGAGCATGCAAAAAAAATCTAAATACTGAGAAAATCGCCTTTAAAGTTGTCCAAATGAAGTTCTTAGCATTGCATATTACTAATCACAACTTAAGTTTTGTAATGTACAAAATATCTTCGTGGAACATGATCTTTTCTTAATATCCTAATGATTTTTGGCATTTTGACCCATAGAATGTTTTTTCACTTGTGCAACTTAAAAAAAAATTGAGCACAGTCAAAATTTCAGGAGCACCTTTTAATCAATAATCAAATAATCTGATCAAAAATGAGCCTTTCCATTACGAGGGGACACCTTAAAGTGCTTTACAGGGGAATTTTGTTTTTATCTTTGTAATGGCATTTTTTAAATGTCATATTTTATCAATTTTTACAAAAAAAATAAAATAAAATAAAAAATATATATATATATATATAAAATGTCTAATTAAAACAACTGAATCAGAACAAGTAGAATAAGAACAAGTTATCAACCAAATTAAATCAGTATTAACTAAATATATTTGTACTACAGAGATGGCACAGTGCAATCAAATTCATAAATTGATGTTGAGATAAATTATTTAAATATAACATTTTGAATATAGAAATATGAAATGATTTAAATAACTCAAAGGATACTTTAAAAATGAAACTAAATCTGCCAGTAGGTGACGGCAAGTCACTGATTTAATAACTGAATCATAGCATTTATTTGATTCGTTCAAACAGCTGATTCATTTTGGAATAAAGCCATCGATTGTCTTTATGAATGAGAGTTTGAATCATTGACTCGTTTAAAAACGCACGTTCATTCATGAACAAAACACAGCTGTGTTAAAATGGAGATGCACAGCGGCTCATATGTTGATTGGGTCAGTTGCGCATGGTGCTCGCAAATGTGACTGAAAATGTGACTCTTGTGTCACACTGTAGAGCAAATGTGACTCTTGTGTCACACTGTAGAGCCCTGCAGGGTCACATATAGGTAACATTCTCCAACGAAACTTCTCCAGCATTTATTAATCTTAGTTAATTTCAGCATTTACTAAAGAATTTTTAAAATCACAAGTTGTTTTTTAACATTAGTTAACGTGAACTAACAATGAGCGATTATTTATCTTAGCCAACATTAACAAAGATTAATAAATACTGTAGTAAATGTATTGTTGATTGTTCGTTCATGTTAGTTAATATATAATCTAATGTTAACAAATGAGTATTACCACTATATTATATACGTTCTGTAAGTAAAGGAAATTAAATAATGTAATGGTAAGTAATGGGAAAATTGTATGATTTTGTAAACCTTCAAATTAAAGAGTTTATCAGAATGTTTAAAGAGTTGTTTTTGTAGAAAAGGAATTTGAATCTGGTGGGAACAAGTGCGGAGAGTGTGGGAAATACGTCCGTAATGCACCATCTGGGATTATGTTTAACCACAAAAACATACGAGATAACAGGCTTCAAAAGGGGGAAAAACAAAACCAGGAGAAATGAGATTCATAGGATATTTCATAGCAGTGCAGTTATACATGTGTAGGTTTTACAACAAAACAAATGAGCTTTGAAATATGAAAAGTAATTCGCTAATAAAACATCCAACTGAAGCTTGTTTGCACTGCGATGACATAGCCAATGATCTCAAACAGGCACAGCGGGACAGGCAGGGTTTGATGTCACATGGGGAGGAACAGGGCAGCTGAGATTGGCTTTTACATGTCCATCAAAGAAAATGCTCACCCTTCTAAAACAAAATGGCTGCCAGTGAGGCTATGCCCAAATGCCCTCCTCATCATCCTATTGGTTAAGAGATGGCAGGGTTTAGCCAAGTGCAGCATGGGAAAAAAGATCAGGTTAGTATGCGAAGATATCCAGGTAGAAGTGACCCGTAAGCGCAGACGCAGGATCAGCTTTCAGCGTCGTTGATGGGAAATACTGCGTTATGAGGTTCAAGGGCAACTGATCCTGGATCTGCGCTTAGGGGCGATTTCTACAGTCATGAATAATAGAAATCCATAGGGTTATGATCAATATGAAGGCAGTAAAAGAAATGATGGCGTCTGCGTTGGAGATGAGGGCAGCTCCATTTCAATTACGGCGACGCGGCTGCAATGGAAACGGACGAGGGAGCGCCCGTTTCCAATTCAGTTTCTAATATGAATATTTTATTAACAAGTAATGAAACTGGCCACATCTCCAATTTGTCTTTGTTTGGCTTGCTGTTAAGATTAAGCTCCTATGAATATGAGATAAGCAAAATACAGCAACGGTACAATTATTTCATATTCAGCCATATTGAATTTCCACTGAAGAAAACCAAAAGCTGATGACTAACAAATTTAAAGAAACAGTTCACCCAAAAATGATTTGCATGTGATGAGAACAGGATTTTCATTTTGGGGTGAACTGTCTCTTTAAAAGTTGTGCTGATGTTTGTAGGACCGGATTGTGACCTGATCGGGTGATTTCGGAGGTTTGTGGTTGGTCTGGTCAGGTGGCGTTTTCAAATATCCGTCGTCGTAATTATCCGCCATGAGCTTCATACGGTTCTGTGTCTAGGAGAAAAGAGGAGGCACAGATTTAAGGAAAGATTGGAGGGTAGAAAAGGATAAAGGAAGAAGGTTCGGGGTGGGGTTGAGAAGAGATCAATTAAAAGCGCATCAATAGAGCTTGTTTGCATTCAGAAAAGCCACCAGTCAAAACAAAGATGTTTTTTGTCTAGGCCTTTTAAGTTCTCTGTGATCGTTGATTTAAAGCAAACAAACAACTTGACCTTGATGACAAACAGATACACCCCGGTCGGAGCCGTGTGACGCAGTCCGTACCTGCTGTTTGAGCTGCTGCACCAAACGGTCCTTCTCCCTCCGCAGCTGGGCCACTTCCTCTTGTGTCTTCTTTTTTTTGGATGAAGACAGCTCCAGCAGGGCTATATTAGCATCTTTCTCACTTATGGCTGCCAGCAGAGCCTCCTGTCTGTGAGTTGAAATTGGTGAAATCAATTGTTATGTAGCAAGATTATTTTTATTAAATAAATTAAAAACATATTTATATAATAATAATAACAATAATAATAATAATAATAATAATTATTATTATTATTAAAAGTATTGAAACGTAAAAAATAGAACAAGATTAAATTGTCAAAACTATAATAACCCTGGTTTAAATGATTAATGATTAAGTCAAACAGAAATTATTATTATTATTATTATTATTATTTGAACACTATTAAAACTAATTACAATTAAGAACAAAAACACATAAAAATTACATTTAATTAGTAGAAGTCAACTGTGAACAGTGTTTGTCATGATAATAACAACTGCAGATTATTAAAGTGAATCCAGATAAAAATTTTAAATGATTAGAAGTCCAAGTCTAATGCTAAACAGCACTTTATTATTTATTATTATTTATTTGTATTTATTAATTATTATTATGGTTATTATTAATACTTAAATACTTATTAATACTTAGTATTATTAAAACTATTTAAAATGTAAAAATAAAACAAAATTAAATTATTACAACTATAATAACTATGGTTTAAATTATTAGAAGTAAACAGCCAATTTCAAACATAATTTATTATTATTATTATTATTATTAAAAATAATAATATTAATTATAATCCTAATAATATTTGCAGATTATTAAAGTAAATTAACATTTAATTGCATTTATTATTATTTGAATTTCAATGCTAAACATAATTTATTTATTATTATTAATATGAATAAATATTATAAATAAAAAACATTAAATTATCAACTATAATAACCCTGGTTTAAATGATTAGAAGCCAATGTCAAACAGAATTTGTTATTGTTATTATTATTATTTAGAATAATGTAATTTATATTACAAATAATTGCAGATTAATAAAGTGAATTAAATTAAAATGTAATTACATTTAAAACTATCTGAAATGATTAGAAGTCCAAAACTATAATAACCCCGGTTTAAATTATTTGAAATTATTAGAAGCCCAAAGTCCTATGCTAAACAGCATTTATTTATTTTAATAATAATAATAATAATTATTATTATTATTATTATTATTAATTAAACAATTTTTAAAATTAATTATCAAAACTGTAATAACTCTGTTTTAAATTATTAGAAATCAACAGCCAATGTCAAAAAGAATGTATTAGTATGATTTATATATTACATTATTTATAATTATATAATTTATAATAATAATTGCTGATTATTAAAGTGAATTCAGTTAAAATTTTAAAATGTATTTACACTTAAAACTAATAACTCTATTATTATTAGTCCAAATTATAATAATAATAATGATAATAATAATTATTATTATTGTCATTATTATTATTATTATTATTACTGTTGTTGTTATAATTATTAAAATGATTTAAAATAAAAACTAAAACAAATATTTATTATCATTATTATTATTATTATTATTATTATTATTGCTCACTATTAAAACTAATTAAAATTAAGAACATAAAAATAAAATGAACTTGCATTTTCACTTTTGCATTTCAACTGATTTAAATATTATTTTATTATTTATTTATTTATTATTATTGTTATTATTATTATTAATTGCGCACTATTAAGAACAAAAATGATTATTAATTGTGCACATTAAATTAAGAACAAAAATACCAAAAAAATTAATAAAAAGAAACTAAATTACATTTTCAAAACTATAATATCACAAGTTGAAAGCCCACTGTCACAAAGCATTTTATTAGTAGTAGTAGTAGTAATAGCAATAGTGGTAGTATTTGCACACTATTAAAACTAATGGAAATTAAGAACAAAAATGCAAGAATAAAAATTTTCAAAACCATAATAGCCCTGGTTGAAATAATTAGTAGTCTAAGCTCAATGTCAAACAGCACTTTACAGACGTACTGTGGAAAAGCAATTGACCTCATTGACAATGACCAGGAGTCTTCCAACAATCTACAAAGCAGGTTATGGGATGTTTGCTTTCACAAGTACAAAACATCTCAGGGGAATATGGATTTTGTCAAAATGATTGTGCATAATTGTCTCAGTAAGACTGGAATAGCTCGCTTATTCTCTGTGTTTCCACAGATTCCCAGGAGCAGGGCTGAAGTGTGGAGACAGAAATAGCAAACAGAACAAGCCACGTGCAGAATGAATCATCCTCAGCATTTATTATCTGCACAGACGCATGGCACCAAAACATATACTAAGTTTTACAGCCTATTTTTCTGTCAAGATGTTTATCCCCGTTTGCTCTCTATTAATTGATTTATATCAACAGTATAGCCTGCCAGAGTGACCTCAGAATGAGCTCTCATGTGAAAAACGGTTATTTAATGGTTTAAATATGTCATCTGGAAAAACTATTTATTTAGATGGCAAATTCATTATATAACACAAAGCAAATGTGTCTCCTGCACAAATGGCATTTGAAGATGAAATTTATTTTAAATCTTTACAATATGCTGCTATATATTGTACATGTTGTTCATGTGTCTTTTGTTTGTCCTTAGACTGCCCACTGTTCTTCAGAAAAGTCCTTCAGGTCTCGCAAATTCTTTGTTTTTTTCAGCATTTTTGTGTTTTTAAACCTTTTCCAACAATGACTGTATGATTTTGAGATCCATCTTTTCACACCAAGGACAACGGAGGGACTCAGATGCAACTATTACAGAAGGTTCAAACACTCACTGATGCTCCAGAAAGAAAAACGACGCATTAAGAACAGAATGAAGATGTGTTTTCTTATTTTGCCTAAATATCATATTTTTTTCATTTAGTACTGCCCTTAAGAAGCTACAGAAGATCCTTACATGTTTTCCAAAAGACAAAATAAGTCACATTTACCCTGATCTGTAAATTCAAAAAGTTTTCACCCCCGGCTCTTAATGCATCATTTTTCCTTCTGAAGCATCAATGAGCATTTGAACCTTCTGTAATAGTTGCGTATGAGTCCCTCAGTTGTCCTCAAAATCATACAGTCATTGTTGAAGAGAGTTCAAATACACAAAAATGCTAAAAAACAAAGAATTTGTGGGACCTGAAGGATTTTTCTGAAGAACAGCAGGCAGTTTAACTGTTCAGGACAAACAAGGGACTCACGAACAACTATCACTAAACAAAAAAAAACATAGCTGTGGATCATTCAGGTAACAACAGTATTAGGAATCAAGTGTATGTAAACTTTTGAACAGGGTCATTTTTTTAAATACAACTATTATTTTCTCTTGTGGACTACAAATCCACAGCTTTTATGTGAAATATCTTACTCAGGTCAGTACAAAATAAAAAAAAACATGCGTTTTGTATTATCCCTTGTATGATCCCTCTTCAACTTTATATACTGCAAGTGAGCAACAAAACTAAAAAATATGCTGTAAATAAGAGATTTGTTCTGCATTGTCGGCAGCTTTATTGATTATAATGGAAGAATTCTGTGTACGGCCAGTCAACAAGCTTGTGCTGTATGCAGATGCATGAAACTATGTAAACTAGCAATGACAGCTTCATTCATTATAACAGGATGGAAGCGCTTATGTATTGTTATGTTGCCCGCTTTCTGTATACCATTTGTTTAAAATCTGAAAAACACTTTTGTTTTTCATGCTGCTGTGAAGACCAACACAAAGTCTTGATTTATTAATGTATAAAACAGGATAAGTCATTCAGGAACAGTTTGTTTTGGATTTACAACCTACATATGGAATATGGCCTGCAGATGCAAAATAAGTGGTTTTAATTTTCTAAATCATCCTTTTAGTCTTTTTCGGTTTCTTTGCAAGCACTGGTATAATATCTACAATGAAAGTTCATAACGTACTTCATCTCCAGCACCTCCTCCAGGTGTCGCCTCCTCTCTGCCCTCAGTGTGGTCAGATGGGCTTCTTTCTCTGCCAGAGACTGCTGGGTGGACGACATCTTGGCCTTCATGGACTCAAGCTCCAGCTTTACTTTCTCCATGGCTCCCAGCAGCTCTTCCATCTTTTTAAGACATAAACAGAAGGTAACTTAGTCGTTACTGTTTATTCTGTTCTTCACAAATCAACTAAATGTGTTGTCACATTTATCGCTGTTATACTGGTAAAATCCAGTTGAATTCACATGATCGGGACTATGTGAATGATTTCTCCTATGCTTATTTCGCATCTTGTTCAAGCTGGTCACGCGAATTCCCCATGTTGACCAACAAGCAGCTTGGTTTGAAATTGACTTCTGTGTGACCTGTGCTTTATTGCTACACTTAAAAAGGTATCTTGAAAAGGTTTCAAAAGAGGGTTCTGGCCATAGAAGAACCATTCTGGGTTCCCCAAAGAACCCTTCTTGAACAGTTCTTAAAGGAACCATGTTTTTCTTAGTGTGAAGGACATTTTAGTTATCTGAACCTTTTCAATAGATGTTAAAGGTTCTTCATGGAGCAACAGAAGCCAATAAAGAACCTTAATTTTTCAGTGTATCGACAATTGACCTTTTTTGCATGGCAAATTTTCGCTAATGTGACTGCAACTTAAAGGGATAGTTCATCCAAAAATTCTCTCACTGTAAGACCTTTGTCACCTTCAGAACACAAATTAAGATATTTTTTGATTAATCTGAGAGCTTTCTTAAGCCTCCATAGACAGCAAGGGTCCTATTAAGTTCAAAAGTATGAAGAACATGAACAACATAGTCCATGTGACATCAGTGGTTCAACAGTAATTTTATAAAGCTACAAGAATACTTTTTTACCGTATAAACAATAACATAATGGTCATTATGAATGGTCATGTAACATGTGTTTTTGGTTGTGTAGTGTGGACAGAAGTCATTTCTGAAACTCGCCAGAAAACAGCATCATTTTCATTTTAAAACGAAATCGCAGGAGTAAACAGGGTCTAAGGCCCTCCAGTTTCCACAACATTATTTGAAAACCCCATGGCTTTTTTAGTTTCCTGCTATTAACTGAAAAATTATTAAAATAAGATATTTAAAAATATTTTTATTTACAATTTACCCCCAATAAAAAAAACTGAACATTATAAAAATGCCCATGCAGTGTTAAAATTTATTAATTTACTTTTATTATTTTTACTTTTCTAGGTGGAAATCACACTTTACTAAAATTTGGGTATTTCATATATTCTGTCATTAATTACTCACCCTCTTACAAACTCGTAAGACCTTTGTTCATCTTCGGTACACAAATGAAGATATTTTTGATGAAATCTAAGAGCTTTCTGACCCTCCATAAACAGCAACACAACTACCACATGCAAGGCCCATGGAGTTTTAATATTTCATTAATTTACTTTTATTATTTTGACTTTTCTAGGTCTGGAAATCAAGCCGACTCCTGTGTCCACAGCATCATAAACATTTGTCATAGTACTCTCATGAACGCACGTTGAAAACTAACACAGAAGAGAAGTAGTTGTTGAATAAAGTCATTATTTTTGTTTTCTTTGCACACAAAAACTACTCTTGTAGCTTCTTAAAATCATGGTTGAACCACTGATGTCACATGGACTATTTTAACAATGTCCTACTACCTTATGCAGGGTCAGAAATCTCTCGGATTTCATCAAAAATATCCTAATTTGTGTATCTAAGATGAACGAAGGTCTTACAGGTTTGGAACGACACGAGGGTGACTAATTCATGACAGAATTTTCATTTTTGGTTGAGCTCACCCTTTAAATCATATTAAGTCATCTTGGAAGTTTTCTGAGGCCCCCTGGTTGAGAACCATCATGCTGTGGTTTAGCATTTAAATAGTTGCCAAAATAAACCACACGCTGAGAAGTTGCATCTTTAAATTCATCCCCTTAAAAGCACTATCATCACATAAACATGGAGTTAGACGACTTTGAGCATCTTGTGGCAAGAACTTTTTTTTGGGGGGCATATCAGTTTTTGTAGATACATTGAAAAGTCTTCTGAAATAGTAAGTCTTGTAGTATTGACCTGTTTCTCCTGGTGGTTTCGTGCGGCCTCTTCCTGCGCCAGCACCATCTCCCTCTCGGCAGTGATTTGAACGCTCTCTCTGAGAGCCTCCTCCAGCTCCTCGATGCGCTCTGCCTTCTGCCGCAGGGACTCCTGAGATAGACGGGACTCAGCTCATCATCGCACACCAGCACAGTTTGACAATGTTTAAATACATAGCGATCTGTCAGAACAGAGGAGCTTATGACAAAGCTGTCATAACTATCTCTCTGTACGTCTCACCTGCTGTGGGCCATCGTTGACATTTCTGCCCTTCCCTGACGGCTCCTTGTGTTTGCCAGAGGACTTCTTACTCTGCTCTTTCATTTGCCTGAAACATAAACATAAAGCGCTTGAGAGAGGAACCCTCTGGGGTTTAATAGTAAAATAAAGAGTTTAAGCGATTTGAGGTGGGGGGGACTATTTAATTAGCTGGAGAAAGATCTGGTTTTATTATTGGTTAATAAATTTCACCAAGATAATCACATAAATAATTCCTTGTGCTAGTCATAAAACTAAAACAGCGATTTTACAGAGAAGCAAAATATATTCCCTTTCTTTGTTTTCACTTAAAACCCCATAAAATCAATTGAAGAAAATGTGTTTCTGTGGACATAACAAAGGGCTTGTTGTTTTGTTTATTATTTTATTATTTAGTGTCAGGTGGGATTAGAGGGTGGGACAATCTCATTCTGGAGAGCTTGTGATTGGACAAAATGGATGCATGATAATAGGTACCATATCGCTTAATAGACAGATAAATGATCAGATACGTAATTTTATTGTATTATGTAATACATTTTTAATCTTAATATTAATTTATATATTTTTGTAATGCTCATTGTCCCTATTTATATATGTATACAACTTTTGCTGTCATCTAAAAAAATTTAATTAATCTTTAAAAAACACTAATCATTTAATAACACTGTTGAGTGTAATCTTTAGCAAATAAATAGTTATTTTTCTTGTTGCACATTATATTGTTGGGATGCCTAACTTCACATTTATTTAAATTGTTAATAACAATTTTTATTAGTATAATTTTTTTTTGTTTTTTACTTTGTATTTATTTTGACAAAATAATGTAGAATTGATCAGTTATTGGCTATAAGATTAAAATAATTATTGGCCAGAATTTCAATATTAGTGCATCACCAGAAAAATGATCTACTTCAGGATGTGTCGTTAATATTTTACAGTTTTCCTGTAAGAGAAAGACTGAAAAATTTTAAATGCACATCCTTAAAAGTTATTTTTGTCATTTTTAACGTTTAGGTCTTTTCAACATTTAAGTATTCACTTGTATAAAGATGACAAAAAGCCAAAAAAATTTGATCATAATAAATATAAACATCATAAAATATTTTATCATGCTCATTCGCCTTATTTTTTTAAATAACTTCTGCTGTCATCAAAAACTAATTTGAAGTTAATCTTTAAAACACTTACCATTTAATAACATTAAGTGTAACCTATAGCCAATCTCAAAATGAATATCAATTTTTCAGATTGCCTAACTTCACTTGTAGCAATTAAGACTAATTAAGACTTATTTACATCTTTAATAATTATTCATTAGTATATGTTTATGTATATGTATATGTGTATATATATATATATATATATATATATATATGTGTATATATATATATATATATATATATATATATATATATATATATATATATATATATATATCTATATCTATATGTTTTTTTGTTTTGTTTTTTTGCTTTTTTTTACTTTTAAATTATTTTGGCAAAATAGTGTAGAATTTATCATTTATTGGCCATAAGATGAAAATAATATTGGCCAGAATTTTAAAATAGTGTAGAATTTATCATTTATTGGCCATAAGATGAAAATAATATTGGCCAGAATTTTAAAATAGTGTAGAATTTATCATTTATTGGCCATAAGATGAAAATAATATTGGCCAGAATTTTATTACTGGTGCATCCCCAGAAAATTATCTACTTCAGGATATTTTTGGCCAGTTTTCCTGTAAGATTTAGCTTTGAGGAGTCTCTTTATGTGTGTGAAAGTACACTTGAATTTACTAACCTGGAAGCCACACTAGGTACACATTTCCAGGTGAAAAAGTAAAAAAGAGGGAGACAAAAAGCAGAAGTTCAAAGGCCACTCAGCGTGAGAAAAAAAAAACATTTGATCAGTGCTTCAAAGCAAAACAGGGGTGAAAGAAGCCCAGTCAAAACATCAACCTGGTCAAACGCAAAGACTCAAAACGTTTTGACGCTGATGCTTAAACACGGCAGCAAAAATGGATAAAGACGTAACACGTTTGTACTGCTTCACCAAGGCGACAAATAAAACTCACGTTTAAAAAAAAGAAGAGATATCAAGTCAAGCTGATCAGGGAAACAGACTGACCTCTCCAGCTCACTGATTTTTCTGTCCTTGTCATTTTTCTCATTCTCCATTTGACGCAGGATGTCCAATAGACGATCAACTTCAGCCTGGGCTTTGGCCGAGTCTTCTCTGTGTCTGGCCACATCAGTTTCAAGTGAAGAAATCCTCTCGGATATCTCTGCGTTGGCCTGTGCATTGGCTGCGGCGCTCTGGGCCTAATAGATCAGCATGATAAAAAAACATACATACATACACAAACTCGCATCTATACAGCCATACTTACACTCACATTTGTTTTTTGCTTTTGTAGTTGAGCTACGTTCTAGTTTGCATAGCTATGCACTGGGTTCCCACATTTCTTGACCACTGAATTTCCACAGCCATTCGAGTTTTCTTATAATCATGGTAAATTTCTGGTTGGATTTCTGTTTGTATATAAGGTACTAATCTTTTGAATAAATATGCTCTCGCTCACCTTCTTCAGTTGGTTCTCAAGTTTAATGCATTCCTCCCTCCTCTGCTCAAGAGCAATTTCTAGGCTTTTCAGTTTGGAGTCCTTCTTCAGGCCAGATGAGGCCAGCGACGATGCATGCTCTTTGAGGTCCAACAGAGAAGTCTGAAACCAAACTTAGCATTGAGGTCCCGAGTATACAACCAACAAACACGTGTTTTGAGGCTGTTCACCTTATGTGCCTTTATGAGCAGATTTCTCTTTTACATTTCACCAAAGCATTTTATTATACATATTAGAAAAAAATTGGTGTATATATATATATCAAATAAGTTTCTTAATCAGTATTTTGTCTCTTGTTCCAGTGAATTTTTTTAGCAGGGTTATTATTTCTACCTAATACTATAATAATACTATTTTTTATACTATAATACATTTTGGCAATTGAAAGGTTAAAATATAAATATTTAAAAAATTTGAACCCAAAAAATTGTCACCTCGGCAGCTAAATTAAAAAAGTGAATACAACTTTTTGAAGTAAATAAAAATTAAAGCTTAAATAAACAAAATGAATTAAACAACATAAACTAATATATATATATATATATATATATAATTAAAAGAAAAATTTAAAATATCCTTATGGCAATTTAGCAGGGTTATTATTTCTACGTAGTACTATTTAAAAAAAAAATGCAAATTGCCTAAGATATAACATTTTTGGAATAAATATCAAATACTTTTCTTAATTAGTATTTTGTCTCTTGTTCCAGTGAGAAAAAAAAAAAAAAAAAAAATATATATATATATATATATATATATATATATATATATATATAATAAAAAAAAAATTGAAATATCGTTAAGGTAATAGTATTAAAAACATTTTGGCAATAAAAAGGTTTAAAAATTTTAACCAAAAAAAATGTTACCTCGACAGCTAAATGAAAAAAAAATTGCACTAAAATTACTAATGGAATCTTATGGAGTCTTATTTTTAAATCAGTGCCTGATCTTCTATCATTTCATCATATTAATTTTCATTAGGTTCTCAAAGATATATTTTTATGCATGGCATGCATGATGTATGAAATAAATAGTAATATTTAACAAAAAATTATAATAAAATTGACAAGCACAAAATGACCAAAAACGTATAAAATTAAAAAAATAAATAAATAAATAAAAAAAAATAGACAATTGAAAATCTAGAAAACACAATTCAAAATTCAATTCAGTTGTTTCAGATATTTTGAAAATACCTGAATTTTATTTTTTTGTAATATGTTTATTATTAGTATTTTACGATTTACTTCACAGCATAATTGCATTAAGATATTAAAACTTGTTTTCAAAGAATTCTGTTTATTTTAACCTCATTGGCCAACAGTACGTTCTTATTTTAGGTAAGAACCTTACTATAATTAGTTAGATTTATGCTCAAATCTAAAATCTATTTGCCAATGGGGTATAAAAAGTATGCCTAATTCAAGATATATTCCAAATGTATCTTAAATGAAATAAATTAATAGCATAACTGAACAAAATGCAATGTTTTGTGTAGTGTATTTTGCACATTGTTCTACAGCTGAAAATGTTTTCATAATCTTTTAATGGTGTTCCTAGTCATCATTCAGGACTGTTTGGTGATCTCTAACCTCTCGGTCTGACAGGTCTCCCTGCAGCATGCTGACTTTCTCCTTTAACTCCCTCAGCTCTTTTTTACTGCTGTCCAGCTCCTCTGCCTTCTCTCGCTCCTCACGGTCACGTTGCTCCTTCAGGCGCTCAATAATACGTTCCTGTTTACAAGTGGACACATTAACACAGTGCCAAAAAGAAAGCATATACAATGAGCAAGAAATGTTTATAACTAAGCACAGACGTTTCGACTCCAGACCACGACCATCCTGATGCCATTTGGAAGTGCACCAATGATTTTATCCTGTAGTCTGGTGGTGTGTTACAGCGTCCTCTAGAGGTGATCCTCACCTTCTCAGCCAGTGAGTCCTCCAGTGTAGTAAGGGCTGTGTCTGTATTAGACGTGTCTGTCTGTAGAGACTTCACTCGCTCTCTAAGGCTGCTCATCTGCTTCTCTTTATCCCTCAGCTGCTCCTGCAGGTTTTCAATCTGACACACAGGAGTTGATATAAGATTTATGTGAATTGACATTTTAATGTAGTGAATGTTCAACATTTTCTAAGAGTACTTTTAATAGTACTTCTTGCATTTGAAAGAAAGGGCTATTAGTTGAGTCACAGGCACATATTGTCCCAAGGATCTGATGCACTTTTCCCCAGCCATTTTTATTAAGTCCTAGTCTTAGTCTTTTAAATTAGTCTTAGTACTGTATCAAATGTACTTTTTAGTTATCATTTTTAGACAAACTTGTTTAGCCAAGTTTTAGTCGACTAAATGTCTGAGCATTTTAGTCTAGTTTTAGTCATTCAATGTTATTAAACCTTATGAAATCTTAGTCACATTTTTGTCATGCTGTATAATAGATAAACAGAAAAAAAAAAAATATATATATATATATATATATATATATATATTTGTTTTTTTTTTTTTTTTTTTTTGCTTAAGATTATAGTCATAATGATTGTTGTCATTTGAGAATTTTTTTTCGCATTTCAGGTATTGCACAAATTAATATAATGTGGACTCATACACATGGTTTATTTTCTATTGTACTGATTTATTATAGGCTATGTATTATATAAATTAATATCAAATACTTGTACACTCTCACTGTTTACATTATGAATACTAGTAAAACAAGCAAAAAAATTCAAAACGTGAAATTGTTGGCACTTCCTAATGAAGAGCAAGTGTGTGCGCATAGTTGCCAGATTGTGAAAATTTAGCAAAAAAAAAAACAGGCAGAAAATCCTTTTAATAGAGAAGCTCTGATTTGGGGATTTGAACTCTTGATATCTAGCAACTGCACACATGAAAGCTTGCATAGTCAAGACAAATACTGCAGTCCAATAATATTTTGTGTCATTTTTTAATTTAATTAATTCATTTATTTAGACTCCATACAAAAAATAAAACAAATACAAAATTTATACAAAAAAAATAGGTTTTGGTAAAGTTTTATTTTTTTAAATACATTTTAGTCTTGTCTTTTGTTGTCAACGATATTGCATGTTGATATAGTCAAATTGCTCATTGACCTTATTGTAGTCTCGCCATCGCCTTGTTTTAGCAATGGGAAAAACGCTTGTCAATGATCATTTTTCTTCTTGGGAAGAGTCGTGACCTAACTGTTAGAGAGTCGGACTTGTAACCCAAAGGTTGCGGTTTGAGTCTCTATTTAAGTAAAGAACTGCTGTTTTTGATTGTGGCCATATCAAATTCCAGGATGGTAATCATTAGTTTCTGCTAAAATATCATCAATAATTTATTGTTGTATGATAAACCCCAATATGGATTTACTATGGGTTTACAATAGCAATAACTGTAGTAACTGTGATATTTTAGGCGAAATTATTGTTAAAACTTTCATTTTACCATTTGTCTTTCTTATTTTCATTCTTTGTTAATGCTCAAAGTTATATATAAAAAGAACATGAATATGAATAAGTTTGGTCAGTCAGCATTTGTATTTTTATATTATTTTTACTGAAAAAATAAATATATATATATATATATATTTTTTTTTTTTTTTTTCCCTCCCCATTTGTCTTTTAACTTATTTTTCTCAATTAAGTTTTATATTTTTTTATTATTGTAGTGGTATGATGATTATTTCTTTGCTATTATTTATTCTTTTTGTTAAATATTATTCTTATCATTTGTCTTAAATCTTAAATCAGTGTCTGATTTATATCTTTATCATTAGTTTACCAATATTAATTATTCATTAGCTTCTCATAGTTGTTTTTTCATGTACGACATTAATGACTTTTGCACTCTCAGTATTTTTAAAGGGATAGTTTACCCAAATATGAAAATTTTGTTATTAATTACTCATGTCATCATGCCCTCATGTCGTTTCAAACACGTAAGACCTGCGTTCATCTTCAGAACACAAATTAAAATAGATCTACTTAGATTCTTCTGTATTTTGTATGTTCTGTTTAACTTGGAAAAAAAACAACAATAAACATAATGTTAAAAAAACAATACAAATAAAGATATTTTTACGAAATCTGAGAGCTTTCTGACCCTGCATAGACAGCTACACAACTGACACGTTCAAGACCCACAAAGATAGAAAGGACATTGTTAAAACAGTTAATGTGACATCAGTGTTGAATCAAGTCTTTGTTTTTGTTTTCTTTGTGCAGAAAAATATTCTCGTAGCTTCATAAAATTAAGGTTGAACCACTGATGTCACATGGACTCTTTTATCGATGTCCTTACTACCTTTCTATGTCTTGTCTATGCAGAGTCAGAAAGCTCTGGGATTTCATTAAAAATATATTCATTTGGGTTTGGAACGACATGAGGGTGAGTAGTAATGACAGAATTTTCATTTTGGGTAACTTTCCCTTTAAGGATAGTGGATATGGTGACTACTTTCTGACAAATGTAATAAAAGAACATTTCGTTCATTGTTATCAGTTCCCTGTAATGAAAAGTAAAATAAAATCACTTTATTGGTGAAATCCAGTCCTCACTTTTTTCTGAAGTACGTTGACTTTACGCTCCTTGACCTCCAGCATGTCTTTCAGATCATGGATTTCTCCATTGAGTGTGCTCTTTTCTTCGGACATCTCCTGGATTTGCTTACTCTTTTTGTTTAACATGGTCTCCTTCTCCTCCAGACGCAACCTCAGAGCATCCACCTGCAAAGCAGTTGTATGCAACGCTCAGAGAATCTGCTGGTGTGAAGGGCGAAGACCAACCACTGGCCTGATCTCCTACCTCTGTCTGTAGAATAGCAGCACGTTGTTCTTTGGCAGTCAGAGACTCCTTGAGCACTTCAATATGCTGTTTGCTGTCAGAGAACTGGTTAGTCAGGGTCTCCAGCTTAGTCTGCAAGCCAAGGAGCTGGGTGTCCTTCCTAGAAAGGTCTTGCTTGACTTGGTCCATCTACAAAACAGAATTATTCAAGGTTTGTTATTCACATGTAAACCTAATCTGGATGTGTTCTTCTAAAGAAGACCATGCAGTACCTTGTTCTTCATGAACTTGGTGTGGTTGCGGTAGACCTCCATCTGCTTGGCCTCCTCCTGCCGTTCCTCACAGCTAAGCATGCTACTGGAGCGGAGCATCATCACCTGGTCCTCCAGCTCTCTGAGGCCCCGCTCTAGAGAACTGATCTGAGAATCCTGAGAGACGCATCAAAAACATAATGCCAGACATCATTGGTGTCTATTTACCAATCCCAGTGTGCTAAATTTAAAGGGTTAGTTCAACCAAAAAAAAAAAAAAAACTGTTTTAATTACTCACCCTCATATAGTTCCAAACCTGTAAGACCTTCATTCATCTTCAAACACAAATTAAGATATTTTTGATCAAATTTGAGTGCTTTTTGACCCTGAATAGACAGCAATACACAGCAATACACATGTTCAAGATGGATCAGAAAGCTCTTGGATTTCATCAAAAAATATCTTAATTTGTGTTTTCAAGATGAACAAAGGTCAAGGTTTGGAATGACATGAGGGTGAGCAATTAATGACAGAATTTTCATTTTTGGGTGAACTAACCCTTAAAAGAATATTATTTCCATAATAAGCACTCTTATAAAAGTATGCTAAGGTGTACATCATTTTTACAAGATTTATAATAGTATAGTATTTAATATTGTTTGATATTTTACATGATTTTGTATGTGCTTTGAATCCTCTGATAGACAAAGCATAAATGTGGTTGCTGTCATCATGTGTAAACAGCCACATTAACTAAAATATGAGATAAGTACTACCTTCATCTCAATTACAGTCTGAAGAGCTTTGGTTTTCGTAGTCTCTGGCGTCCCCTCGAGGCGACGATGCAGCTCCTAGAAATTAAAGACACATGGTTGGCACTTCCTTCACACCAGAGCCAGAAATAGAGTTCTCAGATATTTCATCATACCTTGAGGGAGAACAGCGCTGTTTAGTTTTGGCTGAATTCTCTATCACATTGCAGGAGCTGTACTCTATTATAGGTACAAATAGGTTCTCCTGCTATCTAGTTCAATTAAGTATCCTACTTTTTTGTGCTTCGAGGAGAATGGCTGTGGTCATTATGCGACTAAATGTGGTATAATGGAGCATGAAAAGAGAATAGTCTTTCTGCTTTAATTCACTGCAGTCGGTTGATTGTATATGGCACTTACCACAAATAGGGCCTGAAACTTTTTTTAAAAATGTCTTTTTTATGTCTTTTTTTCAGCAAATGTTCAGTGAAAGGAGGTGGTTAACCTTCAGAAAATGTTGGTTGTCAACCTCAGGAGATTGTACTAAATATTGAATGAGCTGTTTCATTTGCTATTCATTTTATATGAGGTTTGTCGTTTCAGCAAACGTTAACCAAGTTATTCAAACTCTATTATGTCAAAATACAGTTTGAACATTTCATTTATTCAATTTTATTATATATATGTGAAAGGAAAATATTTTACGGTAATTTCGTAACAGGGTTGTGCACAAACAGCTAAAAATGTTTTGTAATGGTAATTTAGTTAAATATTTAATATTTTTTGATAATTTAATAAAACATTACCCTATTTATATTTTGTATTTATATATATTTTATATTATATATTTAACTTTAAATATATAGATAGATAGATAGATAGATAGATAGATAGAGTAATAATAATAATATTTATATATATATATATATATATATATATATACATACATACATATACATTACCAGTCAACATTTTTTGAACAGTAAGATTTTTAAATATTTTTTAAATAAGTCTCTTCTGCTCACAAGCCTGTGTTTATTTGATCCAAAGTACAGCAAAAACAGTAACATTTTGAAATATTTTTAATATTTAAAATAACTATATTACAACTATATAAATAACTACTAGCTTTCTATTCTATTTGAATATATTTTAAAATGTAATTTATTCTGTGATTTCAAAGCTGAATATTTAGTATCATTACTCCAGTCACATGATCCCTCAGAAATAATTATTACATTATTATTATGATGAAAACAGCTAAGTAGAATTGTTTCAGGTTTCTTTGATGAATAGAAAGTTCAGAAGAACAGCATTTATCTGAAATAGAAATCTTCTGTAACATTAGAAATGTATTTATCATAACTTTTGACCAATTTAAAGCATCCTTGCTAAATGAAAGTATTCATTTCTAAAATTTAATGTTACAGAAGCTTTTTATTTCAGATAAATGCTGATCTTTCGATCTTTCTATTCATCAAAGAATCCTGGAAAAAAAAATACTCAACTGTTTTAAATATTGATAATAATAATAATATGTTTCTTGAACAGCAAAACAACATATTAGAATGATTTCTGAAGGATCATGTGACACTGAAGACTGTAGTAATGATGCTGAAAATGTAGATTTGATCACAGGAATAAATTACATTTCAAAATATATTCAAATAGAAAACAGTTATTTTAAAGAGTAAAAATATTTCACAATATTACTGTTTTTGCTGTACTCTGGATCAAATAAATGCAGGCTTAGTGAGCAAAAGAGACTTCTTTAAACTGACTGGTAGTGTATATATAATATTACCCTATTTATATTTATTTATATTTTACCTTATTTGTGTAACATGCCACAGTTTTAGCATATATTTTTTATTTATATTTTGAACTTGCTATCACACACCTCTCTCAAAGCCGCTAACTCTTTATCACGCTGTTCTAGAAGGTTCTCCAGGTGGTGCGCATGCATCTCGGCATCTGCGAGGCGACGTGTGCGCTCGTGATCTTCTTCACTGGCTTTAGCAGAGGGTCCCTTGCTGTGCAACATCTCCAGGAGCTTTTTGACTGACTCATCGCGAGCAACTAGCGTCTGCCGCTGGGTCTCTAGGCGAACCTCCATCTCCTCCAGTGTACGACGGAGCAAGAACACCTCTCGAGCCTGACGCTCCTGCTCCTCACTAGGCTCGCAGGCCAGCGGCTCCCCGGGAGGCTGGAGTAGCTGGTTCAAGTCACGCTGGATACGCAACTCAGCCTGCAGCGCCTGCACAGTTGTCTGCAGGTGCTGTGATGGAAAGAAGAGAATAATTTGCAATATTTACTCATAATTCTTTGAAAAATGAAGTCATTATCCAGTGACAATGTCTGTTGGTAGATTTTGTAATGGATATAAGGGTGAGTTAACAGCCAAGACGTTTCATATGATAGTTTATCAGCTGTGATCCTATTATTTATAATGGCATCTCATAGAAAGCTTCATCAGTGAATACAGTTCAATCTACAGCATCATCTTTCATAGAAGCAGAAATATGAGTAAGTACTGAGAACAGTTATGATGTAAACATCACATTTGTAACTACACTATAAAAAATTATTTGTTGAGTCAACTTAAAATAATTTGTTACCTGGCTGCCTTAAAATTTACGCAACTTGAAATGTTACGTTTTACTAAGTGACAACTTAGATATTTGAACTGATTTTAATTTTAAGGTAGCCGAGTAACAAACACAGCTGTTAAGTTTAACAAACAATTTCACTTAGTTCAGCTTAACATTTCAACTTGAATAAACTGATTTGAGTTGACTGAACTTAAAATGTTAAGGCAGCAGGGTAAAAATTATTGTTAATTATAAGTTGACTCAACAAATTGTGTTTTTTGTTTTTTACAGTATAATACAACTTGAATTAGCCGTAAAAACGGCTCGGATGGAATTGTGGTGCGGTGGTTTTAAATTAATTACTTACGGAAATCAATTATATGGCTTCAGAAGAAATTTGTATTCTTACATTTTTGAAGCTTAAAGGGATAATTCACCCAAATTTAAAATTAACCATAATTTGCTCACCCTCAAGCCATTCTAGGTGTATACGACTTTCTTCTTTCAGACAAATACAGTTGGAGTTATATTAAAAAATGTCCTAGGTCTTCCAAGCTTTATAATGGCAGTGAATGGCTGTTGAGATTTTGAAGCCCAAAAAAGTGCATCCATCATAAAAAGTACTCTATATAATAATAAAGGCCTTCTGAAGTGAATCAATGCAATTGTGTAAGTAAAATATCTATATTTAAGAATTATAGACCGAGTTTAGTTTACAGCAAAGGAAAACCAGTCTCCTCTTGGCTTATAATGAAATCCTCCAATATTTTCTTTACAAATCATCATTCTATACTTCTTTATACAAGTGTTTTGTTTTGCTTTCTCTACTTCACTTTCGCATTCGTCACCGTGTTTACCTGTGTCAATCTTGAATGCGCATGATAGTTAACGGAAGATAATGATTATAAAGTTTATAAAGTGTTAAATATGGATATTTTTCTTACACAAATGCATCGATTCACTTCAGAAGGCCTTTATTAACCCCCAGAGCCGTGTGGAGCACTTTTCATGATGGATGGATGCACTTTATTAACTATAACTTTAAATTTTATGTTCAGGTTTCCAACAACAAAAGTGAATAAATAATGGCCGAATTTTAATTTTGTGGTGCCTTTAAGTGGCTGCTTATCTACAATACACTTGTCCTCAACACCAATTGTAAATTTGGACACTAAAATAAATGTGTGCTAAGGCTCAAACTTTCTTTACTCCAAATTCATCCATTCATATGCGACTACTATGCTGCAAACTTGATGGCAGCCAAAAGGCGACTGAACAACCGTAATTATACATTTTCTTAATCACACACTCACACACACACACACACACACAACTGTGCCATAATTAATGGGAAGGTCTCATTAAGCCCAACAGGCACAAAACGACTTGCCAAGAATCACCAAATACACACATAAAGGATGCGAGCTCTCGCGTGTAAATTTCAATCTCAAGCGAACAGTGTGAGGAGCGTGATAATGCTGATTATGCTTAGAGTGAATAACCAAGCAGTCATTAGCTTAGAGCTGTACACCCCTTCGTCTGGAAATCTGTCATGACAGCCATGTTGCAGTGAATCACAGTTTGAAGCTAATCATTCAAATAAGGGGAGTGTTTCAAACGCCAGCATAGATTGAGGACTACGCCACTGTCACTGCCATTAAAACTCGTCTCAGTACGTTAAAAAGAGCAGTTGAAGATCAGAGTTTCATCCTTAATTAGCTCAGATGTATTGTACATTGAACATATTGTTGCTTGCAGGAATTCAGGAATTCAGGCAGTCAACTCAGCAGTGAGCCGCACGCAGCAGGACCAGGATGTCCATTTCAGGATTGGCCATTAGCGTCACCTCACAGCAGAGGTAGCCTTTTTCTTTTCGTCTGAAGATGAGCTGAGTCTTTAATCACGCAATTCTCACTCCTATAAATCTATGAAGATGCAGTGATGCAGTGAAAATGTGATGATTATATCATCTTTGTCTATAAATAGTTATGAGTACCCAAACCTAAGATGGTTTGCAGGTTTTAGCTGGTTTAAGCTGGTCTGGATGGTCATTTCTACCTGACACTACCTGCATTTCAGGATCAGAATGAAAAATTATTGTAAATATTACTGAACACTTTGAAGTATACTGTATACTACTTACTATAAAAAAATAGTATGTAAAACATTATGCATCGCAGTATGTATTATGAAAATAAACAAATGAAGTTATCATCTCTAATGTGGTGTGAGGGCACTCAAAAGAAATGATATATATATATTTTATATTTTTATATATTTTATATATAATTTAAAATGTAATCTATTCCTGTGATCAAAGCTTTTTTTAAGTCAAATCATTACACCATTTTTCAGTGTCACACAATCCTTCAGAAATCATTCTAATATGCTGATTTGCTGTTCAAGAAACATCTATTATTGTCATTATCAATATTTAAAACAGTTGAGTATATTTTTTCAGGATTCTTTGATGAATAGAAAGATTTAAAGATCAGCAGTTATCTGACATCTTTTTGGGAAATAAATTATAGAAATTAATACTTTTATTTAGCAAGGATGCGTTAAATTGATGAAAAGGGATGAAGACATTTATAATGTTGCAAAAGATTTCTATTTCAGATAAATGCTGTTCTTCTGAACTTTCTACTCAAGGAAACCTGAAAAAACATCCTTCTCAGCTGTTCAACATAATAATAATAATGTTTATTGAGCAGCAAATCAGAAAATTAGAATGATTTCTGAAGGATCATGTTACTGGAATAATGATGTTGTTAAATATTCAGCTTTAAAATCACAGGAATAAATTACATTTTAAAATATATTCAAATAGAAAACAGTTATTTTAAATAGTAAAATATTTCCAAATTTGACTGTTTTGCTGTACTTTGGATCAAATAAATGCAGGCTTGATGAGCTTCTTTAAAACTTCTTTCAAAAAACATACAAAAGAAACTTCTGACTGGTATAGTATATTTGTCTTATTTTTATATTTTCAGTTTTCATTTTACATTTAGATAAAATGTTACTACTTTTGTTACATGCTTTTGTCATTTTTCTCTTTTTATTTTTAGCATTTTTTTATTTTTGTACTGTTTAACTCATTTTCATTTAAGTTTTAGTAATTTAGTAATTTTTAGTAATCTTTGTTTTTTAAGTGTGTTACCAATATTTCAATATTTCTTATTTTCATTTACATTTTTTTTGTTTCGTTCTAACAACTTTTTAATTTAAGTGTAAATTTCTTAACTAATATGTATACTTGAATATACTAATGTGTACATTTTATTTCAGCTTTATTTTATTTACCAATTTTAAACAATTTTAGTTGTATTTAACACTACAACAGCTGTTGTTGTCGCTATCTTTAACTGTCATTTCACAGTCTCATTGTATTTGCAATAGCCATTTACCATTTCTGCCATATATATGGCATATATCAGAAATCGCAAGAATAGTATAATCATATGTTACAAATTCAGTCAATTCACATATGACATATGGCAGGAATAGTAAGAGTAGTATAGAAGAATGTTATAACTTCAGACCTTGTTTTTTTAGTCTGAGTTGTTGAAGTGCATCATTGGTAGTGCCTCATTGCGTTTTTCAGTGTGAACACACCACTTTCACTATTTACACTACCAAATGGCACAGAATAGTGAAGTATCAAAAATGGGAAGCAGTTTAAAATGTGTAAGGCCCATTCACACCTTGATCTATAACCACACCTCAAGCTCTTTAAAGTCAGATTCTGATTGGCTGTCAATGTCGCTAGGAAAAAAATGTTCAAAAATAGTTTTAACCTTTTCATTCCTCTGTGTAATTATCGTTATAGTTATGGTGTGGACGTTCATATTCTTATACAATTAGAACAATTATAAAAAATTTATAGCCACCCTTCATGGTGTGAACAGGCCTTGCATTTAATTCTAGACAGAAGTATACTTTCGTAGATATACAGTGCCTTTTAGTACTTATCTAGGATCCTAATTTAAAACTAGATTCTTTTAAGCACACGCTTTAATCCTAAATCCCACTGAAACCACAAAACAGCTCTCCGATCAGCAATAAACGTCCACTTATACTTAAAAAACAAGCATATCCTGCCAGATGTACCCACCTGTGTCTCATCTTGCACAGCGCGGTACTGCTCCTTCCACACTACTATTTTGGACGCCTCGTCTTTGCGCAGCGCACGTTCCTTCTTCAGCTCCGGGCTCCAGAAGCTTTTGATGGAGCTCATGGAGGAGCTGAGCTTGCTCTCCTTCACCTCGATCTCCTTCCGAAGGAGCTCATTCTCCCTCAGCACTTCCTTGAGCTGGGCTTGGAGCTCCATGATGGTGTTGTCCCTCGCCTGACGTAGCGAGTGAGGGACGGTTGACGCCGCATGGAGCTCCCCTCCAAAGCCCATGGAGTCGGTGGACACCGCCGGCACCATGGCCATGTCCGGCGTGCTGCCCGTAACCGTTCCTCGGACCCCGTAAGGAATGCTGCCTCCAAAGCGTCCCGTTGCTACACCGCTCTTAGGGAGGTCAGAGGAGGTGCCGATCGCAACCTCGTTGTCGCTCATGTACATCGGACCTGACGTGGCGTAGGCCGCATTGAGAGACTGGATGTTCTCCATAGACAACGTCTTGCCTCCAGAGCCGCCCGGGCCTCCGCCACTGCCCCCCATGCTGTTGGTGCGACGGTGGCCCATACGGGGTGACCGAGGCAGCCGCGGCGAGCGTCCAGAGTTGCCCTGATTGTTTCTGCCGCTGCCGTGATTACTGTCCATTTTGCTCACCGAGCGTGAACTTCCGTACATATTGGCAGGCTTAGAGTGCAAGCAAGGGAACCCACAAAAAATTTAATGCGAAGGAATGTGCTAATAAACAGGCCAGGTCATCTTCACCTCAAGTATAAGGAATGTGATCTCTCAAGCAAAGACTGGTCTTCTGTATCTTTCTGTCAAATGGAGCCACTCTGGTGACCTGTAAAATGAAATAAAAACCCTCAAAAAACACAAAATACATAGTTTTGGGGCAAAAATGCATCAGATATTTAAGATATAAGGTTCTTCTTTGAACATTTTTCATTTATTATATCTACCATTTAGTATGTGACCCTTGACCACTTATGTAGCATGGGAATTTTTGTATCAATAGCCAAAAATACATTGTATCGAATTAACGATTTTCCTACCATAAATATATAAAAACTTAATTTTTGATTAGTAATATGCATTGCTAAGAACTTAATTTGGACAACTTTAAAGGCAACTTCCTTTTTTTTTTTTTTTTGCACCCTCAGATTCCATTTTCAAGTAGTATCTCAACCAAATATTGTCCTATCCTAACAACCCATACATCAATGGATGGGACACAAATATCTTTTTTTTTATGGCAAAAATCATTAGGATATTAATTAAAGATCATGTTCCATGAAGATATTTTGTGAATTTCCTACCATAAATATGTCAAAACTTAATTACTGATTTGTAATATGCATTGCTAAGAACTTTATGTGGACAATTTTAAAGGTGATTTTGTTAATATGCTGATTTTTTTGCACCATCAGATTCCAGATTTTCAAATAGTTGTATATAGCTTATTTATTCAGTCATTTTTTTTCTTTCTTAATTATGATTTATGACTGGTTTTGTGGTCCAGGGTCACACATTTTATTCTAGGCCTACCAAGGAATGGGTTCAGTCATTGGTTGTACAAAACCCCAAATTACCTGTTGCTCTCAGATGTGAGTTTTGTAATATGCGTTAGTGTTTATTGTGTTATGATATCTTGTGCATCATTTACAGCTATATTTCCATGTAATTCTAATTTGATTTAGTAGGTATACATATAATTACAGCTATAAATTTTAATTTTGAGACTTGCTATGTTTAAAAATATGCAAAAAAGCTTAAAATCAATTCCAGGCAGCAAATAAAGTAAATCTTTGACACTGGGTTTAACAAACAGCAAAGATTAAAAAGCTATATGTTCAGTCAGTTTTTCTCCACACCACTTCTACTATAAACTTGGTATTGTTCGTAATTTTATTACACTTACAGTCAAACCCAAAAATATTCAGACACCAGATATAATTTTTCATATTCCTTTACTAGTGGGTATAGGACATACATCTTCATACAGTGGACTACCAGTAAAATTAATAAAAAATTTGGGACCAAAAATTATTTAGACACTTTGACCTGACCATGTTTTGCTTAAGTGTTTTTTCTTTAATTGCTAATGCGGCCTTTTTACACCCCAGACTGAACAAAATGAAGCATTTCTTGGTAATTGGTCAACAAAGTATTGATAGTTGTGTAAACATTGTCATACTAACAGCTGTCTGGGTCATTTTTGGTTGATTGTAATCCATTACATACCTTTCTATCAAAGTTATCTGACATTATCAAGATGAATTTGTTTTGACACAGTTCATGACACCTGTCATATTTTACCATTTTGAACTATAGTGAACAAATCGTGATAATTTGAGAAATGCTGAAGGTGTCTGAATACATTCTTATTTGATTGTATCTCAATATAAATCTGGCTCGTGCTATAGACAATCCCTCCCATATACAAAAATAATTCACAAGCTCGATAATGTAATAACGCTTCTCCCATTTACACACCGAATGAGTGAATCGAAGGAAAGGTGGGATTTTATTGTAGGTTCACACTCCAAGGTTATCAAACATATAATGTCAACGGCTAAGCCAACGTTATTATGGGATACTCAGCTGATGATTTCTATCCTAAAATAACAGATATTCACTGTCCATCGCTGTCGATTCAGTAATGCTGTTGTATTTAGGTGAAGGCTATTCACAGCGCTGACAAACCAAGCAGAAGCTTCGGCATTTCCCACACACAACGTCAATAAGACTTGCAAATGCGCAAAATTACAGACTACAATTCGTGTATCAGTACAATTTAGATTTCGGATATACTAAACGTAATGTTCAGTAAAATTCAGCCCTGCAATCGCTCAGCCACAATCCTGAGCATCCTCCCTCAATGTCCTTCTTCTCCACCATTGCATGGCTTAACACATTTGCCTTCTCTTTTGTTACTAATAGCTGTCCAGCAAATGCGACAGTAAATGAGAGGCGCTATTTGAACATTGCTATATGTAGATATTGAAATAACCGTAACATATACGAGAATTTCCTATTTTATTATAAACCACAATAGGTTATTTTCCAAAAAATCTTCATACCTTTTGAAGCTGGTCTGTTTCATCCGATACGTAACGACCGTCTATCCAGTAGATGTCTAACAGAGAGGAAGCGGCCTGTTTTTCTTTGTATTGCTTTATGATTTTATTATTTGCAGCCACACACCAGCATCTTCCCAGAGCTGGAGGACTTCAGTGACGTAACGCCTACGCTGCGCGCTCACAACACTCGCCTCTGAAATGCCAACGCCATGCTACGAAGGTCATTTTATTATAAAAAAAAAAAAAAAATCGTACAAATATTATATCTCACAAAAATGACATTAAAATATCCAACTTCTTTAAGTAGTATGCATTTTTAAGAACTTATATTATTTTAATATTTAAACAAATGTTTCGATTTCTTATTTGTAATTCGTCTAAATTTGAAAAAATATCTATAGTTAGTTAAAAAAAAATACAAATAAATCAGTGTCCTGCATATGCCATGATATGTCCTAAAAATAATATTTTTATTTGCATCTCCGAATAATCATCCTGCCCCAAACCATGCACTTCAAAGCCACACTTTATCACCTCCCAGTCAGTTTATAGATAGAGAATAGAGATAAGCGCTAGTTGGTGGGGTTTGATCCCTCTTAAAGGGACAGTTCACACAAAATGGACATTGTGTCATCATTTAGGCTACTCACACTCTCATGCTTTGTATATGTGCTATATGCTCCCATGTGTTTTATTTAACCATGATATGCAAATCTACTCTACTCAAATCGCAACTTACGTCCATGCCTACTGTATCTTATTAACTCAGTTCTATTTCATTCTGCTTCTTAACCCTGTAAACCTGACATATTAAATAATCAGAAAAAAAATAATGGAATAGTTAACTGAACCTTTTAGAAAAAATAAAGCCTAATATTTGTGAATGTGTTTTATGTTTTGTTTTGTATTTAATACATGAGGCTTTTATAGCTCTTATAGTATCATGAGAATACTGAGGAGTAAAAAAACACCTCAGTTTTATTATGAAATTATGATTATAATGTAAATCAATGATATTCGTATAACAAACTACTTACATAAAATACATACTATCAGTTGCATATAATAACAACAGTATGTCTTAGTATATGTAAATGCTTGATCAAAGCTCTGTAGTGTTTATTGTGGTGGAAAAATAAAATGCAATACAATGATGATTAAGAAATGTGTAATATTTGAAACATTTGAAACATGTTTATTTATTTATTTTTTTTAAAAAGAAAAAATTATGTATCAAGTAAACCTTTAATGTTCAAAATATTATATATAATTATATTTAAATATATTTTAAAATTTAATTCCTGTGATTTCTAAGCTGAATTTTACTCCAATCATATGATCCCTCAGAAATCATTCTAATTTTCTGATTTGCTGCTCAAAATCATTTATTATTATTATTATGTTGAAAATTATGTTGAGTAGATTTTTTTTTTCAGGTTTCTTTGATGCGAAAGTTCAGAAGAACAGCACTTATCTGAAATAGAAATGTTTTATAACATTATAAATGTCTTTATCATCACTTTTGATCAATTTAAAGCATCCTTGCTAAATAAAAGTATTAATTTCTATAATTTCTTTTCAAAATAAAAAAATATATATACTGACTTCAAACTTTTAAATGTATAGTGTATAATGGTAAATTGCAAAATCTTTTTATTTCATAAATGCTGATCTTTGGATCTTTCTAATCATTAAAAAATCCTGAAAATGTACTCAAATGTTTTAAATATTGATAATAATGTTTCTTGAACAGCAAATCAGCATATTAGAATGATTTCTGACGGATCATGTGACACTGAAGACTGGAGTAATTATGCTGAAAATGTAGCTTTGATCACAGGAATAAATTACATTTTTAAATATATCAAAATAGAAAGCAGTTATTTTAAATAGTAAAAATATTTCTAAATATTACAGTTTTTGCTGTGCCTTAGATCAAATAAATACAGGCTTGGTGAGCAAAAGAGGCTTCTTTAAAAAACATTAAAAATCCTATTATTTATTTGATGTATTTATTTGAAGGAATTTTTTGATCCAACTTTTTTTCTAGATTAATAAAAGATGCATTTTTCCTGTACCTTTTATTTGATTCTATTTGCTAGCAAGCTAGATGTCTGTAAATAATATCATTTATTTTGTGTACCATTTGAAGGTTTGGTGTTTTTAAGCGTACATATTGAGAAAAGTGAATAAGTAAACCTGCTCTTTTTTGCAATTACATTAGTTAGGGTAAAGTGGCAAATGTTTGCTGCTGTAAAATTCGACCTCTTGAGAAGTTATCGTGACATACAGTGTTACACTGAGAATAAAACATTCACTTTCATTTTATGAAAAAGCATGCAATGAAAGTGAACGGTGACTGCGGCTTGCTTTCTGCCTGACTTCTCCTTTTTGTGTTTCACTGAAGAAATAATACAAGTGTTCACAGAATTATTTTCGAGGGAACTGTTTCTTTAAAACACGGTTGGAACGTACATGCGTCCGACGTTTCAGCAGGCGGCGCTCTTTTCTAACTGTACGACATTACTCGAATAAAGACAAGCAGAGGGGGAGTGGACAGAGTCCGGGGTTATTGTTGATCACAAAACCGGTTTGTTCATGTTGCATGTATTTCTGCGATGCCGAAAATGTAGGGAATCGATGGCATGCAGATTACGTAGCCTTGAACTCTGCGCCTGCAAATCGTCTTCATCTGTTCGGGATCTTTCGCTGTCAACAATAGAGCCACAAAGCGCTCGGGAGCGCGCTGCACCCAAAGCCAAGTTTCGCGTCGGCATATATGGATATAGTCTCGAAGCTTTTCAAATATTGTTTCGTATCCTGTTGATGTGAATACGGCAACGTCAACTTGAACTGCATCTTTTGCCCGCACGACGTCATGCAGAAGATGAGTGTACAAGGAAGATGAATCGAGGTCAGTTGAAAGGGAATAACAAAGAGAACCTGCTCTGCAGTCTCGCGAGCAACCATTAGCGGAAGCGGCACGTTGTTGTAGTGTTTGACATTCGAACTTCGCAGTGAGAGGGTTTAGAGCTCAGGCACGGTAACCGACGTTTAGCCATTTTGACCGACATTTACTGGATAAAAATTACGTTAAGCGTGAGACGTCGAGCTTTTCTTGTGCTTCGCGCCGCATAAACGTTATTTCAAATACTGAGCACGCGCGTTTGGGGAATTACCGGTTAAACCTGGAGTTGGCCGTTGGTTATTCACCGATAACTGAAGAAGATGACGACGACACTTAACATTATGGTAAGTTTTCGTCTTAAATGTGGATACAAAATAGTAAATAGTGAAACTAAACGATGTAGTGCCTAATATTTATTTATTTATCAGTAACGTTAACATTGGTTAACCTTGGTTGTAGCTCCTTTATGTTAACGAGTTATAAAAATTGGAAAAAGATTCTCTTAAAGGGTAACGTAAATAACGTTAGTTCTTCTCAATTTATATTTTATTTACTCATTCATTCACTCATTATTATGTCGCTCCAACCCCACATGAACACAATATAAAGGAAAAAAGGAAAATAAATCAATTTCGTACTTTTCCATGATTGTGAATGGGGAGTCTTTCAAGCTTAGAAAAGACGCAAGTCACGATAAAAGTATCATAAAACTAACGTTAGTTCACAAACTCTGGCTATTTTCCAATTCTTCTAGAGTCTTATGATAGTTTAAGAAACTGACTTTGAAAAAAATGGAGGCTTGACATCTCAAATCATTCCTTCTCACTGTTTGAAGGAAAAATCCTGAGTAAGTTACTTTCTTCAGTATTGTACTTTTTCTGTTTCTTGAAAGAAAAACAAGATACTACTACTGTTTAAAATGTTTTTCTTTTTATTATTTGAAACCTTAGACGATTTTGTGTTCACACATGGCAGGGACAAATCTAATTTACTAATCCCTCAACATATGGTCACTGTCCTGAGGACTGATACTGTTTTTAAAAGCTGATACTGATTTTTAAAAGCATAGATATAGCGTAAATTACTTTGGTTGTTTGTTTAAATTGGATTAGAGTTCTATAAATTGTGAAAAGTTAACTCAAACCAAAAATGATTCAGACACCAGATATAATTTTGCATTTATTTTTTTTTTTAATAGTGGGTGCAGGACAGTATAGTTCATTTATGTAAGTGAGGATAGCAAAATAAAGTAAACTGTGACATACTATACCCAAAAAATCTTCATACAGTGGACTACCTACAGGTAAAATGTATACATTTGGGCAAAAAGTTTTTTTTTCCCTTTAATTGCTAATGCAAACTTTTTACACCACAATCTGAACTTATTAAGCATTGTTTGGTAATTGGTCAAAAGTGTTGGTAGTTGTTTAATATTGTCATTCTAACAGTTGTCTGAATTTTTTGGTTGATTGTAGGCTATTACATACCTTTCTATCAAAGTAATCTGACATCAAGATGAAGTTGTTCTGACACAGTTTAACTCTGAGTTCTTGTCATATTTTATTACCATTTTCTAAACTGTAGTGAATAAAATCTGGTAATGTGAGAAATGTGTCTGAATAATTTTTGGTTTGACTATATATTTGCTAGTTGGAAATTGTTTTAAATTTGCTTTGAGGAAAAAAAAATATCAAAGAGTTACTTCCTTCTACTCTCTTTATCTAAAAGTTTCAGTTCGACTGTTCTATTTTTACAATAATAAAAAGTAACATCCTGTCTTTTTAGTTGGTGATTGTAAACTCTTATTAACCCCTTTGAATTGGTTAATATTTGCTAGGTTTTGGAAATGTCATTGCCTTGTGTACATGCAGCCATTTACGTTAAGTGTGGCTAACCACCTTGGTTAAATTATATTTTGTGTCTTTTTCAGTGAATCAGACGAAACGGTTAAACTTTGTGCTCTGGCACGACCTTGGGGTTGAAAGTGATCATTACGTTTATCAGCAGGCTACTGCCCTGCCCCCTCAGAAGACCCCCTATGTGGATTGAATTGAATACACCCCACAGTTTCACACAGGATGGATGAGCTGGATGTGAGGTCTCCTTTTTGTCATCATCAACAACAACAACAACAACAACATATTTTGATCTGTGCATGGATCCTGCGCTACTTTTATCACCAAGCACTTCCTGTGCTGCTCTCCAACACTTTAGTTTGTAAGAGTATTGACTTTATCTGAACTGCTGTTTTGAGAGGAGAGAGGTTTGGCAAGTTTTCACTTGGTTTGAAGCAACCTCTTCTCATTATCAAATATTTATCCCGCTTTTTTTTTCCCATGCATGGATAGAATATAAGGTTTGACCCGACTTCTTGCTCCACTCTGTGGTGAAATGTCAGAAAATCTCAACGACAATATGGTCAAGTTCCTTTCCCCCCCTTCGAAGAACATCAACGGCTCCAGCTCAGACACGCTGGTGGGCGAGCGGTTAGGTGTCGAGGTCCGCCGTCGCCATCACACCATGGAGCGCGAACTACTGAAGGCTGAGCATCGTTTCTTTCGTCGCAGTGTCATCAACGACTCCAACGCCACGGCGCTGGAGCTGCCCAGCAAGAATGCAATCCTACCCATCACAACGGACTCCTATGATCTTGTTTGTGAACCTCCTGTCTTGGAAACCAAAGCTGCTTCAGTGGCCATACTATCTGACGGATTGGTTGCACCAGAAAAGCAGGAGGATGACAGTGTCGAGACAGCCGTAGAGTCAGTGCCGGTGTCGATTACGAATACCGCACATATTTCTGCAGAAGCACCACGTTCAGTTGCGCAGTTAAAGTGTAGAGATAGTCTTGATGCAAAACGAGAGGATGAGAAAGAGGACGATGAAGAAGGTAAAGAGAAGACAAGAAATAAGGCAGAGTTGCGGGATGCGAAGGCGGAGCCGGAGGACAATGAGGAAGTTGAGACAAACGCGGTTGGGACATCGCCGGATGGCCGCTTCTTAAAGTTCGACATTGAGATTGGACGCGGCTCTTTTAAGACGGTCTACAAGGGTCTGGATACTGAAACCACAGTGGAGGTGGCATGGTGCGAGTTGCAGGTACGTTTCTTGTATTTTGTAGTGGCTTTTTTTAGTGACTCTTTTTTAAGTCTTTGTTTAAGCATTAGAGGCCATGAACTAGGGCTGCATGATAAATAGTATGCAATTGTCATGCGCAACTTATCAGTAAAGCCAGTTCTGTGATTAGTAGTAAATCTCCATCACGTGCGTTCAGATGAGCAGCATTTAATACACAGCTGTAGATCGCTGAAAAGCTAGGCAATATCGCATTCATAATCAAATGCGATTCATCTGCGTTTATGAACGCGATATTGCGTAGCTTTTCAGCCATCTACGGCTCTGTGTTTTAAATGCAGATCCATCTGTACGAGATGGATCTGCAATGGAGATTCTCAACAAACTCGACACAAGGACGACAAAAATTAATGGAAGCAGCAACAAACGTGAAACTAACCTTGAGTTATTATCCAAAAATGAAGTTGTCGGCAAAAAAGGTAGCAGGAATTCAGTTATATGGAAGTGGTTTGTTATTTGAAAAGCATGCTCATAATGGAAGCGGCGCGGTCACAACATGCTCGTTTTTTCAGGCACATCTGCACTGCATCGAGAACATCTCAACTTTTCAGAACCAACCAATCAATCCGCTTCATCCTTTTCCATAGCAACCATTTTAAATACATTTGGTAGTAGAGCTACTGCAAGAGATTTTTAGTGCTAGAAATTCATTTATTCCTTTGCCTAAACTTCCACGTCTTCATAGAGAGCACAGATCCTGGTTGCTTAGCAACTGAAGCTACAGAGCACTTTGGAAAGGAGGAGAAAGTGGCACGCATAGCATTTTCCGTGCGTTTTAGGCGCTTCATGTGAATGGCTTAATCTACCTCTTAAAGCCAGACACTGTAGTCTTCCTGACAAAAAAAAAAAAATTAAAAGTTTGACTAAGTGCCACTCAGTGGACATTTCACATCGGATATGTCACGAAACGTACATGGCAGTACGTATTTTGCGTCATGCCAAAACATTCCCATAGTTACGTTTTCGTCATAAGGTCAGACTCAATAATGTCAACAGATTGCTTAAAATCGCCACAAATAGAATTGCACAAATTTGTCCTCATACAAAACTCATGCAAGAATTGCGACATTGCTTGATTAAAATTCAAGAAGCTATGATTTTGTTGAATAAATATGAGCGTGGCAGATGTGTCGATGTATCTCTGAAGGGAACCGACTGTTTTCGGAAGAGTGACTATGGCTGTTAAAGTATAATTTACGAGCGCAGCGCTGCTCTGTGTACAGCCGTTCTTGGAGAAGCTGCTGTATTTCTGCTTTTCCAAAAGCGCCACCTACTGGCAGAAAATAAGCATTTTAATCAGCCCATCTGCTGTTTTCGTTCAGGCCACTGTGAAAATTTTTAAGCAGCAAACATGCAGTTGTTAATGTGAACCAGGGGATAGCTAATAGGCTCTAATATAAAAATCTCAATAAGACTAGTAAGATATATTAATGTTAATATAATAATTAACATGATAATTGATACTTCTGACTTTTTCTTAAAAATGGTTTAAAGGATTAAATGTGAAGTTTTTATATAATGTGAAGAACATTTTATAAAGCTTTGTGTTTGTAAAAACCTGTATCTGAACTGTAAATCATGTACAGTCATGTTACAGTATATCTTAGGCACTACTCATCATAGTAATTTTCTTTTAAATTAAATTACATTTAAAAAAAATCTGCAGAACCTTAATGTTAACTTTTTTAACTCTCATTTACTGCTCCTTTGATCCAGTTGAATACTGAAAAATATTTTCCAAGAATATTTTTTCATAAATCCCCGAAAATCATGTTCAAACGAAGGTTGCCAAATGTGCTATGAAAAGTAGAGATGTTGTTGGGGGAGATAATTAATTATGTAAATAAAGTTCTTTGTCAGTTTAGAACTGACAGTAGTTCTGTCTTTAAAGGTTTACAAGTTGTCATTAAATTTCGCTATGGAGAAAAAAAAATGCAGTTTTTGCTTTTGAAATCTGAGTGTTATGCTTTATGGGTAGGATGTCACAACTTTTGACAGCTAGGATAACAAAGTACAACACTTGACGTTGTTGGCACTCTTGATCTGTCCGCTGATGGTGATAAATCACTATCTGATCTGCTTAATTGGGACTAAAGTAAATTTTCATTCTCTGAAACTGACAACCCTGTCTTGAGGCCTTTCCGGTACAGCGCCTTTTAATGACAGTCTTATGACTAGTCAGTTTGATTTTAACTTCAATGCCCCACCTACAGCTTTCCAAATGATGTGTCATCAGCTTGTATTGTTCATGATTAATGTAACTATATAATCTCTTTAGAAAAAGGAAACACTTTTTTACTAGTCCTTCTGTCACACCTTTGGAGCGTCTCACCTCTGAGGCATTTCAACACACACCCCTGACACTTTACTCATCTGGCATTTGGCCAGTGTTTTTATAGCTCTCATCTTTGGCCGCAGCCCCGGCATTGTAGTATTAGCATCCTTGAATAGAAAATCCTCATTTCCTAATTAGTTTATTTTAGACTGCCAGATGTGCATTGGAAGATGTGTGGCATATGCAGTTAATCATAGATAGTGTTTATTTAGGTGCAATTTGAGACTGTAGAATTGCAGTGGAAATGGGGGGGGGAAATTATCATTAGCCATTTCAGATCTTTCAGTTTGACTTTATTTCTTTGGAATTGCAATTTCTATAATGCATTGTGAATTTACACTACTGTTTGTAAGTTTAGGGTAGGTAAGAATTCTCATGTCTTCAAATGCTGCATTTTTACATGATAAAAACGGTAATATTTTGAAATATAATTATTTCTGTTTACTGTTTAATACATTTTAAAATGTAATTTATTCCTGTGATCAAAGCTAAGTGTTCATCAGCTGTTACTCCAGTCTTCAGTGTCACATGATCCTTCAGAAATCATTGTAATATGCTGATTTGCTATTCAAGAATGTTTTTTTTTATTATGTTTATTGATGGTATTTAAAATGGTTGAGTACATTTTTTCTGAATGTTTTGGTAAATAGGAAGATCCAAATGTCAGCATTCATCTGAAATATATACATTTATATATAGTATATATATATACTTATATATATTTGGAAAGAAATGATGGAAATTATTACTTTTATTTAGCAAGTGCTTTAAATTGATCAAAAGTGATGATAAAGACATATTTCAGTTTCAGATAACTGCTGTTTTTCTGAACTTTCTATTCATCAAAGAAACCTAAAAAAAATTACTCCGCTGTTTGCAACATAATAATAGTAAATATTTTTTAAGCAGCAAATTAGAATATTAAAATAATTTCTGACGGATCGTGATACTGGAGTGTGCTAAAAATTCAGCTTTGAAATCACAGGAATGGATTACTTTGTAAAATATTTTTAAATAGAAAATAGTTATTTTAAAAGGTAAAAATATTTCAAAATTGTACTGTTTTTGCTGTACTTCTGATCAAATAAATTCAGGCTTGGTGAGCAGAAGAGTCTTTAAAAACATTAAAAATCTTTATACTGGTAGTGTATTTTATTTTCTTATAATACTTTTTTTTTATTATTTTGGGACAGAAACAGGTTTTTATAAATTGCAGTCTTTAGCCATTTACATTCTTTCCTCTAATTATTTCAAATAGATTTTTGATCATTTACGAATCGTGAGAACCATGAGCTTTTGCACTCATTCCACTTTTATTGGTTTATGATATGATAAAGGCATGAGTAATGAGGTGTGCTTGCACAGAGAGCATGCTGACACTGGCCAACTACATAGCAACAGCACCTCTGTCGGAAAATCACTGGCTCATAAGTTGTATGGCCCACTTCTAAGAAGTCTGTTTGCATTCAGAGACCTTCATTTTGTCTTCATCGTGTAGAGGAAGTTTTTTTTATGTACCAATGTGCCGCAGAGGTGCGATTTTAGAAAGTAGGTCAAGTTCAACCACCAAAGCAATTGTAATCTCCTGTGTGAAGTATGGTGAGCTGGTTTGCCAAGGCTTGACTCGGCTGCTGCTCTTCTCCACCCCCTGCTGCTATTTCTTTTGCAGAGAGCGATGACGAGGCAACACCACGTGAGCTGCAGTTCTGCTGCTCATGCCCCTCAGGCGTAGCCAGCTCATGCACTGAGCTGAAACAAAAGCCTCTCTCTCGTTCTGTTTTGCTCTTTTTTTTTTTTTTTTCATTTCATGTCTCGCTGTCTCTATTTTTGTCTCCCAGCCTGTCTTGTGTGATACAACAGCATGTGCTATATGCTGCAAGTTCGCACTGCTGCAGAAAAGGGAAGGGCCTGTGTATCTCCCCCACAAGGCCATCTGTCTTCAGCGCCTTATGTTAAACTCAGGGATATTCCCCTCCCACATTTCTCTCCTTTCTTTTCTCACATGCTAAACACATTTAAACAATATGTAGGTCACCACAAAAAGAAAATGAAAATGGATCTCAGATGCTTCTCTTTTTTACAGAAGTTCCCTTCTGTATGCGTCCAACTTGATACACCACATTAAATACTCTGGTTAAACTGTTCAGCCAGATAATTGAGTCATCGTTTTGAGTGCATGCCACTGACTTTCAAGCAACTACTTGAGTTTCGTTCCAGTTGTCCTGCATTTGCTTTTCGCCCTGCATTTGATCCCTTTAACTGACCCCTGTAAATCCATTTAAGCTTCTGCAGTAACGTTAAACTGTTTAAAGATTTCTTTTCCCAGTTGATATGATTTGTACTGGGTAACTTTTTAAGTCAAATAATTATTTAATAATAATTATTTTAATGTTTTTTTTTTTTGTTTTTTTTTTAAGACATCTCTTCTGCTCACCAAGCCTGCATTTATTTGATCTAAAGTACAGCAAAAACAGTAAAATGTTGAAATCTTTTAAAGTAACTTTTCTATGAATATATTTTGAAATGTAATTTATTCTGTGATTTCAAAGCTGAATGCTTAGCTTCATTACTCCAGTCACGTGATCCTTCAGAAATCATTCTAATATTTTGATTTGCTGCTTAAAAAACTTTTTTTTTTATGTTGAAAACAGCTGAGCAGATTTTTTTTTTTTTTTTTTTTTTTTCAGGTTTCTTTGATGAATAAAGTTCAGAAGAACAGCATTTATCTGAAATAGAAATCTTTTGTAACATTCTAAATGTCTTTATCATCACTTTTGATCAATTTAAAGCATCCTTGCTAAATAATAATTATTATTATTATTATTTTTTTTTTTCTAAAAAAAAAAATGTACTGACTACTGACTTTTACTCATTTTTGAACAGTATAGTGTATAGTGTATAATGTTGCAAAAGCTTTTTATTTCAGATAAATGCTGATCTTTGGATCTTTCTATTCAAAGAATCCTGAAAAAAATTACTTAACTGTTTTAATATTAATAGTAAAAATAAAAAATTGTTTCTTGAACAGCAAATCGGCATATTAGAATGATTTCTAAAGGAATATGTGCCACTGAAGATTGGAGTAATGCTAAAAATGTAGTTTTGATCACAGGAATAAATTACATTTTCAAATGTATTCAAATAGGAAACAGTTATTTTAAATAAGAAAAATATTTTTTAGCAATTTAACACATCCTTGTTGAATAAAAGTATTAATTTCTTTCTGAAAAAGTAAATAAATTTACTGACAGCAAACTTGTGAACGGTATTGTATATTGTTACAAAAGATTTCGATTTCAAATAAATGCTGTTCTTTTTTACTTTCTATTCATCAACAAATGCTGAAAAAAAGCATCAGAGTTGCCAAAAAATATTAAGCAGCACAACTGCTTCCAACATTGATAATGAATCGGCATATTAGAATGATTTTTGAAGGATCATGTGAGACAGAAGACTCAAATAATGGCTGCAGAAAATTCAGCTTTGCATCACAGGAATAAATTACATTTTAAAATATAAGAAAATAGTTTATTAAATTGTAATAATATTTCACAATATTACTGTATTTTTGATCACATTAAGGCAGCAGTAATAAGCATAAGACACTTGTGTGCATGACTTTTTTTTGTAACATTAGTCATTATAGTTTAGAAATAGGTCACACAGATCTTAACCAGAACCATTCACAAAGCATGTGACCTCCATGTGTTCACTGATTAACATTACTGACTGACAGCTGAGTGTATGAATGTCCAAACTACCCTTACAACCGCTAGGACCGTTGCACTCTATCCTAACCTATTTAACTACATTTGTCAGTTTTTAATTATTTGTTAAACATATTTCAAGGTAATTTGTTTCAGATCCTCTCACTAATCTTAATTCCTCATCTCCTGTCTGAAGTGGTATGTGCCCTCACACGTGAGCCGGATTCATGCCAGGAGCTTTATCCTCATAACGGAGTTCAGTGTACGGGCCGCCCCTTCTTTAGCAAAATGCTCCCACGCTTCTCTGGCCTGGTCCCATAGGCCACAGAGTGCTCTGCATATTTGGAGTAGTCCAAGAGGAAAGGAGAGAAAGTAGGTCTGTTGTAGGGTGGGGTGTAAAGCAGAGTCCCCTTTCCTCTAAACCCACATCATTCAGCACTAAAATTGCTTTCTACAGGGCTTTTCTCTGTTAAGGCATTGTGTTAAAGATCACTAATTGTGTTAATTGTGGACATGTGAGCAGTTACAGAAGTTTAACCCTAACTTAGGGTGAAAGCCTGTCCCTGCCGGGCTTGGCAAAGGCAAACTCACGGCTGAATGTTTTTCATTCCAGAGATGGCAGCTGACCGCACCAAATGTAGGTCAAGTATGAATCTCCAGTTGGAAATGAGTGCATTTTTTAACTGTACTCGGACACGCACAGTAAAACAGTCACACTGATGGATTTAGTTTCATTGTAGATTATATTATTAGTGCTACACCATCTACTTTGATTGCAAATGAGTTTTTTGCAAGCAGCAGTGTTTCCCCCTTGATGAAACCACAATTCAGCACACACCAAGAAGAGTCACAGAGGTGTTAAAAGCAGTTGGGTGGGTGTTTTGTAAGAAAGGTCTAAATCTAGTTAAAGCACTGCAGTTTTTATGTGGCATCTATTTTTGGTTATTTAGTCACACCAAAATGTATTCAGACACCTTTAACATTTCTCACATTATCAGAGTTCGCTATAGCTTAGAAAATGGTAATAAAATATGAATAGAACTCCATTAAACTGTGTCAGAACAAATTCTTCTTGATAATGTCAGATAACTTTGATAGAAAGGTATGTAATGGATTACAATCAACCAAAAATTCTAACTGTTAGTATGACAGTATTTACACAACTAGCAATAATTTGTTGACCAGTTACCAAGCAATGCTTAATTTTGTTCAGTCTGTGGTGTAAAAAGTCACATTAGCAATAAAAAAAAAACACTGGGTCAGGTCAAAGTGTGAATCATTTTTGGTCCCATATTTTTATCAGTTTACTGGTAGTCCATTGTATGAAGAATATTTGGGTATAATATGTCACACTTTATTTTATTTTGCTATCTTTGCTTACATAAATTAACTATAGTGTCCTGCACCCACTAGAATTTTTTAAAATTGTATCTGGTGTCTGAATAATTTTTGGTTTGATTGTATAATAAAAATTAAGAAAAAACAACTTGTCTTATCAGCCATTTTGACACAACACTTATTATTTGTAGGTTTAGTAGAGATGCGCCAATTGCAGTGTTGTTGGTCGATTCTGATTTTAAGTTAGTTTTTGTTTGTTTGTTTGTTTGTTTGTTTTTGTAAGCGTGACCTGCCAATACTGATACCGAGATCGGGAAAGGTCCTCAAACTGGAATTCAGCGTGCTGCCCACAAGGCAATCAGTGCTGAATAAAAAGTTGTGCGTTTTAAAATGAAAATACGCTAAAGTAAACACAGCCTAACTTACAGATGTTCTCTCACTTAAGTCTCAAAAAAAGTGCTTTGTGACTGGAAAGGGGTAGAAATGAGTTGCTGTATATCTAATTTTTCACTGTTTATAAATGAGCTCCTTTTTTTTTCTTGAACATACGAATAAGAAATTTTGTAAAAATGCAATGATACTTTTAAAATATGTAACCAAAACACCAGTAGGTGGCAGCAAAATGATTGAGTGAGTCATTTAGTCATTTATTCAACCATTGTTCTAACGGCTGATTCATACAAAAAGGAGCAAGCTTTATGAATGAGTCACTGAATCACTGACTCAACCGATTTGTTCAAAAACGTGAATTCATTCAGTAACAAAACACCATTGTTTAGCTCTAACACACACAGCAGTTCTGGAACTTTTTTTTTTTGCAAATTTATTGTGTGCAATATTGTGTTTAAAATGTAAGTCACTTAATTTTAACTTCTTGAATGTTATTTTTAGAATGTTTTTTTAAGCAGTATGTTTCTATAACTTTCTGTGAGTCACTTTTTGTGTGTTGATGCACTCATTTGTTTTGATGCACTCATTTGTTGTCTCTCTCTCTTTCTCTCTCTCTCTCTCTCTCTCTCTCTCTCTCTCTCTATCTATCATTCTCTCTGGCACAATATCAATACGTTATCAGTTGTTGTTTACACTGAATGCTATAAAATCACAATCATTCTTGTGATGACATTTACATGCGGATACGAGCATAGCTGTGACGTCAGAACGGACCAGCTCTGAATCAGCAAGATGAAAGATTGACTGTCCGGTCAGTCATTGGTTCAGGCTGATCATACAAAAAAGCATCCTATCGGACGATCTCTAATGTTTAGAAGCTACTTAAGGGTATATATTAAAAAAAAAATTAAAAAAAAAAAACTTTTTGATAAATAATTTATTTCAGGTCACATTTACAGTTGCTGGGTGAAATTTCAAGAGCAAAATCCAGTCATTTCAATAGAAATCTGAGAATTTCACTGAAAGGATTAGTTTATTTTCAGAATAAAATGTACAGATAATGTTCTCATCCCCTTGTCATCCAAGATATTTCTGGAATTTCCATATAATGGACTTCTATAGTGCCCCCAAGTTTGAGTTTCCAAAATGCAGTTTAAATCCAGCTTCAAAGGGCTCTAAACGATCCCAGCCAATAAAAAAGGGTCTTATCTAGCAAAATGATCAGTTATTTTCTAAATAAATTGACAACTTATGTACTTTTTAACCTCAAATGCTCATCTTGTCTCGTCTCTGCGATGCACATGCATAGTCTGTGTGATCGGGGTTAATACAGTTAATGTCTCGTTTTCATCTTCTACTTCAAAACCATCCTATAATGCTGTTTTACCTTTTTTTGTAAAGGCTGTTTGATGATCTTTGTATGTTCATTTTGTAAACACTGAGTTGGTATTTCTGCAGCGATGTAGGACAAACAGAGTGCTGCTTGTTTTGTTTTTGCTGGTGAAAGTTTGCTAATGTAACCACACATTTATGATTGAAAAATAAAATTCTTTTTCAGGATCGCAAGTTGTCCAAGTCCGAGCGGCAGCGTTTTAAAGAGGAAGCCGGAATGCTGAAGGGTCTTCAGCATCCCAACATAGTACGCTTCTATGACTCCTGGGAGTCATCCTTGAAAGGGAGGAAGTGTATTGTCTTGGTGACTGAACTCATGACATCTGGGACACTCAAGACGTAAGTGCTCTTATTTGTTCCTGTCAGGGTTTTTTCTGTTATACAGGCCAGCTGCTATATGATTGACTTGTTTTCGCCCCTGTAGGTATCTAAAACGGTTTAAGGAGATGAAGATCAAAGTCCTGCGTAGCTGGTGCCGGCAGATTCTGAAGGGGCTGCACTTCCTTCATACCAGGTCACCTCCCATCATCCACCGGGACCTCAAGTGTGACAACATCTTCATCACCGGACCTACCGGATCTGTCAAGATCGGGGACTTGGGCCTGGCTACCCTCAAGAGGGCCTCCTTTGCCAAGAGCGTCATAGGTACGACTAAGTATTTGCAACTGCATTGCCGCCTCCAAATCGAAATCCATTCAAATTGTCTGACTCAGATTTGTGGTTGGGGAAAAGCGAATCCTTCATTCCATGTTTCTTTTTCAAGTTTCTTTTCTTCTTCTGCTTCTTTTCAAAGCGTGTTTTAATGACAGTGGTGAGAAAGCAGACCACAGCGTTTCCCTGAGCGCTCGAACCGCAGCAAACCAGGGCTCCCGCTTTATGGAAGTTGTCTCTTGACACCCTCCTTTAGTTCAAATGTAGCTTTTGTCTTTTCTTCTGTTCCTCAATGCCACAATTTCAGGTACCCACAGACCGAGTAAGTAGTTGCGGAGTGGTTGTAGGTATTTTGTGGCTCGTCTGCAGGGAAACCTGATCTGATCATGGAATAACACTAGAGCTAGAGCTGAGCCCTGGGCTGGCAGGTACCGTGAGTGATCTTTTGCTCTGGTTCGGAAATTTGTGGTCTGTTTCTTCAGTCAACCATGATTTAATGATGATGATGCTAATGAAATCTGTTCATTTTTTTTCCCCCCACAAGGAAATGCTTGTTTTCTTTCAGTGTGTCAGTGTCTGGAGCTCAAAACCTTAAACTCTCTGCTCATCTCCCTCATACTTTTAGCTTTAAGATCTTTGTGTTTTTTTTGTTTTTTGTTTTGGAAGCCTTAGGCTCCAATTTCAGGTCTCCCCTTATTCTACTTTAAGGATTATTTAGTGTACTGCAGTACAGACAGTAAGTACGCAGAAATGAGCCTGGTAAGTCCACCAGTATTATGTGACACATATCAGACTGAATCATTACCAATATGTGAAGTTTGTCTGTGTGAGACCTTTGTCAATGGGTAATTTGGTTACTAGTTCTGCTGGTGCACAGAACATCACTTTTCGGTAAGCTATGGAGTGTAACATGTTTGAATTGCTCAACCTTTTCTCTTCACAGGTTAACCTGAAGGTAGGACTTTTTGAAAGGTTTGTTTTCCATAGCTAGTGCTTCGGTTTGGTCTTGTGATAAAAGCATCAGGCCCTCTGACCACAGACCTGTTTTAAACTTGCTATTTGGGCTAACAACTACAAAATTCATTCTGTACTGTTTAGAGTCATGTGGTCAGTCCAGGCCTTCGAGTGAGTACTGTGCACCAGTTAGATTTTTCTCATACACAGTCCTGCCCTTGAAGGTCTTACACGGAGAAACTTGGGCTTTTTATCATTGCAGTCTAACTGAGGGCAGTTTCCCCTTCCTCTTTTTTTTTTTTTGTTTTTTTTTTTTTACTTTCTATCCCCTTTTTGCTCTCCTTCCCCCTACCTCTCTCTTTTCTCGCAGGTTGTGCCCAGCGGTCTTCAGCGACAGCATCATCTTCCTCTCACCTCTTCACTGAGAGGGTGTAATAGGGTACTGAGAGAGTTCTGAACCATTCTTTTAATTTAAGGTACCCCTGAGTTCATGGCGCCTGAGATGTATGAGGAGAAGTATGACGAGTCGGTGGATGTGTATGCCTTTGGGATGTGTATGCTGGAGATGGCTACTTCTGAGTACCCGTACTCCGAGTGTCAGAATGCAGCTCAGATCTATCGCAGAGTCACCAGCGTAAGTCCACACTTCACCGGCGGAGGAGAGAGTCCCCGTGCACTCATCCTCCCCCTTCTTTGCCGCACTATTTTAGTCTTTTTACCCCTTTTTGCCCTCTGTGGGGGTGTTTCCTTTCTGCTTTTTCTCACACAGTGGTAAGTTGGTTTTTTACCTCTACCAGTAAATGCTGAAGCCTCTCACAAAACCAGTACTGACCTAGCAATCTAATGGTATCAGATAGTTATAGATACAAACTTAAGCCTGTGTAACTCAAAATATAGTATTTTTAAGAAAGTCTGCTTTTTACATGCGTGATTTGATTGTTTCCTGTGCTGTGTTTACAGGGGGTGAAGCCTGGCAGTTTCGACAAAGTGGCTATTCCTGAAGTGAAGGAGATCATTGAGGGTTGCATACGTCAGAATAAAGACGAGAGGTGAGCTGACATTCACAGAGCATTGTCACATTGTCTTAAGGTCTGGTTTTCACTACCTGTTTTTTTTTTTTTGTGTGTGTCTGCTGGAGAATATGTGGTTTCTGAAAATACACTGTCTCTGATTTGACTCATGTCTATGTTATTACCACACAAATCATTATTTGAAAAAAAAGGTGTTCAATTCTGTTGTAGTACATTTTAAGGTAAAATCTTTACGCTTGATAAAACCTGATTATGCTTAAAAACTAAAATTCTGTCATTAATTACTAAGGTAGTAAAGACATTGTTAAAATAGTCTATAGCTCCTTTCACAAAGCACGTTGATTCCGGAAAATTGCCGGTGTGCCTTCGGTGTAAACGCAAACACATCCCAGGATTGATTCTGGAAACGATTCCAGGTTGGGGACCTAGTAAGATTGCCGGGATCAGTCCCTGAACGAGCGCTGAGAAAACAAAAGCCTGAACCAATGCCGTAAAGGCTGTGTTGAAGTGACGACACACATCTTCTTACTATCCGCACTGAAGCGGAGATCGTTTACCAGTTTAGTGTACCGGTACACATCGGATTAAAAGCCTAATGTCCTGATGTCACATGTATTTACGGGTTGTGTGTGAACGCACGTACAGATTCCGGAAAATCACTGGTAGTGTGAATGAAACAAAATCAAACGGTCACGGGGCAATTCCCGGAACGCATTACCCATGTATTTTCCAGAATCTCTGTGAAAGAGGCTCATGTGACGTCAGTGGTTCAACCTTTATTTTATGAAACTACGAGAATACTTTTTGTGTGCAAAGAAAACAAAAATAAAGACTTGTCTGCATTGCAGTACTCTAATGACACGGAAGAGAAAAAAATTGAATAAAGACATTTTTTTTGTATTGCTGTCTATGCGGGGTCAGAAAGCTCTCGAAATTCATTAGAAATGTCTTAATTTGTGTTCTGAAGATAAACAAAGGTCTTAGGGGTTTGGAACGATAATGCATGTGGTTACGTCAGGAGAGAGAATGAGAGGAGAAAATGAGTTTGAACAAGTTCCCACTGACATTTTGGATGCTACATTTAACATTAAATAACCCTGCGTCAGATATACAAATAATTACATTCTGATGTCATTACTGAAGAATAAACTGATTTTTCAAAGCATTGCCATATTATTGGTTTGTATGTAAACCAGTAAAACTGACTCATTGTAATTAAATTTGGGGAAAGACAAACTGGAGTTGCAATCAGGGCCTAAAGTGATTATTAAAGTTTAAAAGGCTATAATTAACTTAATTTGAGTACTTCACATTTCAGAGTAAAAACACAGCACAGATTGTACAGGCTTGCAGTTTCAGAGTGGTTTGCCATCAAATGAGTACAGCACATTTATTCTGAACAGTTGACTGTTAATGGATAATGATGGTGTTACCTTTATGGTGTTTATATTATAATGTTCTAGAATAGATGATGTAAGAGTGTTCATTACATTTTCATTTTTAATGAGCATTTGGAATAGTAAAGCATATTTCAAAATAGCAGATCTAGTGTATTTTGTGTGTGTGTGTGTGTGTGTGTGTGTGTGTTTTTTATTAAAAGTCTTGCTGTAAGCATACAATTGTATATTTGGTTATTATTGGTGTTTTGATTGCACAATAAGCTTTTGCATTTAATTGAATTTGAAACTCCTGTGGCTTCTCTCTGTGGTCTCTCATCACAGGAAGGAAAGACTAAGCATATTATTTAACACATTCAGTAGATAGATTCACTAGATTTACTTCCTTTCTGTTCTTATTAATATATTGGTACAGGTCTTTAATTTTGTTGTTGTTTTTAGGTATTGCATCAAGGATCTCCTAAGTCATGCCTTTTTCCAAGAGGAGACAGGGGTTCGTGTGGAGCTTGCTGAGGAGGATGATGGAGAGCTAGTGGCCATAAAGTTGTTGCTGCGCATTGAGGATGTCAAGAAACTTAAAGGAAAATACAAAGAGAATGAAGCCATTGAGTTTTCTTTTGACTTAAATAAAGACGTCCCAGATGATGTTGCCCAAGAAATGGTAAACATATTTGGATTTCTGTTCAGTTACCCAACGTTCCACCTTTTTCTCTAAGGCATAAGTAAGCCTATGGATGACACTTCTAATTCAGTAGCCGCTATAGGGAAATAATGAGAAGAATAACCGTAAAACTGTTTGCACTACAAACCAGTGTGTTCAAGTAGGATCATACATTAAAATTAACGTGGTAAGACACACCAATTTGCAATATTAAGCAGCAAAACTAGCCGTTTTGTACAGTTAAAAGGGCTGGATGTGGATGAAACTGAAAGCCAGACTCATAAAAATGACAAATGGCTACGCCTGCTCTAACGGAAAGAAAAAGGTGGATAGATTCAAAGTGTTTATGTTTTAAATCTTCAATTGGCCTTCATATATTGGCCTGTGATTGTCTTTAAAGTTTAATTCTGAGTAATCTTTTTCCTCAAGGTCGATTCGGGCTATGTTTGTGAGGGTGACCACAAGACCATTGCAAAGGCCATAAAGGACAGAGTATCCCTGATCTCCCGTAAGAGAGAGCAGAGAAAACTTGTGAGAGAGGAACAAGAAAAGAGGAAGATGGTGCAGGAGAGTGACCCCTCACAGCCGCATACCAACACCACAGCCAAACCCTCTGCTCCTGTTCTGGCCTCAGTCATTATGGAGTCTGAAGAACATGAAGCTGACCAGCACCAGCAACTACAGCAGCCTGGAGCCTCGGCTTCCGGTTAGTGATGCAAAACAAGTTTTTTTTTTTTTCCTCTAATAAGATAGAAAAAATTCAATTGTTTGTATGGGAAAATGCTCAAAGTCTTATTGTCTCACAGCTGTAGGTTTTGTGGACCCTCAAAGTTCAGTGTCTATACCTGAGACTCACCCTGCCCAGCCAGGCACATCTTTCAGCACCGTTCAGCCTGATCCGCAGCCACAGCACACCATGACCCATCCACAAAGCATGGTGAGTCATTTCCTTTGTATTTTGTTACCTGTCATGTTAATCTGAAGAAAAAAACACTTGCTGTTTTGCTTTCTCCACTAAATTGCTTCTCCTCAACAGTCACATCACCCAGCCCAGGCCCCTTTGCAGCAGCAGCCAAGCAGTACTTTGACCCCGGGTCCCACCGCTCAGACTGGAGCTGTGGCCACACCCCAGGTACACCTCATATGATCCATAACACGAAGACAAAAACATCTTGCTGTATAGATTTGTTGTTTGTTAAACATCAACCAGAGTTTAAAGGAGAGTATACATGAATTCCACTCTTAGGTGATGGGTCAGACGGCCGCTCTGCCCTCTGCTGTTCAGCCTAACGTCCCTTTGCAGTACCATCAGCCACCTCAGGATGGCAGCGCTCACCCTCCGGGCCCTCAAATCTTACAGGTACACTATGAAGAGTGCCCTCTGGTGGCTGAGCTTGCATCTTCCATTGGTCTGCATGTTGCTTGATGAATGCTGCGTGCTTTACGCACAACATTCAACTTCTTGGCAGCTCATACATTAATCCTACTGTTCTTTCCTTCTCCATTCCTTTCTTGCATGCTGGCTGCTCTTACATGCTTGTCAGATATGGGCATGTCAACTCAGCCCTCCTGTTTTCTCACCACCTCCAAATGCCGAACAGCTCTATTTTCTATATCAGGCCTGTCAGGTACTAGTCGTGCCTAACACTGTGGTGTGTGAATTAGCGGCTCACCAGTGTGGGTTGGTAGTGCTGATGATATCTAAAATATTTATAAAAATGTGCATTTAAAAACAGTTTTGTAATGAAAATGTATTAATTTGTCTCAATATTTTCTAAAAATTAATTTATAATGCTAAACATAAAAATGGTGGAATAGGCTTGTTTTTAGTGAATTTTGAGGAAAAAAAAAAAAAAAGTGATTATTTTTAGTAATTTACTGTATTCTACTGATAAAATATTTGGGGTCGGTATTTATTTTTTTGGCTGTTTTATGGCTGTATTTTAAAAAATACAGTAAAATCAGAATGATTATTACAATTTAAAATAACACTTTTTCCATTTGATTATTTTTAAAAATGAGATTTCTGTGTCATTCCTGTGGCGAAGCTTCAGATCTCTTTCACATTGCATCAGTTTACAACAATAAGGCCCTATGATTTCTGCGATGACGAATTGTGGAATTCATTTATGAAAATTGAATTTACTGCATAATATGGAATGTCACAGAATTTGCCAGGTTTAAGAGATGAATAAATCAAAATAGGTCAGTACACTTAAAAACATGATATGGACTAGTGTCTTTGAATATTAAGCCACAAAAAGACTATTTAAATTTAAATATAAATCCTGCCTGTTTCTGTGTGAATGAATGGCGCAGATGCACATTTTTGTTTTGTAAACAATGGCTAGAAATGCTCTGATAGTCACTTAAAGAAAAGTTGAGAAGAACTACTGTCATATCATATACAAACACAAAGACTTAAAGATCTTCATTGAGGGGAAAAGTAAAACAGATTTCATAGGGCCTTAAAAGTATCATTTTTAAAAAAATTGTATATGTTTCATGATTTCTATTAATTTATTTTTTTATTTAACCTATAAAACAAAGAGTTAAAAAAATGGCAAAAAGAAAGGTGTCTAGAAAAATTTAAACGGAAAAAAATGAATTATTTGGAGAAAAAAAAATGAAACTGAATTGACCCTTCGCAAACAGCTTGATTGACAGGTGATCTGACCAATGATAACACTAAATCTGCCATTCTATCCGACAAACAATCAGACAGGAGTAGATTAACTTCGGTAGACCTAAAGTTGAAACGTTGTGTGTATTGACGTCTTTCCATGGTTGAAATAAAATACATTCTGATGTTCTTTTCTTTTCTGATCATGTTTTTCCATGCTTTAAGTAAAGAAGAAAAGATGATCGGATCACGTGTCATTAATCTAATAAGGCAATACAGTGATTTATCACGACACATCACAAAACTGTATTTGTCGGTATTTATGTTTCAAAGCTGAAACCTTGTTTCATAACTAAGTAACCTGCTCTGTCTTGTCTGTCTGCATGTTGTCAGTTTCCTCTTTGCTCTGCAATGTATTTTTCACTGCATGAGAACATGTGTAGTATGAGAGCAGCATTGTTTGTCAGACATAACAACAGTAACAACCTTTTTGCGAAGGGTCAGTTAGAAGAAAAAAATCAATGGATTTCATAGGGCCCTACATTGCCTCTTTGTCTGCACAGAGAACTACTTCTCCCTGTGATTGTGTGTTATACATGATTGTGATTAGGAGTCACTGGAGTTCTGAAAGTCTAAATCAATTCTCCATTACAGGCACCAGTGAGTGTGTCCCAACCACAGTTGGTAGAGCAGTCACAACCTCAAACATCTCTGGTTCCAACCTCCACAGAAAGGTGAAACATCTTTTATATACATATATATATATATATATATATATATATATATATATATAAACTTGTTTATTAATATTGACATTCCAGTTGAGGGAAATGTAACCACTGATGTTTTTGCTGCCCTCAGTGGTCACTCCGATGCTGCATCTGGTCTGAGCGACGGGAACGAGGGCAGGCATGAGGGGCGCTCTGTGAAACGACCCCAGAGCCGCTCTGTACGCAGCCGCTCACGCCACGAAAAGATGGCAAAGCCCAAGCTCAAGCTTAATGTGCTGAATGTAAGTTATGCTCAAATCTGATTTGATTTCTTTTTAATAGTGGCCTCACATTACATTTTGGTGTATAGTTTACTATTATAACGGTGTGACTATAAGCACAAAAGGTAGTAAGTACATATACACTACTAGTCAAAAGTTTTTGCACAGTAAGATTTTAAAATCTCTTCTGCTCACCAAGTCTGCATTTATTTCATCCAAAATACAGCAAATCAGTGATACTATGAAATATTTTTTTTAAATAAATCTATTTGAATAAACTTTAAAATGTCACTCATTCCTGTGAAATCTAAATTATAGAAATTATTACTTTTATTTAGCAAAGATGCTTTAAATTGAAAGTGATGAAGACATTTATAAGATTTCTACTCCACTGTTTTCAACATAATAAATAAAATAAAATTAGCAGCAAATCAGAATATTATAATAATTTCTAAAGGATCATGTGACTGGAGTAATGAATCTAAAAATCTAAAAAAGCTTTGAAATCACAGAAATAAATTACATTTTAAAATATATTCAAATAGAAAACTGATATTTTAAAGAGTAAAAATATTTCTGTACTGCTTTTGCTGTACTTTGTATCAAATAAATGTAGGCTTGGTGAGCAGAAGAGACTTAAAAAACAAAAAAATCTTACTGTAAACATTTTTTGGCTAGTAGTGTAATTGCGTTCATGTGGTTTATGATCTGTTTGCTTTTGTAGATTTCTAATATTGGAGACCGAGTCGCTGAATGTCAGCTGGAAACCCACAACAAGAAAATGGTCACATTCAAGTTTGATTTGGATGGAGATAACCCTGTAGAAATTGCTGAAATTATGGTACACCTTTCTCTTACTTTCACCTGGATCGAGTTTGCATTTAGCATTTTATGCATTAATATTTTGGCTCTCAATATCCAGGATGTTTAACGTCTTTAAATATTGCATAAAATTTGATTGTACTTTCTGTGTGTATTTTTGTTTCAAGATCGAAAGTAATTTTATCTTGGAGAGCGAGCGGGAGTCCTTCATAGTGCAGGTTCGAGAGGTTATTCAGAGTGCAGATCAGAAAGGAAAAGCTCAGAAAAATAGCCAAAATCAAGTATGTATTTTCAAGTATGATTTTTCAGATCATAAGAACAAATTTGAAAAATGACTTAAAAACTACAAATGAAATTTTCCCTCTTAACACTTCTTTCTTCAGGTGAGCAGTAATTTGGACCAAGTACCTGAAATTTCAACATCCACTGTGCCTGGTAAGTGTATGTTGTGGTGATGTTCTTACATTGTATCCGCTCTTATCTTGTAGCCTGTATCATTTGACATATTTGACATATTTATCAGGTTTGCCACCTAGCCTAGCAGCACAGGTTGTACATTCAGCAGGACGACGCTTCATAGTTAGCCCAGTTCCTGAAGCAAGACTTCGAGAACCATTTTTTGGACCTCCTTCTGCAAACACATCATTTGAAGACTCCACACCAGGTCTGATCGATACATCCTCAGAAAAAAAAGTGCTTCTAGTAGTGCCTTGCAAAAGTATTCATAATACTTAATTTTTTTCCACATTTTATGTTGACGACTTAAGTTAAAATGTTTTAAATTACTTTTTTCCCCCACATCATTCTACACCCCATTCACCATAATGGCAAAGCAAAAAACAGGTTTTTAATGTCTTTATTAAAAACAAAAAACTTAAATATTACATTGCAACATATCTGAATGTAGAAAAAAAAATGAAGGGGGTATGAATACTTTCACAAGGCGCTGTATAAAGTATTTATGATATTATGTTGTTGACTCTTTAATTTGTATCTGCTGTGTAATAGCTGACATTAAGATTGATTCCATGTATTCTCACTTCCAGCATCTGATCCCCCATCAGCCAGCAGTGTTCAGCAGGACCAAGGTAGCTTAGCCCCTGGCTCAACCCAGATTTCTGTGGTACCACCCACACCTGGAGGTCTCGCCCCAGATAGCTGTATCCCTCCTACTTCTCAATCATTATACCAGAGCCCTGTCCCAGCAGCCACTGCAACTCTAACAACAGTCACCACTCAAGTAACCACTCCTACACCATCCACCACTCAGCAAACCAGAACAGGGAGGACGTCTCCTTCTCCAGCCCCAACTGAATCACCAGCACCACGTCGGCTGTCGCTTCCCACCTCTTCTCAGATTCCTCAAAATGTTGTGGCTGAGAGCAATGGCTTGGATCAAGCTCAAGCCGGCATCCAGCAGGTGCAAGTTGGTCCCTCCTCTGTCCCTGTTACGCAAGCATCTACGACAGGAGATGGTGAGAGTGATGTACAGGGGAAGCCGCCTGGAATTGAAGACATCCATGCTTTAGACCAGAAGTTGCGTTCCCTTTTCAAGGACTCCTCCCAGAGCTCCTCCAACCAACTTGATGGATCTGGAGAGATGTCTGCATCCTCCCCACCCAACACTATCAACACGAACACTCCTGGCTTTGTCTCTGGTGTCACACCTTCTAGTTTGTCTCTCAGTTCCAGTGGGAACTTTGCACCTGGTGCTTTTGCCTCACCTGGGACACCTACAAGCTATGCCCAGACACCATCTGCAGAGCCGTCACCACAAAGGCCACAGGTGGGGGAAGTTACTAATTTGCTGATTTAGTGTTTGTTGTTATTTGGATGACATGATGCTTTTTTCTTCAGAAGTCATTCTAATTTTCAGACTTATTATCAATGTTGAAAACACTTGTGCTGCTTAATTTTTTTTTTTTTTTTTTTGGAACCTGTGATGCTTCTTCTCAGGATTCTTTAATAAATAAAGTTAAAAAGAACAGCATTCATTTAAAATGGAAATCTTTTGTACAATATACAATACCATTTAAAAGTTTATGTCAGTAAACTTTTATTCTTTCATTTTTTGAAAGAAATTAATACTTTTATTTACCAACGATGTGTTAAATTGATAAAAATTGATAACAAAGACTTACATTGTTGGAAAAGAATCACAGGTTCCAAAAATATATTCAGCAGCACAACTGTTTCCAACATTGGTAACAAAAGTAATAAATCAGATTTCTGAAGGATCATGTGACACTGAAGACTGGAGTAATGGCTAATGAAAATTTAGCTTTGCATCAAAGGAATAAATTTTATTTTAAAATATATTAAAATAGAAAAACATTATTTTAAACTGTAGTAATATTTTACTATATTTAACAATATTTACAATATTTTCTTCTGTACTTTTGATCAAGTAAATGCAGAAAGAGAATTCTTTAAAAACATTAATTATACTGAAACTTTTGCACAGCAGTGTAATAAAATGACAAAAGCACATAATAAATCCTATAGTAAAATTAAATAATTAATAAAAACTGACCCATGCAGACCCTCGCCATGACAATAAAGTCAAGTTTTAAAATATCACATAATTTAACCTTTTTATGACAGGTTGTATAATGTCATGAAGTGCAACTTCCCCTCAAAAAACGTAATAATTTATGGTTATTTGTTAGAAATGAATAAATAAATGTATTAAATTACTAAATGATGATGATTAAGATGTTAATACTCTTATGTATTCAAAATATAAAGGAAATATGTTGTACCTTTTTAAGTAAAAAAAAAAAACTAAACTTTTCACTTGCTGGTTATACCAAATGACATTTTGAGTGTGATGTAATTGCAAACGTCTCTAAAAAATTATATAAAAGTTTTTTGAGAACAAATCTAACGTGAAAACAAAAAGTACATTTCTAAATTATTGAGAAACGTTTTTTTAAACTAGATTTTTAATTTCTTTTCTGTACTGTAGACCAGTGGTGCCGGTGTCCTGAAGAGTTTAGCTCCAACCCCAATTAGACACACCTGAACCAGCTAATCAAGCTGTTACTAGGTTGAGGCAAGTTGGAGCTAAACTCTACAGGACACTGGCCCTCCAGGACCGAGTTTAGGCACCCCTGCTGTAGACAGTCTTATTGGTCATTGACCTTTTAAAATGGTACCTTGTATACATATTTATGCACATATTCTCTTTTACAGACTTCTGTAGGTGTAACTCAACTAGATGGACAGACCAGCGCTGAGGAGAAAGAGCCAGAAACATCACCCGAGAAAGCTTTTAAACTTGGCCGATTTCAGGTAGCCTTATAGATTTCTCAATGTGCACTTTGTACAGATTTGTACAGCAAGTTCATGTACATCCTCGTTCTACATTTCAGGTTTCTGTGGCGAGTGATGAAGTCCCAGGCACTGCTCCAGATGCAGCAGTCGTAGTCTCATCTTCTTCCATCACCCCCTCTTCAACAACAACATCATCATCGTCATCGTCATCGTCTTCCTCCTCATCACCGTCATCTATGTCTAGCCCTGAAAACACTGTTCATAAATCTCAGACCCCTCCCAGGATCAGCCCTGAACTCGTCCCATCTACCACTACAGTCGGACGCTTTCAGGTGACCTCCAGCACTGACATCAAGGTGGGCCGCTTCTCAGTGACTGCAGCAGAAGGGAAGACCTCCGCTGTAAGCTCTGCTGAGGGACTAGACTCCGCTAAACCGACCCCTTCCAGCGTGTCCATCACAAATCACTACCTCAGCAGTGACAACGACTCGGAGCCAGAAGATGAGGGCTTTAAACGAGAGATGAACAAGCTCAGGGAGAGGTACCTGTCCTGTGTTTACTGTAAGCTCAGTTATGATAACTGTATGGTGTGATCACCAAGTGAACTTGAATTTCTTTTTGCAGACATGTGGATGAGATCCAGGCATTACAGAATAAACAGAAAAAGGAAATCGAGGAGCTCTATACACGTCTGGGCAAAACGCCACCCTCTGTGGTGGTCCCTCCCACCGTGGCCATTGCGGCTGGCAGACGGAGACCTGTTAAGGGCAAGGGGACTAGGTCAAGAAGTGGTAGCGGCACTGGTTCTTTCCAACAAGGTATCAGCTTAGTGATTCACATCTAACTGTAACTGGCTTGTGAACAAATGGCTTCAGAAATGTTGTTTGGTTTTGTCTAGGGAACAAGCAAGCTGCTCAAAGTTTAGTCAATCAGTCAGCCACTGGAAAGACCGAAACCATACCAGGCTTAAACGTTCATGTGCAAGGTAGGACTTCCACCGTTTCTTTAGAGTTTGTTTTCTTTAGTCTCAAAAAGCTCAAGTTCTAATCGCCAAGTATTAATTGAAACCTACAGGTACCACGAGTCCAGTAAGAGAGGAGAACGGACAGAGCCATGACCAGGACCAAGCACCTGCTGCTAATCTGCAACACAAGGGCACATTCACAGCTGACCTCCATCAGCTGGTTGATAACTGGGCCAGGGATGCCAAGAACATGATGCCACAGGTCAAGAAAGGTTCCAAAAAGAACTCGCAAGCCCATGACGTACGTTAACACCTTACTATGCCAAAAAAAACTGATTTCAAATGTATAGTTCACCTAAAAATGAAAATTACCACATGATTTACTCACCCTCAAACCATCCTAGGTATGACTTTCTTCTTTCAGATAAATACAATAGGAGTTATATTACAAAATGTCCTGGCTCTTCTAAGCTTTATAATGGTAGATTTAGATTTAGTCAGCTAAAACAATTCAGATGTCTAAAACTAAATGGCATTTTAGTCGAAAGACTGTGACTAAAACTAAATCAAAATTTGCTGTCAAAATTAACACTGCTTCAGGAAGCCTTTATGCTTATTATAATGTGTATCGTGAATGATTCATGAATGCAAATGTATAATTCAACAAAATGAAATCAGTATTAATTAAACTCAGTCTGGTGACCTATGCCAGCCTTCTCCAATCTCTCAGTCCGTTTAAACTTTGCTTCTCCACTATTGACTTCAAGGTCGCATTCATTTTTGCATGCAGTGAATTAAACCAAGTGCCCTGTACTATTTTTCAGAAAAAAAGATGTTGCTACTTCTGTTTCATTTCCAATTTAACAGCTGGCACAGCATTATAGTGTTATTTAGCATGGTTGGAACCAGAGCTGAGTAGTAATTTATGTAATCCAGATTACATAATCAGATTTCAAAAATGATGTATTTGTAATTAGATTAAATTACATTTTAAAATCAGACTGGAGTTACTTTTTATGCATTACATATTATTAACACAATAGCAATAAATGATTTATTGATTTTCCTTTATTTCTCTTTTTCATCTTTTTAAATTTTCCTTTCTAAAATGTGACCCTGAACCACAAAACCACAAGTGTCATGCAAAAATTTCGGACTCAGTGTGCAGTGACCTTTATGATGACGCTTAGTAAACCGTAACATTTCAAGTTGACTAAACTTAAAACTAAGGCAGCCTGTCGGTGCCGACATATAGTGCCATTGCGCTACGGGCGTCCCGAGTTTGAAACCTGGCTCGAGGTCCTTTCCCGACCCTGCCCCCTTCTCTCTCTCCCACTTCGCTTCCTGTCAACAATGATCTGTCCTATCCTAGAAAAGCCAAAAAAGGCCAAAAGTAAATCTTTTAAAAAAAAATTTTAAATTAAGGCAGCCAGGTAACAAATTATTTTAAGTTGACTCAAATTGTTTTTTGTTTTTTACAGTGTAGCTCTGGTGTTGCAACACTATATTGGCCAATCAATATTTTTTCATATTAGCACTAATCAAACCCAACTCTCGTCTTCCTCAGATGATGCCACGTAAATATTCTGCACCAGGTCAGCTTTGTTCCATGGGTGGTCATATGCCAGCCACCGTCAACCCCACATCCGGGCGGAAGGGTTCGCTGTGTCTGACCAATCAGCAGTATGGCTACACCTGCCCCTCCTACAGCATGCCCCAGTGGGCTCAGGCAGGCCTGCTGTCATCCACCGCTCCCCCTGCAGGACTACAGCAGGGCTTCCTCATACCCTCCGGAGCTCACCAGTCTGGAAGCAACTGCGGGTCCACCACTCAGGCAAGCTGAAATGGCAGGGTTGGTACAAGGAAGGGAAGAACGGTGCCTCACGGGGTTGAGATTATCGGACCTAGTCCGTTACGTGGACACGTTTACATTGGAAAGACTTTCAGGTCCATATAATGTGACTCGGGTTATTCGAATCTGACCTAACCTGCTATTTAAAATGATTGACTGATAGATGAATGTGTACATTTGATAACGAGGCACAGGAAGTGTAAACTGGTTGTCTTAAACATCAGATATATAGCCTTATAGTAGATACCGTAATAAAGTCAGGCAGTGAAATACAATGGTGTTGCAGTTTACCTACAGACATGATAGCAAATGGATGGAGAGATGGAGCCTGAACAAGTGTATCCTACATACAAGTCTAGATTGTTGCAAGACAGATAAAGAAGGTAGGTAGGAAGGAAGGGAAGGTTGGCGTAAAGCATTTGAGATGAGTATTGAGGGTCGTCAGTCTTAATTTGCTTAAGTTAGAGTTGAAATGAAAGAAAGAGGATGTGCAATTGAGGGAGGTTTAAGCAGGGTTTTATAGCTCTTCGTACTTGCACGTATTTCATAGCATTGTTCATTCATGACTTTTTTTTAATATCATTTATGATGAACTTACATTAATACAGTGTATCTTATATAGACAGTCACCACTACTCCCTATCCACATCTTTTTTTATGTATGTAAGTGGATAGGAGGTTTCATTTGGATAAGGGTGTGCATTCATCTAGTCACATGTTGCTTTCAATTTGAATGAAGCTAGCCTTAAACAGGATTATGTCTTCCCCTGTGAAATGTCACAACCATCAAAGCCCATGCAGATGTGCTGTAGTAAATGAGATACTTGATTTTGGGCAGTGACCAACTTTGTGCATTTGACTGCAGCAACACAGAAGTACAGTATTAAACTACAGCACCTCATAACCAGTGTGTTGATATCACTCCCCCAAACCATTTTTTCTATACCACAAATTGAGTGCCAATTGTTTGCGGAAGTGACATCCCGTCACCTCGAAAATGATCCGCTTGACTTCTCTAGAGAAGGTAAATGTTACTGCAATGCAGAAAACACGCTGTTTAAAGGTTTAACCGACCGGGGAGGCTTTTATTTGTTACTTTTGATACTTGAGTCCTTTGTAAATTGACCAGAACCACATTTAGACACAGTAAAACTGTTGAAATGCCACTAATCACAGTCACACGCTCCCGTCACATAACTCAAATTCTGAAAACAATCCATAACTCACTTGTTCCCATAGAAAACAGCATTAAATTTGTGGGGTCAAAAATTGCTGCTGATGTTTTCTTTCAATAATGTTCCATCCAGGGTCCTTTTGGTGATTATCTATGGTTTTGTGTTTTAAAAAAAAAAGTGTATATATAAATATATATTCAAATGCTTAATAAAACCTTTTGGACTTTTGCTCCTCCCACTACATTGTGCTTTTTCTTACTGTTTTCCAGAATTTTACCTTTAGCAGGGTTCATGCAGATACTGTAAAATGAAATTCCAGAACTTAATAAAAAAAGTCAAAGTAAAAAAAAAAAAAAAATCCTTCCATCAGAGATCTCACTTAATGTCTTCTTTCAAATTCTAAAAAAAAAAAAAAATAGATAAAAATATACTAATAAAACAAGATGGCAAAAATAAAGTGAGGTACATGCAAAGTATTACTACTAAAGTTACAAAGTAATCTACAGTTTTACTTGATTTTGAGCAGTGACTAACTTTGTGCATTTGACTACAGCAACACAGTACAGTATAATCTACAGCGCCTTTTGGACGCGACTAATATTTTTTTTTTATTATATTTATTTGTATGTGTATACTTTCTTCTTTCTTTTGTTTTTATAACTGTACTGCGTTAATTGTTTAACTACTGTTTAAGATAAAAATCTGAAAAAAAGATTTGTGAAACCACTCTGAAATCCTGGAAACAAATGATTCATCATATGCGCTCCGAAATCTGAAATTAATCAAATGATTCACGACAAGCAATTTGAAGTCCTGTTCTAAATCAAATGATTTGCAAACCTGCTCCGAAGATTTAAATAATGCTTTAATCACTACATACTTGTTAATCATTATAAGCGATGTTGAAATTTGGGGGGGGGGAAAAAAAATTGATCTGGCTTTTGCTAGTGAATTGCTTGAAATGAGTAAAGTCACGAGTTTGAATCAATTGGAACTGTTCCAGCACAAATGACTAACTCAATTGATTCAGTTCATTTCTGTTTTCGCATCCTCAGCCATGTTTACTTGACATTGTCAGTACTACTACTGATTTAGCTCACTAGTTTTATGACATTAACTGAAATAAGCGAAAGTGAAAAAATAATTATTGCGTGAATCTTGCATGAAAAGACGTGCTTATTGCAAAAATTTGTGTCTTTCAATAATTCAGGCACTTTTCAAGTACCTCTTCAGGGATACTGCTATTTTCAAGGGTTTTCCAGACCTTTAACTTCCAAAAAGTCAAATTCAAGTACTTTAAGCACCTTGTATGAACCCTACTTTAGGTAGTTTAATCACATCCCCCTGCCATCAGCCATTAATAAAAAGTGGTAAAATAACCCAGGAATACAGTTTCAAACCATTCCACAGATTTTTATTCTACAGTAATCAAATAAAATTACAAATAAAACCTGCTTATGCTTTGATTTATATTACAAATTAAGAGGTTCCATCAAAAAAGACAAACACAAACGTATTAGCTTTGCATATTCACAAATTAGTATAAAACAAATCTACATAAAAATATAATAAATAATTAAATTCATTACGTGTCCAGTCTTCGTTTCTTCATCATCTGGCCGTGTCTGTATGGGCTCTGTGGTCCACCTTTATTAACAATTACAACATCATTACCATAGGTCCGGATTTAAAAAGAAGCTAATGTTATTTCTCTTAATGAACAGGCGAAGTCAACAAGCACAGGCTTGTTATGAATTGTGGGCCACAGGCTGCCAGCTCTGAGAGTGTTAAGTCCCAGGCTATTTATATTAATGGGGACGTGGGATGTTTGCATGAGTAAAGAGGTAAAACCAGAACTCTGAGCATGTATAAACTTGCCTAATAGCAATGTTTTGTTGTTTTTTTAATGAGCATGTGTTTATTCTGGAAACATGTCAGACTGTACCTGCTGTAGTTCTCATGTCAGAGGATCTGTACTGGCCATATCCTCCGTGGCCTTGAGGAACAGCATGACCCTGAGGTTGAGCTGGTGGTCTTAGGCACTGGACTCTCTGCGGGGTCTTGCTGCGTGTCATCATCTTGTGCTGGTTTGGTGTCGTGGGACGGGGAGGGGCTTCTGCGGAGCCTGCTGCAGGATCGTCAAGCATATCGATGCCATCCAGAGTGAAGTCCCATAATTCCGGGTCATCTATGAAGAAGTGAGAAGTGTTTATATATTTCACCTTACAATCTAATAGCCTTTTCTTGTATTAAAGGATAAGCTCGCTTCAGAATGAAAATTTCCTGATAATTTACTCACTCCCATATCGTGCAAGATGTTCATGTCTGTCTTTCTTCAGTCGAAAAGAAATTAAGGTTTTTGAGGAAAACATTCCAGGATTTTTCTCTGTATAGTGGAGTTCAATGGTGACCAATGGGTTAAAGGTCTAAATCGCAGTTTCAATGCAGCTTCAAAGGTCATTAAACAAAACAAAAAGTATATACTATCTAATCACAGATGCTTGTCTTGCACTAGCTCTGTGATAAACGCCTACGACTTCATGCATTGCATAATTACACTGGAAAGGTTAGGCGCAGTTCTTTTGTATTCTTTGGTTGATTTTTTCCAACTACGAAAGCGTCTGACATTGTTTTACCTTTTTTTGTCACAGGTGGTGTTTGACTTTCTTTGCACGTTTGCTTTGTAAACACTGGGTCAGTGTGGTTGAGCTAGTGCAAGACGAGCATTTGAGGTTAAAAAATATATAATTTGTGTGTGGTTTTTTTTTTTAGAAAACAATATAATGTTTCACTAGAATAGACCCTGGGATTGTGTAGAGCCTTTTGAAGCTGCATTGAAACTGCAATTTGGACCTTCAACCCGTTGATCCCCATTGAAGTCCACTATATGGAGAACCTTCTGGAGAAATCCTGCAATGTTTTTCTCAAAAATATGAATTTCTTTTTGACTAAAGAAAAAAAAGACATGAACATCTTGGATGACATGAGGGTGAGTAAATCAAAGTTCAAAGTTTATCTACCAGATTAAGGAGACCGATCTAAGGAGCATTAAAAGAAAATTCTGTCATTTACTCATTTTTGTATCATTTTTAAGGCTTTTTTTAATGAAACAAAATTAGAAATTCATCGATATACTGGTCATACTTTTACATGGAACAACAAAGAAAGAGAACTGGATTTTCAAAGGTTTTTGTAATAACACAAATTTTCTTTTTTTTGTTTAATACATCTTTAAAGCCGGATTTTTAAACTTTGTGATGCCCCAAATATGATTCCTTTAAAAATAAAAAATAAATATCGCCCTCAAAAATATAAAAGCAGGCAATTATTAATATGCATAAATATACACAATTTTATGATTTTATAAAGACAATGTTGTTTTCAAATTAAATAACTGCTTTTTATATCACTGTACTAAAGGCAAATCAGAAAATTCTATTTCTATTATTTAAATTATTATTGTTCATTTCCTACTGTTAAAAACTATTTGTCAGAAAAAAAAAAAATTGTTGCAATGCAACAATGCAACTGACACATTCAAGGCCAAGAAAGGTAGTAAGAACATCATTAAAAATAGTCCATGTGACGACAGTGGTTTAACAGTAATATTATGAAGCTATGAAAAATTATTATTATTATTTAACAATTTCTCTGGTGTTCTGATGTAGAACCCGGATACGATGTGCCTGTGGTGTTCTCGTAAATACGCATAGAAAACTGACACGAAAGAGAAGAAATTGTTGAATAAAGTCATTATTTTTTAGTATCTCGTCGCTTCATAAAATTAAGGTTGAACCACTGATGTCACATGAACTGTTTTAACAATATCCTTATTACCTTTTTGGGCCTTGAACGTGCCAGTTGTGTACAGTCTATGCAGGGTCAGAAAGCTCTTAGATTTCATCAAAAATATCTTCATTTGTGTTCTGAAGATGAATGAAGATCTTGCAGGTTTGGAACATCATGATGGTGAGCAATTAATGACAGAATTTTCATTTCTGGGTCAACTATGCCTTTAATATTTTGTTGCCACTGGCAGCCATAAACATGTTTTTCAAAATCCTTTATTATTTTTCATGAACACCCTAGTAAAGCAGTTCTCAACCAGTGGCCAGGATCTCAGTTTAAAAAGGCCTGCTTTAAAGCAACCAGTATTTACCATCACTATGCCACTGCTGATTATTCATCATTTATTTTCCCAATCCACACCTTTCTTAAAAATACTTCTTACCAGCCAGATACTCCTCCTGCTTAGCTGTCACCAGGTGTCCGTTTGGTGTACTGTGGTTAACAGGACCTACAGCCTGTCCTAAAACGATAAACCCACCGATGGAGAGCGCTACACACCTGACACTCCAGCAGGCAAAGGCTTGAATCTTTTATACTCATGGCTAAAACATGAACCCTTAAATTTTCCATCACACCTTGCTTAGACGGCAGCTTCGGCTCAGTGGAAGCGTTGGACTGCTGGGGTTTCTGCTCCTGTAGCAGTCTCTTAGCCTCCATTTCCTGTCTGAACTTTTGCTGCAGCTGCTGCTGTCTCAGCTTCCTCTGCTGCTTGGAGTCCAGCGGAGGATCAGATGAGGACAGGTCAGCCATGTCAGCTGCTGACCTAAGAACACAAAGAGAAGCAGATTTATCATAAGAGCAGCTGGCTGGTGTTGTAGTTGAAGTTAGCACCAAATAAACTCACCTTGAGGTGTTGCTGGGCCTGTTTTCAGAGTCCTGGTGAGCTGATGTGTTGCCAGAATGTGTTGCTGTGTTTGTCAATGAAGTCCTGGATCCAGTGCCGCTCTCATGCCCTCCTCGTACAGGGTGACTTCCTATCCGCTCTGAGGGGATGTTGGCTGTATCAGCCTGTTTTATAAATTCCCTGCTGTTGGCTCGGGCCAGGCTGTCGAACCTGGCTTTCTCCACGGATGGCTCGCCATCACTGCGTTTGGTTTTGTTCAGGTCTAACGGAGGTGGCGGCTGACATAACAGAAAATGCACCATGTTTCAGATAGTCAAGAGTTTCAACAAATTTGGCCTAAATGTTGACGGGATTACTTCTTACCTGCTTTGGTATTTTATTGATGGCTATGAGGTACTCCTTATTCAGAATACAATTTCCAAGGGCATTTCCAAAACACCTTGTAAATTAAAATTGAAATAATTACATATTAAAATGCAATAACAGTTACAGAAGGCATAAAATCATTATTGCAAACTTAATCTTGACAGTAAATATCAACTTAATTTTTGATTAGTAATATGCATTGCTAAGAATTTCATTTGGACAACTTTAAAGGCAATTTTCTCAATATTTAGATTTTTTTGCCCCCTCAGATTCCAGATTTTTAAATAGTTGTATCTCAGCCAAATATTGTCCTATCCTAACTAACCACACAATGACCCTTATGACTGGTTTTGTGTTCCAGGGTCACATATTATCTCAAAGCTGTATAATTAGCTGACTATAGACCAATTGGAAGTATGTGTCATAGTTATGTCACTCTGCAGCTGCGCACGCATTGTGGTGGCAGAAAAAACATGGAGGGAAACAGGTCAAATCCATGGAATAAGAGAAAAAACATTTATTGTTGTGCCTTTAAAAGTCAGCAAATAATTTTTATAGAATACTGTCATCAAAGACAGCAAGTAAAGTATTTGAACCTTCTATTAACTAAACTATTATTTTCTCTTGTGAACTATATGTAATATATGTTATGTCAACTATCATATCCAGGTCAGTACTAAATAAAATAACATGCATTTTTTTTGTATGATCCTGCTTATTTTGGTAAAATATTACTTTGCAAATTCTACAAGTTGTATATTAAATTTTGACCTCAACTGCATTTTCAAATTGTATTTTTTTATTGCAAAAACAGCATTATAATATTTTTTCAATTTAAAATAGCTGTATTCTACTTTACTGCATTTTAAAATGTAATTTATTCCTGTGACAGCAAAGTATCTTTTCAACAGCCATTACTTCAGTCTTAAAGTGATAGTTTACCCAAAAATGAAAATGTCTGTCTTTAATCACTCACCCTCATGTCATTCCAAACCTGTAAGACCTTCATTCATCTTCAGAACACAAATTAAGATATTTTTGATCAAATCCGGGAGCTTTCTGATCCTGCATAAACAGTGGTTCGACTGTACTGTTATGAAGCTACGAGAATACACTTTGTGCACAAAGAAAACAAAAATATTAATCAACAACTTATACCTTTCTGGGCCTTAAACATTTCAGCTGTATTGCTGTATTTGCATATGCAGAGTCAGAAAGCTCTTGGATTTCATTAAATATCTTAATTTGTGTTCAGAAGATGAACGAAGGTCTTATGAGTTTGGAACAGCATGAGGGTGAGTAATTAATAACAGAATTTTCCTTTTTGGGTGGAAAATTCCTTTATTTGCCTGAGGTGAAATCGTGCAATATCATGCTCAAGAAACATTTCATACTATTAGCAGTATTTATTGAAAAAAAAAGACATCCGGTCCCTTTCATTTAAATTAACTGCTAAATAATAGTTTTATTTCTTTTTAAATATCTCACTAAATTTAATTAAAAACACTGACCACAGAATGCCACAACTGATCAAGTATCAAGTATACGTAAACAGCAGAAATAATTACTTGAGTGCTCTTTTTAGTCCATCTGTGACGGCTTCTTTTCTTGCTTTTTCCAGTGAGAGAGCTTTGGATTTGAGGCCTTCGCTCACCCCGTATCCTACATCCTCATGGTACGATCCATCCTATCAAAAGGACACTTTAGAAATGGCATGATCCTCATAATTGCTGTGTCTGTTTTGTAAAACCTCTTACCTTTAACTGAACCTTCACAAAGGCACTGACTCCAACGTAAAACTTCCCATTTATAAGGTCTACAAAGTCTGAAACACAAAATTGACCAAACGTCTTTTTTAAAAATGACCATTAACCTTAAACTAATCCAGCAAACGTATGTGAATGCAGTATAAATGTGACCCTAAACCACAAAAATCAATCTTGAAATAGCTTTCCATTGATGTATGGTTTGTTAGGATAGGACAATATTTGGCCAATATTGAGATAATCGCTTTTAAAGTTGTCCAGATGAATTTCTTAGCAATGCATATTACTAACTAAAAATTAAGTTGTGACATATTTACAGTAGGAAATTTACAACATATCTTAAATGGAACTTGATCTTTACTTAATATCCTAATGATTTTTGTCATCAAATAAAAATGTATAATTTTGACCCATACAATGCATTGTTGGCTTTTGCTACAAATATACCTGTACTACTTATGACTGGTTTTGTGTCCAGGATCACAAATGGGAATGTTTGACAATCTGTGCCTGTCGTGATAAGAAACATGATGTGCTTACCAACATTTTGTTGCGAAATTGAATGTGACCATCCATTATAGCCAAACATTTCATTGGCCAGACTAATCACTCTGTGACCTTCAATATAGCACACCTGCAACAAAAAACAAAGGTCTAATAATCTAGAAAACAGCAAGATAATCAACTATATTAGGTATGGGCCACTGCCCTGCAGTCTTAAGGACATTGATTAGCATGTTCTGATGTTTCATTAGGGTTGGAGCTAAACTCTGCAGGACAGTGGCCCTCCAGAACCGAAGTTGTCCATCCCTGAACTACATATTAGATCAGCAAGGCTTAATATTGAAAAGTTTACATTAACTGCATTAATTCTCACTTTTTGTCCTCCTCCAGCCTGTCTGGTGCTGATATATTCAGGTCCGAGTCTCTGCCGTAGAGCATTCTGGACTGCCTGATATTCCTCTGCGGTGTATGCATACTACAACAAACATAAACACTTACAAATAACACCGGAAATATTACTGTATTAATATATTACAACTCGTGTGCTTCTGTAGCTGTTAACATAATGCCCGAATGACCAAAACACATACCTGACCAAAACAGGTGCTGGTTGCATGAGGTTTCCTGTCCTCTTGCCTCCCACTCTCGCTGCAATAATCCATGCGTGTTTTCTGATCGTTAAATCTCAAAAGCCGTCAATATTCTCCTTTAAACGATGCTGGATATGTATAATGTGAGTGGAGATCACTAAACTGTAACAACAGGAAGTCTGGCACAACATTACGCTTTAATGTACGCCCATAGTGCGTTACCATCTACCCCGCTTTCAGTTAAACAGACAACCTGAACTGGTGAGCGTTCAGTCAATGCTACCATAGCAAGATTACTGGTATAACAGGATATTACAATTCGCACGCCAAGCAACAGAATGAGCGTTTGTATATTCCCGCGCCTGAATGTTTACGTCGCCCCGCCCACTCACTCGTGCGTACTACGTCACAAAGATTGAGATATTCCGTTTTTGTTTTTAAATATCCATTTGTCCCAAATAAATGATTATTGTGTTCTCCGCGTTCGCTATCACGAAATGAAAATAAATATCATCATAGAAAAAATCTACATAACAACAGGATAAAAAGCTTTTGTTTGAAATCCAGTCCATATTATATATATTTCTTAAATGTATACATGTATATACACTACCAGTAAAAATATTTGTAATATATTTTGTTTTCAAGGATTCTCTTCTTCTCACCAAGCCTGCTTTTATTTGATCCAAAAGCAGTAATATTGTGAAATATTTTTGCTATTTAATATAACTGTTTTCTATTTTAAAATGCAAATTATTCCTGTGATCAAAGCTACATTTTTAGCACCATTATTCCAGTCTTCAGTGTCACAAGATCCTTCAGAAATCATTCTAATATGCTGATTTGCTGTTCAAGATGTATTATTATAATAATTATTATCAATATTTAAAACAGACAAGTAATTTTTTTCAGGATTCTTTGATGAATAGAAAGATCCAAAGATCAGCACTTATCTGAAATAATACGTTTTTTGTATTTTGTTTTTTGAAGGGGGGGGATTAATAAAAATTAATACTTTTATTTAGCAAGGATGCTATAAATTGATCAAAAGTGATGATGACATTCACAATGTTACAAATGATTTCTAATTTTAGATAAATGCTAAAAAATCAGCTTTGAAATCACAGGAATAAAACATGTTAAAAAATAAAATATGTTCAAATAGAAAACAATTATTTTAAATATTAAAATATTTCAACATTGCTGTTTTTGTTGTACTTTGGATCAAATACATTTTTAATAAATCTTATATATCTTACTGTTTAAAAACGTAAGCCTGGTGTATTTATGCATACGTATATACAATACACACATATATATTATGTAAACGCAAACTTTTATTTTCCATGCGATTAATCGTAATTAATCGATTTGACAGCACTAGAGATTTGGATTATTCTTAGTGACATGCGCCTTTTAAAGCCAGCATGAAATTTAAAAAAAGACTGTCATTTTTGGTCATACAGATAAAAGTAATACATCTTTCGAATCTGTAAAGAGTCTATGTTTATTTGTGTGCAGTCTGAATAACAACAAAACACTGCACTTTGGTAAAATAATTATCTCGGTCTCCGTGAAACTTGAGCGCGAAACTTCGAAACTCAGTTAAATGTCTCCTTTTAAATTAACCAATCAAAATAGAAAACATTCTCAGATTATGAAATCCATATGTAACATGCATAAAGGTGCATCACTACTGCGGAGATAATGATTCAGTGTCGCTGACTTCATCTCTTAAGCCGAAAACAAAGAAATCACTAGTTTATCAATAAATTATTCAAATGTTAATGCAGTCTCCTTACTGTTTTCCCCTGACACATTCATAATTATTATATCTGGTGATGCACTGTGACAAGCTTTTTTTGCATGTGCTTGAGTGGTTATTAGGCTATGTAGGCATTATGATTTATGGTTTATTAATAAACATGCAACTAATAGTCGACTAATGCTTAAAACGAGTGACTACTAGTCGACCAGAAAAATCTTTAGTCGAGGGCAGCCCTATTATTATTATTTTATATTTTTAAAATACAAATTCTGTGACAAATTATATTCACCTTATTTTTCTGTAAGAGCCATTTGTAAAATTTATGGGTCTGGCTTCCAGTCTCATCTGCGTCTAGCTATTTTTAGCTGTACAAAACAGTTCGTTTTGCGGCTTGATATTGCAAATTGGTGTGTCTTCCCAAATTTAGTGCATTATCTTATTTATATATAAATGTTTCGCCTTTTTCACGTTGTTATTCTTCTTGTTATTTCCCTATAGCGGCTAATGAAACGGGAGTCTCGCCCATAGGTTTACGTCTGCGTTGAAGAATAAGGTGTAGGCCTATAGCGAAATAAAAGGGAAAATGAATTTAAATTCAATTTATTTGAATTCTGCTCCGCCACTTTAAGATAAACCGCTGATGTACTAAATAATATCCCTGTCACGGTCAACTCAGCAGGGATTATCTAAATCTAAATTAGGCATCCAAATAAAGATTGCAGTCTGGTTATTGGATTGAATATGGATTTTATTACATATGGCTTCCTGCTCGGCTCATGAAGCGAACCGGAAACATAATTTCCTTTATTAAATGTTAGCATATCAAGCACTAATTTCATTTTGTCTCAAGCACATCTTGACCCTTTGCACAATGGCGCGCGCGCGCGCACGTGTCGTTCGTGAACGCGCCCACAGTCTGGACTGCCGTCTGGTCAGACAGTCTGCAACTCGGGAAGCAAATAGGAGGGGCGAGTATTGGGGATGCCACAGGAATGATCCATTAACCCCGCACAGCCCACATCCGCATTTATGGATTAGTTTCTCCTGAAGTGTAAGCCGTCATATGTATTGTTTTCGTCATCATTGAAGTTACTTAAATATCCCCGACTGCTCATATTCACTTTGCAAGCGGAGCACATGACGGTGAGTTGAAACATTGTTACGATGCACTACTGTTTGTGTGGAGTCTTAGAACCGGGAGTTTGATGCTAAACTGCGTTTTTCACCCTTGATGAATGGTGCATTGTTGCGCTGTTTGTAAATAACAAACGTGTCATGATCACCATAAGGTACACTGAGTACCCAGTGCGTCAATCCCGCCATGAATAACTTAGAGAGCTACTGATAGAACATGTAACCAATAGAAAATGATGCATTGAAACACGGTCAGCTGGGTTGTTTGATTCGTATCGAGTTTTAATAGAACAGCCAACCGAGGGCTATGAGTCCAGAATGAGAAGTGATGCCCTTCCTCTCAAATAGCCTTCTCGGGTTTACCCAGACGTCGTCGTTTTACCGTTGCGTTTACCTGTCTGCACTTTAGAAAGGGAAATGGACTCCTCCTGCTCCTGTAATACATCGTGGCTCGTGTCCTGGCACGTTCACTGAACAAAGGGAAACTGACATGAGGCTTCGGGGAAAGTGGAACATAAAGCAAAGTCACATATTTAGGTCGAGGCTGTTGAGATGCATTTGTGTTTTTTTCTGAAAGCCCATAAAAAGCTCTCACGGCCGCGTGAGCAAATGATGACAGACTGATGCAAGACAAGTCTTTTGTTATAGTAGCCTATTTCTTTTGCGAAGCTTCCCGGCTGGTCCGGCAGGGGGCGCGGGATGAATTGTGTTGCTGAGGAACACATGGAGAATGAATAACGTAAACAAGCACATCGATCCTTGCTTTAACAGCAGCCCAAATGAATGAAACTGACAGCTGTGAATCTTCGGCGGTTAAAAAAAAATATTTTTAAACTGTAGTTCGTTTATATAAATGGGTAACATGACCTTATTATCGACTGTTTACCAAATGCTTGCATCAGGGAGTTGTGAAATTTAAAGCGATAGTTCACCCAAAATTGAAAATCCTGTTATCATTACATACCCTCATGTCGTTCCAAACCTGTTTGTCATAAAATGAGACATTTCGAAGACTGTGCTAGATCTTCAAAATGCAGGACAAGTCATTGAAAGAAAAGAAAGAACGGTTAGTTAAAAAGATGATTTGCAAATAAATGACACTTCTGTCATGTTCTGTCTTGAACATTAAAGTTATAGTTCACCCAAAATAAAAATTACCCCTGGATTTACTCACCGTCAAGTCATCTTAGATGTATAAGACTTTCCTCTTTCAGACGAATACAATCAGAGTAGTGACGGCTTGTTTTCACTTTTTTTTTTAAGTGAAAATGGGAAGAGGACGATTTAATATGAATAAAATAGTTCATTAAGTTCATGTCTTAGTATGCGTATGATTTTGTTTGTAATTTCATATACATGTTACTGAAGTTGGAAAGCGCCGCTTTTCTATCGCGAATGTGCCGAATCTGCTGATGTCATTACAACTGCTAAGTGATAGAGAAGGGGAGAGGGAGGCCGGGGGAGAGCTGACCTCATATATTCATCAGTGTTCTAGAATAGAAGCAGTTAAACTGTGAGACTATACATGCAATATCCAAATGATGTAATTTCAATGGCTTTTGTGTAGATGTTCAAAGACATGATATGAAATGGTAGCATTTATTCTTTTACAAAGTATGGTTCATTGACCACTGTTTTAGTTTCCATTCAGTATCCATTTTAAAAACTATTGGTTGATTAATTGGTATCTGCCAGTACCAATACCAATACCAACCTAGCTATTGGTAGTGGTAAAATTCAATATCGGTCAACCTCTACTCATGAGAACTTTTCATTTTTGAATATAACTCTAATTGTATTCAACTAAAAGTAGGAAGTCATAAACACTTAGGATGGCTTAAGGGTGAGTAAATCATGGAGTAATTTTCATTTTTTGGGTGAACTGTCCCTTTAAATTACATTGCCCACTATTGAACTAATGATTAGTACATGAATCCAGCTGATCCGGTTCTCGAGTTTGACTCACTGATCCGATTTCAGTTGTTATTATCAGTGAAACACTACTTTTTCAGTTACTTTTTTTTTTTTTTTTAAATTTCAGTCATTTTTTAATTATTAAAAGTAGTATTATAAGTAGTAGTTTAAGTGTTATTTTTATTATTATTATTTTTTTTTATTAAAGAAGTTGTTCACTTCCAGAACAAAAATTTACCAATAATTTACTCACCCCCTTTTCATCCAAGATGTTCATGTCTTTCTTTCTTCAGTCGTAAATAAATTTTTTTTAAAGGAAAACATTTCAAGATTTCTCTTCATATAGTGGACTTCTATATTGCCCACGACTTTGAACTTCCAAAATACAGTTCAAATGCAGCTTTAAAAGGCTCTAGATGCCAGCTGAGGAAAAAGGGTCTTATCTAGTGAAACAATTAGTCATTTTCTAAAAAAATTTTTTTGAATTTTGAAAAAGTTTGATCTTCTTTGCACATTCACTTTGTAAACACTGGGTCGTTACTTCTGCAGTGATGTGGTGAAGTTCGAGGAAAAAAAAAGAGAAGGGAGTTTAACTGTCATTAACCGAAATACACAGAGTTCACGCAAGCTAGACAAGATGAGCATTTAAAGTTAAAAAGTATATAAATTGTCCATTTCATTAGATAAGACCCTTCATCTTCGTCTGCGATTGTTTAGAGCACTTTGAAGCTGCATTTAAACTGCGTTTTGTACGTTTAGACTCACGGTTACCACCGAAGTCCACTATGGAGAGAAACCCTGAAGCATTTTCCTCAGAAAACATAATTTCTTAACAACTGAAGAAAGAAAGACATGAACATCTTGGATGACAAGGAGTGAGTAAATTATCTGTAAATTTTTGTTCTGGAAATGAACTTCTCCTTTTATCAAAATAATTTTGTGTTCTGCAGAAGAAAAGAAGTCATACAGGTTTGGAACAAAATGAGGAAGAGTAAATGATGACAGAATGTGATCTAATTCCTTAAAGATCCATTTATGATGTATAATAGCAGCAGCCACCACAACACGTTCTCATTTAGTCTCTTTCCTCATCCTTTTGTGTTATTAGAAGGATCAGAGATGTTCTGAATGAAAGGAGGATCTGGCAGCCTTTCGATAACAATGCTGGAGAACTTGAGCGGAGCCCACATTGATCGACCCGCCCCTAGATCATCTGCGTTCAGCTTCTCTTCCCTGTTTGCTCTGCCACACCACCTTCACATGGATGGAAGCAGTCATCCATTCAGGAGGTAAAACCGATGTTGTGAGCGGAACTATTAACACGTTCACATCCTGCTATACATACTCATATCCTGTTATTTGTTTGTGATGTCCTTTGTTTTTCTGTATTCCCTAAATAAGCCATATTCCACAATTTTCTCACAATGTGTGACATTCCTCAGTTTAGCACCTGCTGAGGGAGCCACTTTTTGTGCATGTATTTAGTATTAGTATGATGCCACAGGAGACTTTACAAAACATAGATTACTCAGTTCCAAGAATCAAAATAGGTTAATCGATATTAATGTAAATTCAGTGAGTGCTGATAGGTCCAGTGGGAAATGGATCAAAATTTTCCAGGCTAAAGTCAATAGAGTACAGTCACCACTACAGCCTATCCATGCATGAAATAGTTTGTAATATTTTTTACTCTAATATAAAAGTATATAAAAAAAACCCACAATAAATATTTATAATAATTGTGTTTTTTATTGTTGAAAAAACTTTGTGTGTTTTAAAGTGTGTATGTGTATAAAATAAAATATATAATATAGTATAAATATGTTATATAAAAATGTAATATAATAACGAAAAACATAATTCTTACTTTTATATGTAAAATAAACAAATTATATAATAATATAACAATATTAATAAATAATAATATACAATGTTAAAGTAATTTATTTATTTTATATATATATATATATATATCTTATGTTAAAATTGTAGTACTATAATAATACAGTCATATTTGTATTATCTGCTTTTGAACAATATTATATAAATAAAATGTATTAAACATTGTATTTTGTTATCATTTTGTTTTATATATAATAATATAACAGCATCATTTTTTAAATCATTTTTTGAAAAGTTATATATATATATATATATATATGAAATAAAAAATATATATATATTATGTTAAAATGTACATTTATTATTTGTATTATTATTATCATTAATATAATAATACAAGTCATATTTTATTATTTACTTTTGCACAATATTATATAAAAGCATTTTATCCTATGATAATTTTTGTGTATATAATAATATAACTACAATAATATAAATAAATATATATTGTAATAGTACAAGTCATATTTTTATTTACTTTTGTACAATACTATATAAAAACCTTGAAAATATTTTTATTATTAGTTGATTTTTATAGAAAGAATTTATTAATATAATAATACAAGTCATATTTTTATTATTTACTTTTTTACAATATATAAAAACTTTAAAAATATTTGATCCTATAATCATGTATATAATATAATTACAATAATATAAATGTCACAAATTAATTATATATATATATATATATATATATATATATATATATATATATATATATATAATAAAAATAAATAAATAAAATATATATTTTATATGAAATATTCCTATTTTTACATTCATTTTTTATTATTTTTATGTAAAAATCTAATTAATATAATGCAATAATATAACTACAGTAATATAAAATAATTTTAAAAAAGCTTATAAAAACATTTTTATATTATTATTATTATTGTATATGTAATTATTACCGTGTGTGAGTGTGTGTGTAAAAAATCACAAGTTTGAGTGTTTTGAAAAGTAAGTGTATTTAAACCCAGCTCACATCACACGGGAGGAGCAGGCAGTCACTCCCTTACACTGGGAGTGTGAAAGCAAGGGAGTTTTGTGTTGCATAACTATTAAAGGAGATTGGTTTATCTGTGTGGGTGTGCGTGTGTATTTGACACAGAGAGAGAGACTAAGGAAAGGATGGGAATGTAATGTTAGGAGGAAGGAAATTGGTTTCTCAACAATAAAACAGTAGTTTCCTCCCCTTCGCGTCTCTAGCTGCATCTTTCCAGCTCCTCCCCTTCTCTGACTTGTTGTTGCTGTTCTGGACTAACCGAAGCGTGTTATTTTTTTTTTTATCCCTCCGTTTGAACCATGAGGACTCTGTACCGGTTGAAGCTGGTAAGTTCTCCAAATCTGAGTCAGCTGGGCAAAAATGAAAAGGCTTCACTGGAGGAGAGAGGATCAGGTCCTAACGCCACATGGAACAGGTTAGTGCGGCTTTTGTGTGTGACGCGTGTCAATGAGTGTCATAAACTGAGATGTAATTTCTTGTGCAATTTATTGCAGCATTCACAATGCAGTTATTGCTGTATTCCAAAAGAAAGGACTGGCGGACAATGAACTTTATACGCTCAATGAAGGCGTGAGGTGAGGTTTTCTAATGTGTTCTTATGGTCTTTTGTTTATTTGTATGAAAAAACTTGAGGGTAGGTTTGTGAATTATTAATTTGACTATAATAGTAACTGCTAGCAGAGTGTAAAACGTAAATGTTGGCAGCTGTGTATGCTTCACATTATCAGCACAGAACAGTTGTGAGAGGACGCAGAGCCTCAGTCCACTATTATGTAACTGTTACCAGACAAATTGTGAAGCAATAACATCCCAACTAAGAAAAACATACCCACATCATATTTCACCCCAAAATTAAGTGTGAAAAATTAGTATTATTTTTAATGCATCTGCATTGGTTTACTTTTAAGTTTGTGTTTGTCTCCTATGTACAGTACCTTAGTATAATGCACTAATGAACACAGTGGACACAGTGAATAAAAAATACATTACTTAAATATAGTAACAATAATAGTACTATTTTGATGTACAAATAGTAAATAATATATATTTTTTAGCATTTGTTTTATAAGAATTTGGGGGTGGAAATGTGCTTAATTCGTAAGAAAATAATAGGGGAAAAGTGCAAAAATACACAAGCGGGTACTTTTATGCAGAATATATGATAATTAATTGTGTACCATTCAATACTTTGTGGTCGGTAAGTTTTTTTTTTTTTTAAGAAACATTAATACTTTTTTTCTGCAAGGCTGCATTAAACTGATAAAAGCTGACAGTAAAGACATTTGTAATGTTACAAAAAAAATGTCAAATATTACTTTTCTTTTCATCAAAGAATCCTGAAAGGAAAATAAAATTGATTCCACAAAAATATTAAGCAGCTTAACTGTTTTCAACTTTGATAAAAAAATAATTGTTTCTTTAGCAACAAAGCAGCATATTATAATGATTTCTGAGGGATCGTTAGACACTGAAGACTGGATGATGCTACAAATTCAGCTTTGTATTACAGAAATAAAATGCATTTTAAAATCTATTACAATAAAAAACTATTATTTTAAATAGTATTTTTTTTTCACAATTTAGCAGTTTTTTTCTGTATTTTTGTTTTACTGTATATAAATTATATTGTTAAAATTCTATTATAAATATATATAATTATCATTTTCATATCAGGGTGAAATATAATTTGAACATTTTCTTGTCAATCATTTAAGTGAAATTTCTCCTTTATGTAGGTTTATGATTTCTTGTTTTAATAATATTTTAATGTGTTAAAAATTGTGTAATATTTTGTTTTATCAGGCAGCTATTGAAAACTGAGCTGGGCTCATTCTTTACAGAATACCTCCAGGTAGGAATTTTTTATCTTTTTTTTCCAGAGATGTGTTTGTTCTACTAACTACATTTAATAAAAACAAACATACATTTCTTCCCTTTTTTTCTGATTATCAGAATCAGCTTTTAACTAAAGGCATGGTGATTTTACGGGACAAAATAAGGTTTTATGAAGGTATGCCCTCACATTTTAAAGACAAAACACATTCCTAAAAAATGTTTTTCATTTTAATGTCAATACATAGTATTTCATCTGGGAGCCTGTTTCCACCACAATAATAAAAAAATGTTTTTCATCTCACAGTACTGACTTTTTTCCTCAGAATTGTGTAATATAAACTTGCAATTGCGAGTTATAAAGTCAGAATTGTGTGATATAAACTCTAAATTGCGAGTTCATAACAATTCTGAATTTTTTCTCACAAATGTGAGTTTATATTTCACAATTTCTTCTTGCAATTCTGACAGAATTTTGTATCTCGCAATTCTGACTTTTCTCAAAATTGTGAGATATAAACTCAGTTGCGACTTAAGTCAGAATTGTTGTGTTATATAAACTAAATATAACTCAAATCTGATTTTTTTTTGCAAATCTGATTTTGTATCTCTCAATTCTTAATTTTTTTTCTCAGAATTGAGAGATATAAACTCAATTACGAGTTCGAAAGTCAGAATTGCCTGGTATAAACCCTATATTGTGAAAAATAAAGTCAGAATTGCAAGATAAAGAGTTTATATCTATACAATTTTGACTTTTCTCGCAAATGCGAGTTTGTATATCTTGCAATTCTGACATTTGCATTTGCGAGTTAGAAAGTCAGAATTGTGTGATATAATATAAATCTTGAGAAATAAAGTTAGAATTGCAAGATAAAAACTCGCAATTCTGACATTTTTGCAAATGGGGTTCTCGCAATTCTGAAATGTTTCTCAGAACTGTGAGATAAAAACTCTAAATTGTGAAAAATAAAGTCAGAATTGCGAGATATAGAGTTTATATCTTGCAATTCTGACATAATTGTGTGTTCTAAAGTCGGAATTGCGAGATACACTTTTTATTTTGCAAATGCAATTTTGTATCTCACAATTGACTTTTCTCAGAATTGTGTGATATAAACTAAATTGCGAGAAAGTCAGAAATGAACTTAAATTGTGAAAAATAAAGTCAGAATTGCGAGATATAGAGTTTATATCTCGCAATTCTGACTTTTCTCACAAATGCGAGTTTGTATTTCCCAATTCTGACTTTTTTGCTTGCAAATGCCATTTTATATTCTGCAATTCTGACCTTTTTCTGACTTTTTTTCTCAGAGTTGTGAGATATAAACTCGGAATTGCGAGTTATAAATTTCAATTTTGAGGAGGAAAAATATTGCAAATTTATATCTGACAATTCCGACTTAATAACTTGCAATTGAGTTTTAAAGTCAAAATTGCAAGATAGAAACTAACAATTCTGAAAAAAAGTCACAACTGTGAGATATAAACTATATATCACAAGTCAGAATTGTGAGTTTATATCACGCAATTCTGACTTAATTTCTCTTAATTGGGAGTTTGTATCTAACAATTCAAGATGTAAACCTGCAATTGCGAGAAAAAAGGAAGAATTGTGAGGTCAGAAGTTGTAATTACCTTTTTATACTTTTTGTTTAGTGGTGGAAACAGGCTTTCATCATTTCACTTGTACACTAACAACACAAACAGTTTTTCTTCTTGTTGAAAACAGGTCAGAAGTTATTAGACTCCTTAGCTGAGACATGGGACTTTTTCTTTTGTGATGTTCTCACTATGCTTCAAGCCATCTTCCACCCTGTCCAGGTAGAGTCTAGTCATCCTGTGAAATAACTGCTCAGATGTTAGTTCCAGTAGTGGTGTGTGAATCCTTGTGTATGTTCATGGCATCTCAGGGGAAGGAGCCGTCGGTGCGTCAGCTGGCCCTGCTGCACTTCCGAAACACCATAACCCTTAACATGAAGCTAGAGGAGGCTCTGTCCAGACCGCGAGCCCGTGTCCCTCCATCCATTGTCCAGATGCTTCTAGTGCTACAGGTACACACAGACTGCAAGTAAAGATCCAGCCATACTGTCATGAGCTGCGCCCAGAGATTATACCATAGTGACTATAAGACGGCTCATTTGTGATGATTTCAGCTGTGTCATATTGAGTGAGACATTAATCATAGGCCTTGTGCGTCTCAAATAAAATGACTGTAATTAATATTTCAAAAGGTAAAGAGGCAAAGTGAAACTCCTAAATATGTCATCTTCACGTCTTACAGGGGGTTCATGAATCTAAAGGTGTGAGTGAAGAATACCTGAAGCTGGAGTCACTCATTCAGAAGGTGGTGTCGCCGTATCTGGGCACGCAGGGACTGTGTTCACATGAGTGTGGCGCCTCTCAGTGCTCCTGTGTTATCGGTGAGAAAAGCAATAAACCAGCATTTTGAAAAATGAAAGTTTCACATAAGAAATGAAAAGAACTTATATAGTTCACACAAATAAAAAAAAAGCAAAAAATAAAATACAAATATACATATATGTGATCCTGGACCACAAAACCAGTCATAAGGGTATTTTTTTTATTGAGATCTATACATATGAAAACTGATTAAATAAGCTTTCCATTGATGTATGGTTTGTTAGGATAGGACAATATTTGGCTGAGATATAACTATCTTACGGTGCAAAAAAATCTAAATATTGAGAAAATTGCCTTTAAAGTTGTCCAAATGAAGTTCTTAGCAATGCATATTACTAATCAATTAAGCTTTGATATATTTATGGTAGGAAATTTACAAAATGTCTTCATGGAACATGATCTTTACTTAATATTGTAATGATTTTTGGCATAAAAGAAAAATCGATCATTTTGATCCATACAATGTATTGTTGGCTATTGCTACAAATAAACCTGTGCTATCTAAGACTGGTTTTGTGGTCCAGGATCACAGGGTCATGTTTGGGGTCAGTAATAAATTTGAATGTTTTTTGTAAGTCTCCTATGTTCACCAAATCTGCATTTATTTATGAAAAAAGAACTTTAAGGGATAGTTCACTCTTATTAAAATGTCAGCTGTATATTAAAAAAGAAAAAAAATTCTACTGATCAAACATTTTGGGTCAGTAAGAAATTTGAATGTTTCCTATGCTCACCAAAACGGCATTTATTTAAATGAAAAACTGTAAACTGAAAAACTTGCAAATTAAAATAACCATTTTTATTCTAATATATTTTAAAATGTAATTTATTTCTGTGAATGCAAAGCTGAATTCCAGTCATTTTAAAATGCTAATTTGATTCTTTAGAAATATTTCTGATTATTATCAGTGTTGACAACAGCTGTGCTGCTTAATATTTGTGTGGATTTTTTTTCCAGGATTCTTTTATGAATGGAAAGTAGATCCCAAAAGCACTCCATTTATTTGAAATACAAATCTTTTTTAACATTAAAAATGTCTTTTATTTGATTTAATGTGTCATTGCTGAAATCATAAAATAAAATTATTGGCCTCTCTCTAAATAAAGAAATAAATATATAATAAATATATATAATTTTTTTTTTTTTTTTTTTTTTATTTATATATATATAGGAGAAAGTCTATTAACAAATACAAATTATGTCTCAAGAAATAACATGTTGCAAGGGAGGAGAGATAAACACTTAGAAATAAATATTGATTAATTTGTTTTTTATTTCTTACTGTTAAATAAAATTGTGATTAATCTCATGAATTCCAAAAAAAAAAAAAAAAAAACTCTAAAAATATCAAATTTGTATGTTATAGGGATAGTTTGCCAAAAAAATAAAAATTGCTCACCCTCATGTCATTTCAAAGCCGTAAGACCTACATTCATCTTCAGAACACAACTTAAGATATTTTTAATGAAATCCCAAAGCTTTCTGACCCTGCATAGACCAGCAACGCAACTGACATGTTCAAAACTGACATGGAAGAGATGAAATTGTTTAATCAATTTAATTAAAGTCAATGTTTTTGTTTTCTTTGCACACAAAAAGTATTCTCGTAACTTCATAACATTACGGTTGAACCACTGATGTCACATGGACTCTTTTAACAATGTCCTTACTACCTTTCTGGGCCTTAAACATGTCAGTTGCATTTCTGTCTATGCAGGGTCAGAAAGCTCTTGGATTTCATAAAAAAAAAATATCGTAATTTTTGTTCCGAAGATGAACGAAAGTCTTACAGGTTTGGAACGACATGTGGATGAGAAATTAATAACAGAATTTTTATTTTTGGGTGAACTATCCCTTTAAACTTGCATTTAATAAATAAAAATAGTCCCTTTAAAGATCTTGCAAGGATGTTCTCCACCCATAAACATAAATACCCATAAACAAGTATGTTTGAACTGTACTTCTACTGCTAAGTGTCCAATAAAAAAAAGCAGTTAACCATTATTCATTTCTTTAAAATCTTTCCAGAGAGGCGTTTGCAGTATTGCTGGCCCAAGTCTGCAGACCTGCCCTCCACTAATCCAGTAGTGCGCTCCAAGAGTTACAACATCCCCATGCTGACCCCCGTGGCTGAGTACGACTCTGAGGTGAGCTCTGTGGGCAGCGTCGGCATTCGGCGTCACTCTGCATGTGATGTCACTTCCTGCATAGAGCCCCAGGGCTATTCGGCCCTGTCTGTGGGAATAGAGACCAGCTCGACCCCCAGACTCTCACTGGATCACGACCTCACCCTGTCCGGTGTGATGCGAGGGGCCACAGGACAGCCCGCTCTGATTTCTCCACCCGTCTTCATCCACACCTCCGCTGGGTGTCTGCATGCAGCGGATGCCCCGATGGCTTCATCTGAGGTGGACAAGGCCCATTCGTCGCCCCCGAGCTGCTCCTCCAGTCCGGAGACAATTGTAATGCAGGGGCTGGACTCGCTGGAATCGGATCCTGACGGAATCTTCATCGACTTTTCCCACTGCCGCTCTGATTCTTTCGGAACGAGTAGGAAAACTAGCTGATGTGAGGAATCCATTTCAAATGATTATGATTATAAACTACCACTATTTTCTGTGAACTTGTGAAGTAGCTATGTACGTTGTGATTTTTAAAACTGGAATTTCATTCCTGCTTTGCGCAAAAGCCAAGGCTGCTTTGTGGGAAAAATAGGAGAAGACTCGATTTAAAGTGATTGTTTTCATAATGTTCTAAACCTGTGGATGAATTTTTTGAATTTTTCTAGTTTTTCATAGACAATAGACATGGAATGTCTCCATTTTAATTCTTACACATTTTACTTTTTATGGTCTCTCATTTATGGAAGCTTATTTCCGTCATGGAATAAATCGTGAAATTTTGATTTTATATCTCACAGTTCAGACTTTTTTTCCCAGAACTGTGAGATATAAACTCAGAATTGCTCACTGTTAATTCACAATTGCAAGAAAAAAGTTAGTTACATTTGTTTTGTTTTTTGTTTTGTTTTGTTTTGTTTTATGGCCAAAAAAACAGAATTGTAAGATATCAGAAAAAAACTTGTAATTACGAATTAATAATTTGAAATTGTGAGATATAAACTCAGAACTGCTCACTGGTGATTAACAATTGCAAGAAAGAAGTCACAAAGTTTTTTTTTTTTTGGGCCAAAAAAGGCAATTGTGAGATATCAGAAAAAAAATCGAAATTCTAAAAAAAAAAAAGGTTACAACTCAATTCTGATGTATAACGTCAATTGTGAGCTGTAACTCACATTTATGAGTTTATAGTAGGAAACTGTGAGTTATAACCTCAGAATTGCTCGCTGTTAATTCACAATTGTACGAAAAAGGTCACAATTATGTTTGTTTTTTGTTTTGTGAAATATCAGAAAAAAGTCAGAATTCTAAACAAAGTTTAACTCAGTTAAAAAAAAAGTTAGCTGCGAGATGTAACTGGGAAAAGTTGCAATTATGCATGTTTTTTGTTTTGTTTTATTTTGTTGTTTTGTTTTCTTTTGTTTAAAAAAAATGGAATTGTGAGATCAGTATAAATTCTAAAAAATTCTTAAAAAAAATAAACCCTCACAATTCTGAGGAAAAAAGTCAGTTGTGAGATGTAACTATCAATTATGAAGTTATAATTTTAAATTATGAGATATAAACTCAGAATTGCTTGCTGTTAATTCACAATTGCAAGGAAAATTTGCAATCATGAATTGTAAGATCAGAAAAAAAGTCTCAATTCTAAAAAAAAAAAGCATAAAACACATCTCTGAGAAAAAAACAGTTGTGAGATGTAACTAGCAATTACGAGTTTATATTTAGATATTTTGAGATATAAACTCAGAATTGCTCTCTGTTAATTCACAATTGCAAGAAAAAAGGTGCAAGTTACATTTGTGTTTTTGTTTTTTTATTTTGCTTTGTATTGTGGGCAAAAAAAATAAAAACTAAATTGTGACAAAAAAAACATTAAAACACATTTCTGAGGGAAAAAAAGTTAAATGTGAAATGTAACTCAAAATTATGAATTTATAATTTTAAATTGTGAGATATAAACTCAGAATTGCTCACTGTTACTTCACAATTGCAAGAAAAAAGTCACATGTGTTTTTTTTTTTTGTTTTTTTTTTTGTGGCTAAAACACAAAAAGTAATTGTGAGATATTAGAAAAAAGTCAGTTGCAACAACACTGTAAAAAAAATACTTTAAAAAAAGTTGATTCAACTTAAAAAAGTAAGTGTTCGTGCTGCCTTAATTTTAAGTTGAGTCAACATGAAATGTTAAGTTGTACTACACGAAAACATGGATATTTGAGTTGAGTAAACTTAAAATTTTAAGGCAGCACAAACACTTACTTTTTTAAGTTGAAACAACTTTTTAGAAGTTTTTTTGAACAGTCAGTTGCATAATTACAAGTTTATAATTTGAAATTGTGAGATACAAACTAGTAATTGTGAGATTGTGAGAAAAAACTCAAAAAGATAACGTGTTTTATTTTTTTTCTCCCTGGCAGAAATAAGCTTCCATACTCATTGTGTGTTTAAAGGTGTGGTCACATTTACTGTTGTCGAATTTTCGCTTGCGAAATCCAGTTATTTCGATAGGAATTCACGATTGGGGGTTTCCGTGAGTGCAAAAGATTTCGCAACGGGTTCAAGTTAGTCACGTGGATTCGCCACATCGACCATCAGAAAGCTGATTGGTTTATAAGTTACTTCTATGTGAGCTGTGCTTCATCAACACAAACCAACAATAGACAAATGGCCTGTTTTACTTGCACCTTAAATGAGCTTCACGTATCGTAATGTGTTATGAGGTGACAGTATAAATGTAGAAAAATCTCTTCCATTATTGTCACTCTTGATCTCATGCACTATTTATCGTCATAGGGCTTTAAACGAACTACATTTAGTGCTTCTTAATCATTGCCAAGCTAACCTGCACTCTTAATGGTATGAAAAGAAATGAGTCTCTTAATCTGTGAAAATAACTGTCGCTAATGATAATACAGTGCAGAACATTGTATGTCTTTACAACCTGTTTGTTTCTCAAGCTTGTTGCTTTTTATGATGATAACGAGCTGCCTGAAAGTTAACAGGGTTTGCTAATTGAATGTGTTAACAAATCTCCCTTTTAGAACTGAAATCCAAAATATCACTTATTGACTGTAAAAAGATATTTTATAAGAAGGTATTTGTTCATTTAAAAAGGCTATTATCTGGTTTCTTTAGAATTTAGGAGTTTGTTTAATTGGTAAATACCCGTCAGATAAATAATTAGATAAATGTATATTCCAGAATGTAAAATTAAAATGATGCATAAAGCCCCATTGTATAAAAAATACTAAGGTACTTATGTTTTGTGATTTTTGTTTCTGTGTATGTAAGCTTTTTGATTTAGGTTACAAAACTATGAATTTCTCTGTAGTTTTATAGAAAGAGTTTGACTTGCATAGATTTTTACACGAGCGACATTTTTAGAAATGTAAAAAGTTTACAGTGGTACTTTAATACCCTTGCACTGTCATTTCTGAAGTCTGTGCTTTGTTTCATACTGAATTTGTTATTGGCTTATATGTGTGCTGCTGTGGACAACCTCAACAAGACTGAATTTGTAGTAAAATACTTTTATGCTTCACGTTTATGGGTTTTTCAAAGGTTGTGTGTGAACAAATATGCTGGGTTTTATATTGGCCAGACTTGCATTTTATTCTATGCTTTGCTAGATTTCTGTCGGTTAAGATAAACAGGTTTGCATATAGTGAAGGAAGCGTGAAAGCCCTCAGGGTGGATTTTGTGTTCAAGGATAACTGTGGAACTTATTTGTTTAAGGCCAGTGACGTTGAGCCGGAACTTAAGTTCGATTCATGAATGATTCATTCTTTCGAACCGAATCTTTCAACAAGTCCGCTGAAACGCTTCAAAAGCGATGCGCACGGTTCGTTCACGAGTAAGATCAGAGCAATTTTAGAATCAACAACTCAATGATTCACTGAACCGAGACCAGCTTCTTTCGAATATGAACCGATAAATGAGCATTTACAATGAAACGCTGATTTGACTGAAGTTACTTTAATACTCTAATATCGGAAAGTTTACGAACAATGACTTGTTAGAAATATATTTACGACCTAACAGATCTGCTTTTTAAAAAAAATGCCTACCGTTCTGCTATTAATTGCCAACTTGCAACAAGAATATAGGCTATATATATTACAATTTATTACTTTTTATTATTAGGCTATTAGTATTATTATTACTATTACTATTTTTGCTTGAAGAAAACATACAAATTACCAACTTATACTCTAAGCAAAAATACTAATAATAATTTATGTATATGTATATATATATATATATATATATATATATATATATATATATATATATATATATATATATATATATATATATATATATTTATAGACGAGAAGAAACATATGGTGAAAGTAGATAGGTCAGAGATATGTAGGTGTAAGACCGTGGAGTAGCCTATATATATATTGTTGTTTACTTGGTATTTTGTATGTTCTCTTTAAGCAAGCAAAAAAAAAAAAAAGTGAACAACAATAATAAAAATCTTCCAAAGAAGTCAAAATAGCAGCTTTACAAAAATAAACAGAATCAGAAAATTAAAAAAATAAAGAGAGAAAAATAAATACAAAAAATAAATACAGAAATAAAATACAATAAAAGGGGCTTAATCATCAAAAAATGCCTTCAAAAGTTGACATGGAGGCATTATGAGGCATGAGTATCTGCATAAAAAGTCAGGTATTACATATTTCTTTTTAAAATATTTTATGAATATACAAATAGGAAGGTTTTAGAAGCATCACGTAGGAGTATTGCGTCATGACGTAAAGATTCACGTTTCATAAACCAAATCTTTGAATCTGTTCAAAAGAACCGATTCGCGCAAACGAGTCGGACGTTCCATCACTAAACGGAGGGTTGTTGTTGTTTTAAAAAAACGTTATTTTAATTAATTTAAGCAAATGTGATACGTAACACGTTTTTTAAAGAAAAACAACAACTTTTAATATACATTCCAGACCGTTTGAACGTAAACACACGGCTTTTTCAATAGAATAAAGCCAGCGCGCTGAACACTCACCCTCCCCGTTTTGAATAGACGAAGACAAAGGCTACCGGAAACCGGACTCCATAGTTTTCGTCAAATGGCTGATTTGTATTCACGCGAAATCGTTTGTTTTCTCCAACCGTTTAAGTCTTTTCCCCGAGATTTTTCATGGATCTGTATTTATGTTTGCTAAACATGCGTCGCGATCTGGAAGTAGTCGTTACGAAGACCCGGCGGTGCAAATACAGCGACGTAAGCTGGTTATTCCAAGCGAATGAGTTTTAAATGCAACAAAGCGCGTTTGTGTTTTTATTTTTGTTGTGCGTTTACGTTACTTCCATTCCACACGGCATTTCTTTTACATGCGGTTCTCGAAGACCAGACCAGACTAGTAACTTCGCCAAGCTAACTTAACGAGCTGCGTTTAGAAATGGAGATCCACATCTCAAGCCTCTTCCCGGAGATCTTAGCGATGATTTTCAACTACCTGGACGTTAAAGGCAAAGGCAGAGTCGCGCAAGTGTGCACGGCTTGGAGAGACGCCTCGTACCACAAATCCATGTGGAGAGGAGTAGAAGCCAAACTCCATCTGAGAAGAGCAAACCCGTCGCTCTTCCCCAGCCTCCAAACCAGAGGCATCAAGAAAGTCCAGATCCTCAGCCTGAGGCGCAGCCTGAGCTATGTAATCCAGGGCATGCCCAACATCGAGAGCCTTAATTTAAGCGGATGCTACAACCTAACAGATAACGGACTCGGACACGCATTCGTCCAGGACATCCCGTCACTGAGGATACTCAACCTGAGCCTGTGCAAACAGATCACCGATTCCAGTTTGGGCAGGATTGCGCAGTATCTGAAGAACCTGGAGCTGTTGGATCTGGGCGGGTGTAGTAATATCACGAACACGGGCTTGTTGCTTATAGCCTGGGGCCTTCATAATCTCAAAAGCCTGAATTTGAGAAGCTGCAGACACGTTTCGGATGTGGGCATCGGACACCTGGCCGGCATGACGCGCAGCGCCGCGGAGGGCTGCTTGAGTTTGGAGCACCTCACGTTGCAGGACTGTCAGAAACTGACCGACTTGTCGCTCAAGCACATTTCTAAGGGCCTAAACAGGCTGAAAGTACTCAACCTGAGCTTTTGCGGTGGCATATCCGATGCTGGCATGATCCACCTTTCGCATATGACCCAACTCTGGACTCTTAACTTGCGCTCCTGCGATAACATAAGCGACACGGGGATTATGCATCTCTCCATGGGCGCTTTGAGGCTGTACGGGCTTGATGTGTCGTTTTGCGATAAGGTGGGCGACCAGAGCCTGGCTTACATCGCGCAGGGCTTGTACCAGCTCAAATCCCTGTCGCTTTGTTCGTGCCACATCAGCGACGACGGGATCAACCGGATGGTCCGGCAGATGCACGAACTCAAGACGCTAAACATCGGCCAGTGCGTGCGGATCACGGACAAGGGCCTGGAGCTCATAGCGGATCACCTGACACAGCTGACCGGGATAGACCTGTACGGCTGTACGAAAATAACGAAAAGGGGACTGGAGAGAATTACCCAGCTACCCTGCCTTAAGGTGCTGAACTTGGGACTCTGGCAAATGACCGAGGTCAAGGGTTTAGGAGACGCGTCTGAGATCCTGCCCTGCTACACCTCGTAACTACCTCAGCGACGTCTTGTTTTTCTAGAGACGCCTCTCATGTACTTTGTTACGAAGCCTGTTTTGGAAAAGAGGCTTGATGTAGTTCAAATTGAATCAGCAATAAAACACTGAACAGCCTTCCTTAATGGTATAAAGAGTCTGACGGTTCCCTTGAATGCCTTTTGTGTTTTTTTCTGTACTTTGTTTTAGAGCTTCATATTGAGGTAAAATGACTTTTATTCTCATTTCCACTGACAAACGCATTTTGTCACTGCCTTTAAGTATTTATCCTGAAATACCAGCATTATACTGTAAATTGAAGAGAAGAAATGTTTACCATGTGCGTGGACACCGATGGAAATCTTGCTTGTTGGTTTTATGTGATTCCTCCCTGGTAAAATGGAACATATGCAATTTAAACTTTGTTTAAAAAAAAAGGCCAGTTTGCTTGTTAAAGACCTACAAGATGTCTGTTTATTTTCCTATGATAAATGATTAAAGCTAAAATTGTTTTTAACTAAATTGTATTATTATTTCTGGTATTTTTTTTTAATACTTTGTATTCTCCAGTTCAACACAACACTAACATTTCTTTCTGACATTTAGTTTGAATTACAGTTCTTTCTATAATTTTACTATTTTCTACCACAACATAGATTAATAAAAATAAAATAACAAACCTAAATGAGGTTTAGGTAGGAAACTTACAAACTATCTTCATGGAACGTGATCTTAATGTCCTAAAGAGTTTTGGCATAAAAGAAAAATCAATAATTTTAACCCATACAATGTATTTTGGGCTATTGCTACAAATATATCTGTTCTACTTAAGACTGGTTTTGTGGTCCAGGGTCACAAATAACTAAACGGTGTAGATTACATGATGATAATTGAAAATGTATTGTTGTAGCCTAATTTTTAATGATTATTTATTTTTATCGCTGATGACAAATTGCTGGAACGGCCACAGAAATTTATCGCAAATACATAAACATTTTACAAATAAAATTAAATATGTACATAATCACACACACACACACACACACATATATATATATATATATATATATATATATATATTAAATCAGCGATGACAAATTGCTGGAGCAGGCACAGAAATGTATAAAAACTGCATAAATATTTAACATTTTTAAATTATATATATATATCACATGAGATTTATATTTATTTATTTATTTTTTAAAATCCGAGATGACAATGTATTTTAAAATTTGAATTTTAAATTGAGAATGCTGAGAAATAGAGGTTTAAGGATTTATTCATAGATAATAAACAAAAAAAACAAGCCTAAATAAATAAATGGTGCAGATAACATGATAATAATAACATCGATTTCTGTAAATTTTGCAAGTAAAAATACATAATACATGAATGTATTACATTTTATCATATAAATATTAACTACATAATCACACACACACATATGTACAAACATATACATATATTTTACATTTAATTAAATAAATGTACACATTTATTTAATTATATAAATATATATGTACATAATCACTTGTAATTTATTAATAGATTATAAACAAAAAACAAGCCTAAATAACTAAACACTGTTTTCGACATTACTTTTTTTGTTTTTAAAAAATACATTTAAATCACACTGCAATGTGGAGAAATACATGTGATTAACTTACCAAATGTAAGGATTTTCTTCTTTGCATTATTAAATGGAGATCTTTTTTGATAAAAAAAATATATATATTAAAATGATTACATTACTATTAACACTTAAAGTAACACTTCTTAATTGTAATATGATTAACATTTTAATTTATTCCTGTGATGTAAAGCTGAATTTTTAGCATCATTACTCCAGTCTTCTGCATCACATGGTCCTTCAGAAATCATTTTAATATGCTGATTTGCTGCTCAAGAAACATTTATTATCCATGTTGAAAATAGTGCTGCTTAATATTTTTGTGAAGACTGTGACTCTTTGAAAAATAAAACATTTATTTGAAACACAAATCTTACATTATAAATGCCTTCATATTTGCAATGTTAGAAAAGTAAAATTGATCACTTCTAGTCAATTTAATGGATCCAGAAATGTTACTGACCCCAAACGTCTGACACAGTACTGTGTTTATACATGTAATTTATTATACAATTTTTAGCAAAAAAAGCTTTAAAGGACACCAACGGAAATTATTAACATTTGCATTTCAATAATGCAAAGAAATAAAATATATTAAACTGTCCATGCACTTCTCCTACTTTGGCTGCTGAAATGTTATTTGAACAGTTTATTTCAAACCCAGGAATGGATCCAAACCAGCAAACTCTGGATATCGTCAGTGAAGCTGTTTATAAGTACATAGAGCTTTGCCCCACAGTCTTAATGTTTTCTGCTGGCATGAATATTCCTGTATTTGCATGTCAGCAGCTGTTTGAAGGTGTTCTTGAAGGTGACATTGCACAGCGCATAGCAGGCTGGGTTCACCGTACTGTTTATGTAGCAGAGCCAGTAGCCAAAGATCCACATTGTGTTTGGAATACAGGCCGAGCAGAACGTGTTGATGAGTACCATGACATTGTAGGGAGTCCATGTGGCTGCAAACGCCACCAGAATGGCCATAATGGTCCTTGTGACTTTCTTCTCCCGTGAAGATAAACTCTTTCTCTTCTGATAACGTGGCATGAGAACCTTCTGTGACACCAGACTCAGCCTTTCTTTCCCGTTGGTCATCTCCTGACCTCCGTTGTTGGATTTACAGTTGTTTTGCAGGTCCTTTTGAGATTTCGTTCTGAAGAAAGTAAATCTGACCCAACTTCTTGTGGCCAGCGGAGCTGATTGGGTCTGACGGCTTCTGATGTCACTGTTGGTGCTTATGGAGACGGCCTCCTCATCCCTTTGGTTTGAAGAAGCGAGGACACTTCCAGATATAGAGTCGTTCTCACTTTCTCTGTCTTCTCCTGCAGGTGGGTACAATATATTTTCAGTTAGATCTTTGATGATGATGAGATTTAACTATTTAAATATGGTCTGCTTCCAAGCTCCTAAATGGACTGGCTTAAGTCTAGACCTAGACTAAAATATAAGTCTGAGCTGTTTCTTTCAACTGAAAGAAACTTGCATTTACTGCAATGACCTTAAAATATATCAGTACCTTTGTTTTGTCTCAAGATGCACACCAGCAATGATTTTTCTAAGGCACGTTTATAAAAATTACTTCAATGTCTTAATTGAACTATGGCCTAATTCTGGTTTTTGTCACCTAAAGCTATCAGAAGACTTACAGTTGAGGTCAAAAGTTTTCATACACCTTGCACAATCAGCAAAATGTTAATTATTTTACCAGAATAAGAGAGATTATACAAAATGCATGTTATTTTTTATTTAGTACCGACCTGAATAAGATATTTCACATAAAAGACGTTCATATATAGTCCACAAGAGAGAATAATAGTTGAATTTATAAAAATGACCCGTTCAAAAGTTGATTCTCAATATTGTTTGTTACCTGAATGATCTACAGCTGTGTTTTTTTTAGAGATAGTTGTTCATGAGTCCCTGGTTTGTTCTGAACACTTAAACTACCCACTGTTCTTCAGAAAAATCATCCAGGTCCACAAATTCTTTGGCTTTCAGCATTTTTGTGTATTTCTAAAAATGACTGTATGATTTTAAGACCCATCTTTTCACATTGAGGACAACTGAGGGACTCATTTGTAACCATATGTAACATATGAGCCGTGGGTGAAAACATTTGAATTTTAAGATCAGGGTAAATTTAACTTTTGTCTTCTGGGAAACTTGAAAGTATCTTCTGCAGCTTCTGAATGGCTACTAAACACTAGATGAAAAAAAATTATATAGGCAAAATAAGAAAAATGTACACCTCTTCATTCTGTTCAAAAGTTTACACCCACTAGCTTTGAGCATTTGAATCTTCTGTAATAGTTGCATATGAGTCCCTCAGTTGTCCTCTGTATGAAAAGATGGATCTCCAAATCATACAGTCATTGTTAGAAAGGGTTCAAATACACAAAAATGCTGAAAACCCGGTTTACACTAGTGTGTTTTAGTTTTAAAACAGTGCTTTAAAATAACAATGATCCTCGTCTACACTGGGGTTTTCACTGCGTTTCAGAATCCATCTCTGTCCACACTATACAACTGATAAAGCATGTCACATGACCATTCAGGCTGCATGTCATCAAAGGTCTTATTTAAGAGAAGTAACCGTAATAAAATTGACTGTTATTCCTTGGGGTTTAAAAATGTTTTTTCTTTTTTTTTACTTTGCAATTTAACGGTTACTTTTCTTGAATGAGCTTCAGAAATGAGACGCAACAAATGAGCATGATGTTATCGTTTACACAGTCATCAAGGAAACAGAGAGCAAATGTGGGCAGCCATTCCATTGTTTTGAAAAAGAAATGCAACCCTGGAGTTTTCAAACTAAAACAGGGCCTGCAGCATTTTCGAAAGTCTCAGTTTTCTTGGGTCGATAACACCGGAGTAGTGTAAACAACAGGTGTAACCGTAGCAAACTTTACGCGTTTTAAAACGAAAATGCACTACTGTAAACATAGCCACAGATATCTATTGGAACAATCTGCGTCCCATGACTAAGCATGTGTCATCATTTTCACAGTCCACATTACAACGTGAAACGTATATAGACATGCGCAGTACGTCTAAATTTTTGAAGGCAAGAGTGAACAAACAGCTACTGGTGTGGCATAAATAGTACATTGTTTTTGGCAGTTTTCAGCGGATATGTGTAAACATGAATCATTTTAAAAACGTTGCGTATATGTGAAACTTTAAAAATGCAAAAACGTTTTAATTTTTGACTACATCGTTGTCATGTAAATGGTGTAAACAGAAGGCTAAAGTGGAGAGAAAAAGATGTGCTTTAAAACAAAAATGTATAGTGTGTTTTCATATTGGTGGCACTGAATGTAAACAATACCACTGAACCGAACAAAGCTTGCATATTTTGCTGATTTTTGCTGCTGAAAATGGTCAAATATTATCATGTTTTGGGCTTTACTAATCGGTCAGACCAGAAAAAATATTTGGACTACTATAGACTGCCAAATCAAGGAGACGAGTGCAAACTGTCTGAGAAACAAATGGCATTTGTGGTTTTTGTTTTAAAAGGTGCTATTTCTACATGATTACCTGTAGTGGCATCTGAAGCACTCTGCTTGCGTAAAACCATTTCCTCTCCTCCTTGGATTGACTTCCTCTCTGCATTGTTCCCAGCTGTTGTTCCAGTCTGGCCTCCATCATTACTGACTCTAGATACTCTCCGATTGTCTCTGCTTCGGACGCGGCTGCGGCTGGCTTTGGAGATCTGCCAGTATAGTACGCTCATGATGACGACCGGCAGGTAGAAAGCAGCGATGGCTGTGCCGAAGGTGACCACTGCGTTGGAGAAAAACTGGATGTAGCACTCGCCCTCGGGAACCGTCCGGCTGCCTGTGATGAACTGCCAGAACAGGATGGCCGGAGCCCAGAGGATGAACGACAGGATCCAAGCAGCAGCTATCATCATGCCTGCCATCTTGTGGGTCCTCTTGACCGGGTAGCTGAGAGGTTTGGTGACGCAGAAATATCGGTCAAAGCTGATGATAAGGAGGTTCATGACTGAGGCGTTGCTCACCACGTAGTCCAGAGCCAACCAGAGGTCACACACCAAAGCTCCTAAAGGCCAGTGGCCTGTCACTATGTACACAGTATACAGGTTCATGGAGAAAACGCCAATGAACAAGTCCGCACATGCTAGGCTGAACAGGAAGTAGTTGTTGACTGTCTGGAGGTTCCTGTTGACCTTAATGGAGAGCATGACCAGCACGTTGCCGATAATGGTGATCAGGCTTAAAGTGCTCAGGCCGAGAATGATGAGAATGAGCTCTACAAGTGTGAATGGACTGTCTGGGAAAAAGCCTGTCTTGTTAGCGTGGCTGGAGTTTGAAGAAAGAGTGAAGTTGGAGGTCTCCATTTTTCCTCATCACAGGAAATGCACATCAGAGCCTAAGGGATAAGAAAGAATATCATTACTTACATTTACAGATGTTGTTACTGGGGTCCGTAATGCCCCAAAGCCGTTATTAGCAACTGCATAGCAATGGGATAAAGTGATTTAGAGAACATTAGCAAAAGAATGTTAAACCAAGCTGAGTCTGGACACAAATTAAGATCTTTTCTCACAATATTGTGTCCATGCCAAGGTTTTTATAGTTTAGAATTTGTATTTTATTTCTGTTTAGTTTGTCTTTTAAAAAATGTTAATATATTTTATTCAGTTTCCGCAACTGAATAAAAAATAAAAAAGGTAGTTGTGACTTTTTATCACACAATTCAGATTTTTTTTCTTGCTACTGTGTTTACATTTATCAATTATGACTTTTTTTCTCACAATTGTGAGATATAAACTTGGAATTGCAAGCTATAAAGTCCAGTTCTTAGAAAAGAAAAAAGACTGACATGCTCACAGATTTGCGAGTTTATATCTCACAGTTCTGACTTAATTACTCGCAATTATGAGTTTATACCACAGAATTCTGACTTTTTTTCTTCAAATTTTGACTTTATATCACACAATTCTGACTTTATAACTTGCAGTTGTGAGTTTATATCAAGCAATTGAGGCTTTATTTCTCACAATTACGAGTTTATATCACGCAATTCTGACTTTATTTCTCAGAATTGCAAGTTTATATCTTGCAAATCTGACTTTATAACTCACAATAAAAAAATAAAAAAATGTAAAAAAAAAAAGAAAATTCTGAACTGTGAGATAACAATTACCTTTTTATGTTTTTTTCAGTGGCGGAAACGGGTTTCCATAAAAAGTAAAAAAAAAATAAAAAAATTATTATTTTTATTTTTTATATATATTTTTTTTACAATTTACAATTTTATATATACAATTGTTAACAATTAAATTAATTATTTTTTTCAATAACAACACCAAATCAAAAGGTTTTCATTTTGTCTTTTCAATTTTCAATATTTTTTAAATTAAAAACTAAAAATAAAATTACAAACATATAATTTATTTTTTAAATCATAAATTGCATTTTATTTTGGTTCCAGTTTTTCCAATAATATTATTTTATATTTTATATGTTTGTCTCTTTTATTTGTTAACATACTTTTGTTTAGATTTACCATAATTTTATTTTATTTATCAAGACAACATTTCTATGTTTTTACGTTTTTACATTTTATATCTAATATGTATATTTTATTTTAGCTTTATTTCAATGACTGAAAAGCTTTTTTCATTTTTTTTATTTAAGTGAACAATAACAACACTAAATGAAAATGTTTTCAGTTTAACCTTTCAATTTTCAATATATTTTGTATCAAAAACTAAAACTAAAATGTATTTTGAAATCATAAATCATTATTTTTTAAATTTTATTTAATATTTCTGCTTAGCTTTAATATTATTTTCTTTTATTCAACATTTCTATCAATTTTTCATCTAATATTTATATTTTATTTCAGCTCTATTTAAATTATTGAAGAGTTTTTAATTAAATTAATTCATTTTTAATTCATTTTAGTTAACTATAACAACACTAAATCAGAATGTTTTCAGTTTTTCTTTTGTACTTCTTTTGTAGTTTTCAATATATTTTGGATTAAAAAGTAAAAATGTATTTTGAAGTCATAAGACACATTTTATTTTATTTCCAATTATATTATTGTTATTGTTATTGTTATTACTATTATTATTATTATTATTATTATTATTATTTTTAAATAAAATATTTCTGTTTATGGTTTAATTTTATTTGGCAAGACAACACTTGTAGTTTTTATGTTTTTACATTACAAAAAAAATCTAATATTTACATTTTATTTCAGCTTTATTTTAATTAATGTTTTTTAAACATTTAATTAACTACAATTTTTATTCATTTTAGTTAATAATAACAATACAAAAAACTAATTCAGTTGGTCTTTTTAGTTTTCAATGTATTTTGTTTCAAAAACTAAAAGATTATTTTGAAGTCATAAAATGCTTTTTATTTTGGTTCAAGATTTTTCTAATATTATCATTTTTTATTATTTTATTTCATTTAATGTATTAATATTTAAAAAAAGTTTATATTTATTTAAAAATAGATATTTAAAATATTTAAAAGTTCAGTTTAGCTTTAATATAAGTTTATTTTATTTGGCAAGACCACATTTCTAGTTTTTACGTTTCTACATTTTTATCTAATATTTCTGTTTTATTTCAGCTACATTTGAATTAATAAGTTTTTTTTTTTTTCCCATTTTATTTTGGTTACAGTTTCCTTGCTCAATTAAATTTTTATTTCTTTCATTTAGTTTCGTTAACAATAGTTTAAATACTTTTTGGGGCTGCAGTCTGTTTCTTTTACTGCATTAAAAATACTATAAATTGTTTAGTGAACATTAATGCTTTCTTTAAAGTGCACAAAAACACTGTGCTAAAGGCCACTCCTGTTTTTATTGATGAGAATATTACAGGTCGTATGATGTGGAGAGTGAACTAGCGTGCATGTGTGTGGATAGAGTCTGTTTGCCAAACATCGTTCTCAAACAGAAAGTACATCTGTATTGTTTTGTTGGGCTCTGTGCTGCCAGATTTCCATTAAGGCACAGGAGAAGCAGCTCACATTGATGGGAGTGATAATACTGCAGGGAAAACATGACTAGCTGTGATATTATCACACTGAGTTTAATGTAGCTAGATGGAGGAAAGGACTCTGATAGCATATGTCTTATTTACTGTAGCCAGGACGGCCTCTGAGGAGCAATAAGCGCATTAGCTTTAGCAGGACAGCATGTACTGTACTTTACACCTCAGCTTGGATCACCACCAAAAACTGCATTTTCAACAGGATCTCACAAGTTTTAAAGAATATGGCACTAAACAGCTAAAACCAGCAGGTGTTTTAGAGGGTTGCTAAGGTGGTTTTTATCATGTTGCTTTGTGGTTGCTTGGGTGTTGCTATGTGATTGTTTAGGTGCTCTGGGTGGTTTTAGCATGTTACTATGCTGTAGGGTGTTCTGAACAGTTGCTAAGGATTTACTTGGTGTTACTGTGTACTGAGGTGTTGCTTAGTAGTTACTGGGATGTTCTGGATGGTTGTTGTGGTGTTACTATATGTATTTAGATGGTTGTTAGAGTGTTCTTGTTTTTTTAAAATGTTACTACAGTATATGAATGATGGTGTGTTGATATGTGGTTGCTTAAGTGTTTTAGAGGGTTACTAGGGTGTCACTATGTGTTTTTTTTAGCATGTTACTATGCAGTTGCTGGGTTCTGAATAGTTGCTGAGTTTTGGGTGGTTAGTCTGTTACTATACAGTTGCTGGTGTGTTCAAGATGGTTGCTAGGGCGTTGCTATGGTGTTTTGGGTGGTCAGTCTGTTACTATACAGTTGCTGGGGTGTTCGGGATGGTTACTAGGGTGTTACTAGGATGTTTGGGTGGTTAGTCTGTTACTTTACAGTTGCTGAGGTGTTTTAGGTGGTTAGTCTGTTACTATACAGTTGCTAGGGTGTTGCTAGGATGTTTCGGGTGGTCACTCTGTTACTATACAGTTTCTGGGGTGTTCAGAATAGTTGCTAGGATGTTTTGGGTAATTAGTAAGTTATTATACAGTTGCTGGAGTGTTCAGGACAGTTACTAGGGCATTGCTAGAGTTGCCAGATTGTATTGGGAGATTAGTCTGTTACTAGGGTGTTGCTAGGATATTTGTGGTGGTTAGTCTGTTACTATACAGGTCCTGGAGTGTTCAAGACGGTTACTAGGGCATTGCTAGGGAGTTTTGGGTGGTTAGTCTGTTACTATACAGTTGCTGGGGTGTTCAAGATGGTTGCTAGGGTGTTGCTATGGTATTTTGGTGGTCAGTCTGTTACTATACAGTTGCTGGGGTGTTCAGGATGGTTACTAGTTTGTTGCTAGGATATTTGGGGTGGTTAGTCTGTTACTATACAGGTCCTGGAGTGTTCAAGACGGTTACTAGGGCATTGCTAGGGAGTTTTGGGTGGTTAGTCTGTTACTATAAAGTTGCTATGGTGTTCAAGATGGTTGCTAGGGCGTTGCTGTGGTGTTTTGGGTGGTCAGTCTGTTACTAGACAGTTGCTGGGGTGTTCAAGATGGTTGCTAGGGCATTGCTATGGTGTTTTGGGTGGTTAGTCTGTTACTATACAGTTGTTGGGGTGTTCAGGATGGTTACTAGGGTGTTGCTAGAATGTTTTGGGTGGTTAGTTTGTTACTATACAGTTGCTGGGGTGTTCAGGGTGGTTGCTAGGGTGTTTGGGGTGATTATTCTGTTACTATACAGTTTATGGGGTGTTCAGGATGGTTGCTAAGGTGTTGCTAGGGTGTTTTTGGTAGTTAGTAAGTTATTATGCTTTTTCTGGTGTGTTCAGGATGGTTGCTAGGCTGTTGCTATGGTGTTTTGGGTGGTTAGTCTGTTACTATACAGTTGCTGATGTCATCAAGTTTCTGGTGTGTTCAAGGCATTGTTATGGCATTTTGAGTATAGTCTGTTATTAAACAGTTGCTGGGGTGTTGCTAAGGTGTTGTAATAGGTTGTTATTATGTTGCTAAGGTGTTATAATAGGTTGCTATTGTGTTGCTATGGGGTTGCTAAGACCAGCATGCCTTATCTATTGCTGCTATTTAAACACCTCTTTGTAAAGTGATCTAGGGTGGAGTTATATGTGATTGAATATAATGCAAACAGATGGTATATGTTGTTCATATAGGTGAGCTCCTGGACAAATATGTACTCTGTCAATGAGAGTTTTAGGTTTTGTTTTTACTACTGTGCTCAAAAGTAAATGGCCTTTGAATGGTTATCCTCTTTGTTAAGTACAGATATGGTGGGGTCTGGTCATCATCACTCAGGATAAAGGATAAAGCTGATCATGTTGCAGGTGTGTGTTTTATATTCTCTTTGAAGTATAAATTACATTATGAGCTAATCTAATATGAATAATGTGAATATGTCACATATCTGCTGTTTTAAGTGAGACTAATAATAGCACTACTGTGCTGTCACATTCACTCACTTCTCAGAGCCCAGTTTCAGGATATCATGTTTTCTGGAGAATAACAATGAGGACAGAGCAAAATATCAAGATGGAAGGTATTAAAGTTGTGAAAACAAATAGTAATTCTTTATCTTAAGACTTTAGTAACCCGTTTTCCTTTTTTTAGCTTGTGCCACAAGTTCTTGTTAGAAAGCTAGGGGCAATACAGCACAGCCATGTGGGAAATATCTCAGCGCTGTGACAAAGAACAGCAATCTTAGCACCGGTGATAAAATTTGTACCTTGGATTAGTTAGTGTGTGTATGTTTATGTGTGTTTTGCTTCTGAGATTCTTTACATATTTGTTTTATAGTGTAGGGCAGCGTGGGACTAGTCACACTTGTTACTCTAGTGAATAAATCAAATGGTAAGTTAGTTTTGAAAAACAGCTTCTGTATAGGCTCGTACTTTCATCATTATTGCACAGGTGAAAGAATATAAATATTTTTTAAAATACAGTACAAATATGTAACTTTTCATGTTCCCCAATAGAGAAGCTACATAGGGGTAAGTTGTCACATTTGGCTAAGTTTAAACAAAAACAATTATGAAATGCAAAACAATTTATGAAACATCAATATTTTCACTGGTATTCTTCAGAAAAAACTGCTAAACACCATTTACTTAATTTTAAACAGACAAAAGTAAAAGGTAACACAAAAACATTACTTATATATTGTCATGCATAAATAACAATGTGAATAATAAAACATTTAAAACACATGACAACATGTGACCTCTTGTTGCATTCCGTTGACATTGCTCAACTTGTGTAAATCGCAAAAGAAAAAGAACCCAACAACAACAAAAACAAATGTCAAATGTCAAATACCTTATTTCTGCAGTCGGATATCCTTCATCATCCAGTCATAACTCCTATGGGTGCAGATGATTGTCTATAGCATTTGTCTTGTGCGAAGATCAGGGTAAGTTGTCTGTCTGTCTCTGTGTTGTTCCCTGTGCCAGTGACTGTCTGTAAATGAGCTTTGTGAGTGTGTAAACGTGAGAACCCAGAGGGTGGGCTCTAAACACACCTACATGAGAGGCCAGTGAACCATAAGCATCGTGGTAGAGCTTAAACATGAATGTTGGATATTGTAGGTGTTCAGGACCAGGGACAGCGTGTCACAAATGCAGCTATTCTGAAAAATATGTTTTCACACCATTTTTATAATGCTTTTGTTGTGTTGTAAGCAGGGATGGGTACCGAAACCCGGTATTAAATTGGCCCCGGTGCTAAATTATGAAAGACCGGAGTATCGATAAGCTCTGACGTTAACGGTTCTGCTATCGGTCCTGGAGAAATTAAGAAAAGACGCATAGCCTACATATTGCTATACACACACACACACACACACACACACACACACATTATCTTGCAAATTATATCTCACCAATGTTGCCAGCCTATTATATGCAATAATATTAGGACGTTTGCTATCCTCAATTCACACCGATGGACCACCGCAGTAAAGATAGTTTGCAGTTTGATATTCAGACTTCTTTTGGCTATAACTACACAGTGCGCTGTCATAGACATGAAAATAAAACTGAATGTCATTCTCCATGATTTGTGAATTCAGGTGATGGTGTCCTCCTGGCCGAAATAATTTTTAAAAAAAATGCTACTTTTAATTTTATAATGCTATAGCTCTAAAAGTTGGTCACTTAGAAAATTGAAACTGGTGTCATTTTCACCAGCTTGATTTGTGAATTTTTTCACAGCAAAGCTCTTGTCCGTAAACCCATTGGTAAGTCCGCCAGGAAGGAATGTGAAAGATTTTCATGTTTAATCTATATTACCAATAAACATGCAGACAGCTCAAATACAAAAACATTATTTTTAGGTCAAACATCACTATTCTGATCTGTGAAAACTTTCACAGTTAAGTACGGGTCAGCTGACCCTTCCCTAATTCATTTACATCACTATTCTGATCTGTGAAAGCTTTCACAGTTAAGTATGGGTCAGCTGACCCTTCTCTGGGTCACTAATATCACTATTCTGATCTGTGAAAGCTTTCACAGTTAAGTACGGGTCAGCTGACCCTTCTCTGGGTCACTAATATCACTATTCTGATCTGTGAAAGCTTTCACAGTTAAGTACGGGTCAGCTGACCCTTCTCTGGGTCACTAATATCACTATTCTGATCTGTGAAAGCTTTCACAGTTAAGTATGGGTCAGCTGACCCTTCTCTGGGTCACTAATATCACTATTCTGATCTGTGAAAGCTTTCACAGTTAAGTATGGGTCAGCTGACCCTTCCCTAATTCATTTACATTACTATTCTGATCTGTGAAAACTTTCACAGTTAAGTACGGGTCAGCTGACCCTTCTCTGGGTCACTAATATCACTATTCTGATCTGTGAAAACTTTGCTGACCCGTACTTAACTGTGAAAGTTTTCACAGATCAGAATAGTGATGTTTGACCTAAAAATAATGTTTTTGTATTTGAGCTGTCTGCATGTTTATTGGTAATATAGATTAAACATGAAAAACGCCTATCTTTCACATTACTTCCTGGCGGACTTACCAATGGGTTTACGGACAAGAGCTTTGCTGTGAAAAAATTCACAAATCAAGCTGGTGAAAATGACACCAGTTTCAATTTTCTAAGTGACCAACTTTTAGAGCTATAGGCATTATAAAATTAAAAGTAGCATTTTTAAAAAAAATTATTTCGGCCAGGAGGACACCATCACCTGAATTCACAAATCATGGAGAACGACATTCAGTTTTATTTTCATGTCTATGACAGCGCACTGTGTAGTTATAGCCAAAAGAAATCAGAATATCAAACCGCAAACTATCTTTACTGCGATCCGAGGAGCGCGCAATAATAAAGATCTGTTTAACTGTGATGATAGAGGACAGAACTAAACAATCAAACGTCTGCTTACGCTTTATGACTGGCTGTGATATTAAGCAAATTTTATTGTTTAAATTCGATGTTGACTTTCAAGGAGCACAAAAAAGAAATTATGAGGTAAAACCTTTTTTCAACTTCTATACCTTCACAGCTGTGCACATTCGTTCCTTCCTAAAATCCAAACTTAACGTCAGAATCAGTACAATCGGAGATTGTTTCAAAATGAGAGACAAGAGTCCTTACTGTTGTTAAATTGCTGGACATGTTTGAAAGAAACGCTGAAACACAATAATCCATGCAAAAGATGCTGCGCGCTCCAAAACAGACTAGAAAATTACACTTTGCCTTTTGGGTGCACGTCCAAATGATCAAATACGCACACAAATATGTCAAAGTGGCCGGTTTGGAGAGTATTCATAACACATTTTGTGTCCTGAACGTGAACAGCTGTGAGAAAATCAGGTGATCGCGTTCAGTTGCTGATGTTCAGGAATGCGTGCAATGGCTTGCGTGCTACTTTTCCGAACTTTCACTTTCGAACGCGTCCAACAAGGAGGGAAGAGGATGGAAGGGGGCACGGCCGTATTAAAGCACGGGATGAAATACTGAAATACAGTTAGTGCGTCTGATAAATCGTGAATTAGCTGTCATCATCAACGCTCGTGCAGCCCATGCTCCTCCAAATAATTATCTATTAACGGTTTAAACCACTTCTTTATCAGGCGGCTTTGCATATAACCACTTATAATAACCCTCTGTGATGTCAGTCAGTGATGATTTAACACGTTTGATGATTGCGCCCGCGCCCGCACTGTCTCACGCACCCCAAATGCTGCCTGTTCAACAGCATGTCAGGGGACGCGCGCGAGTGGAAAAAGTAATAATTATTATTGATAACTGATTTGAATCAGTTCATATTAACGAACAGTTCATAATCTTTTATTTGTATCTTTGTTTTATTGTATTTGTCAGTTTGTTTTACTTTGTTTCTTTGTTCATGTTCTTATATCTACTGCATTTTATAAAAACAAAAAATGACTGCACACTGGTGATTTACATATTGATGTTTTATATTCATTTCATTATTTATTTAACAGAATATGAAGCAATGTTAATTAAGCTCTTAATTTGTGAGTGTGCGTGTGCATATATATATATATATATATAAAACCTAAAACAAAAAGTACCCATAAGAGTACCGTTAAAGTACCGGATCGATAAGCAGTATCGATAAGAGTATCGATACCGTTAAAACCTTAACGATACCCATCCCTAGTTGTAAGCCACATACATGTTTTAAATGGATACTTCAGCCAAAAATAAATATTCTGTCACTGATTTCTCACCCTCTTGTCTTTCCAAACCCGTAAAACCTTTGTTCATCTTCGGAACACAAATTAAGATATTTTTGATTAAATTCGAGAGCTTTCTGACCCTGCATAGATGGCAGTAGACATGTTTAAGGCCCAGAAAAGTAGTAAGAACATTGTTAAAACAGTCCATATGTCATCAGTGGTTCAACTGTAATGATATGAAGCTACAAGAATACTTTTTTTGTGCACAAAGAAACAAAAATAACGACTTTACTTAACAATTTCTTCTCTTCTTCTCTTCACTAGAGCAACACATAGTCAGAACTCAGGAGCCAGTGTTCTTGTTTACTCTTGTTCACCATGTACACAACAGTCTCCTTTAACATGTCTGAAGATTTGGCTTTTTTTATTCCTTTTCACATAAGGTACAGAGTGTTGATTTCTAAAGCCTAATTTTCACACCATTTCTTTTAAATTATTATTTTATGACATCAAAACAATTTTAACATTCTGCGCGATTTGAAAACTGATACTTTTGTACTCACGTTTCATGCACGAGTTCTCTGATTTGCTTTGGAGAGAACAGGTGTTGGAACCCGTTGGAAACTACGATTCAGCAAAACAGCTAAAATCCGCACAAGGAAGTTAAAATAGCACGGCTGCATCAAGAAACGCGTTTTTGTATCACTTTTGCTAACACTGCCGGATAGGTTTAGAGCTTTTAGCGACGCACCCAGAATATTTGAATTCTGAACAGCCGCAATAAGTACCTCAGACAACATCATAAAAATGCAGCGTGCCTGTACCAACGTAATAAAAACGTGTCACGGTCTATGGCAAGCCGTTTTGACTTTTATTCATTCGCAGGATATGAATTCTTGATATCAACAATTCAATTTTCACTAGTTAAAATTATAATTCTTGACATCAGAAATTAGATTTTTACTATTAACAATGGTAATTTTTGATATCAGGAATTACATTTCCACTAGTAAAAAGGTTAATTACTGATATCAACAATGACATCATCACTCGCAGAAATTGAATTATTGATATCAAGAATTGAATTTCATCTCGTGAAAACTATAATTCTTGATATCAAGAATTGTATTTTCACTAGTTAAATGTCACCACTGACTCTCATTTAAATTTAATTGTAGATATCATGAATTGATTTCTTACTAGATAAAATTCCAATTTCACATAGCCTATTAGAAATACAATTCTCACTAGTAAAAACCTTAGTTTGGATATCAATAATTCCTAGTGCAAATGTCCATTCTTGATATCAACAATTCATTTGCTACTTGTGACAATGTTCATTTCTGATATAATGAATGGGATTGTTACTAGTAAGAATGCCATTTTAAATTACTCTCCTAATTATTGATAACAGAAATACATTTTCAGATATCAGAAATAAGAAATGTAACATGGTGAAATACATTTAGGTTACAGATATTAACAATTACATTTGAATGGGAGTGACATTTAACTAGTGAAAATACAGTTCTTGATATCAAGAATTATAATTTTAACTAGTGAAAATTGAATTATTGATATCAAGAATTCATATCCTGCGAATGAATAAGTCAAAACTATAGACTGTAAAAAACATGGACGTAGTGTCAGTGACGTCACCCGTAGATTTCTGAAGAGCGTTTTTGAAGCAAAAGTTGGGCGGGGCCTGTCGTCGTCATTTTGGAAGCGCGTAACCGTGCGTCACTCCAGGAAAATAGAAAATGGACAAAGAGGCGGGACGTGGGTGGAGCTAAGATGTCTGGTTTTTAAATTTATTAAAATAATCCTGATAAAGTAACACCCTAAGAGAAAACAAACGCAATAACACGGCTGAGATGCCAAGTTCCCCTGCTGGAATAAGCTGAGGTAATGTGACGGCTGCCTGACACATGTCACTCAAGTGACCACACCCCAATTATGCAGAATTTTAATACTTAATATAACTTAAACGGGTGAGTTAGAAAAAAATTTATCCCCCTCAGAGTTGCAGGGGAAAACTAGCTGTAAAAACTAGCTGTAAAAACCAAAACCACTTTTTGTACCAGGCTGTAAACATGTTTTTATCTGTTGAACATTTTAACACGAGAGTCTATGGGGATTTGCTCCCTTTTGGAGCCAGCCTCAAGCGGCGGCCGATAAACTGCAGCTTCAGTCACTTCCGTATTGTTTCAAGAGCAAGAGCGGGAGGTTGCCGCTTGGTCAAAACGGCTTGCCATACATGCTCAAGTGTTGAATGTGTGTTTTAGCGCCACTCTCTGGACGTTTCACTTCAAAACTACCGCGAAACGTGCACAGTGTTGCCAATTTAGCGACTTTGTCGCTAGATTCGTTGCTGGTTAAGCGCCGCGTTTCAGTCACTATTTCATATTCACCCCATTGTCTGGCAACAGAAACAGTAAATTATGTCCATATACCTATGAAATATATAAATGAAAACCATTTTATTGAGAATTTGACTGCATTAAAATGCAGTAGGTGAGCACAGAGAGGCATGACGATACGACGATACGACGTCATGAAAATGCTAATTATCATCTGGCGACATTTGGCGACTACTTTTCAAGCAAGGGTGAATTAAGGGTGATTGGGACATAAGGTAAAATGGGACAGTTATACAGAATTTATTTTCTCACCTAATGAGTTAAAATTCAAACTTTTAACAAAATCAGTAAAAAGAGTGTTAATATCATAGCATATTCCTATTTTCCGAACTAGGTTGTTTTTATTTTGTCAAAATTTTGGGTGACTGGGACAGTGCTTTAGGCTTTGCTAATTAAGAAAATAATTGGCTTGTGATAAAGAACCATTGTATATGCTCTGTATACCCTAAATCAGTGGTTTCCAATTTTTTATTTGTGCAAGCTCTAATCAACCACCAAAATATTCATTAACAAGCTAGATTTTTGCTAAAATAAAAATTCTGAAATTGAAGCATTTTGAAAATATAGAAGCATAAATAGAAAATATAGAAACTATTTTCATGTTTTTGATGCTGTAATAAACCACATTAATGTTTCTATTAAAAGTTTGTGCAGGTTAAATGTGTTTGTCAAAGTTAATTGATGATGGGTCCACCCAACCCTGAAGCGTTGTTTTACTTGTCTGTTTAATTTTTAAATATTTTCAATTACTTTTGGTACTTTAAGCCTTCTTTTACCTCAGCTACATGTGTTGTGACGCATAACTTTTGGATGAATTTTTGAATTGAAAAATAAAGTTGAACAGAAATAAACATGGGCTCTTAATGAACATAAAAGGAAATATTGCATATAAAATTATATTTTTGCATATAAAATTAAAGTATGAAATAACTTGTGCAATACAAATATAGTATTAAATATTCTTACACTACCCTAAATCAATGAAAAAATGTGCTGTCCCAATCACCCAAACCCATTCACCCAAAAGTTACCAGAGAAGTTTACAGAGAAGTGTACTTCACGCATCCTTTCATTATAATATAACATTGTTTCCTCCTCTAGCTGACATCTTAAGTTTTACAGAACTATATCATGTGTTGGGCTAATGTTTTTATGGCAAGAAACCTTGTTTCAGAAAACTGTCCCAATCACCCTTAATTCACCCCCCCCCCCCCCCCCCCCCCCCAAAAAAAAATCCGGCGGAGACACGGAAGAGAAGAAATTGTTGAATAAAGTAAATTTTTGTTTTCTTTAGTCTCAAAAAGTATTCCCATAGCTGAATAAAATTACAGTTGAACCACTGGACTATTTTAATGATGTTCTTACTACCTTGGGTCTCGAACATGGAAGCGGGATCTTTTATAGCTGGGACTGCTCCATCTTTCAGTATCAAACAATGTGCAAATCCAGCGTTAAACTGGACCTTCTATATGAAACGTTTGTCAACAAACACACTTGCAAAACTCCATTGCTGCCACGGAAACAGGAACTGCATCCACCGTTCACGTAGCGCTGGGTTCTTCGGGAAGCTGAGCAAAGTTATCTTTACCTTACAACCAAAACCACACTTCTTTAGAGACATTCTTCCCGAGTAAATCCCTTTCAGCAGTGCAGCCGAATGAGGCGCGTTGATGGGCGCACTCTTTCTCTTGCTCTAGTCGATGTGTGCGCGGGCGCACTTTTCCGGGAGAAATGTTCATATAAAGAGTTCAATCATAGTCTATATCATTAAAGCCATGATCGGAAAAAAAAAACAGCTGAAACTTGTACTAACCCGGAAGTAAGATTTTCGGCACAGAAATTCCGTCATTTGCCCAAATTATTTTATTAAACTTTGGCCATGTTTAGCATGAGAATCCAACTTTTTAGCACTGTAAACAACTCTGAATAAACAAAACACCATTGTACCCCCCTTTAATTTGTGTTCTGAAGATTAACAAAGGTCTTACGTGTTTGGAACAACATGAGGGTGAGCAATTAATGACAGGATTTTTATTTTTTGGTGAACTATCTCTTTAAAACTCTTGTGTGGTTCATGTGGCACAACACAACTAAAACATAAGTGTGGAAGCAATTTTTAATAATATCTTTGCCTGTGTGGCTCCATTTGACCCTAACTGCTTATCTGTCTATCTATCCATCTGCCTATCTATCTGTTTATTTAACAACAGTATGCTGGAGGGCAAAATTAGTCCCTTTTTCCACAGAATCACTCTTGCTCTTTTGGTAGTTTTCTACAGAATCATCTGGGTTCAGGCTGCTGTAAGCAGTTACAGCTGCCCAGTGGAAACATTCGCTGTCAGAACGTGCTGTCAAACATCTCATCACAAGTACCAAGAGACAAAATCCAGTCTCAGGTCCTGTTAATACTGTAAATTCCCCAGTGCCAGCAGACCACAGGAAGACTGTCCCATTGACACTGTTGCTGAAATACCGCTTGTTGGTTATATATTTTAAAACAGAACTACTTTATACATCAATCTATCTATCTATCTATCTATCTAGATAAAAGTTGTAAAGTTTATCAAAGCTTTCTCTGTTATTACCTCTGATATGACAGCAGGTCCATCATAGAAAAGAAGTATTAAGGTCATTGTGTGTATAAATTAGTGGCCTGAATGATTATGAATTATTTATTTGTTTCTGTGTTTTGTCAGCTTGAACCATAATCCATGCTGTTGCAGTGATCAGCCGCTTGGTGGTTCTGCTGAGCAGGGTAACGCTGAAAACTCACTGTCTTATCTGCAGTGTAAAACAAATTTCAAATAAAAGTTAGCTTTTTTGAGACACGGGAATAAATGTAAATAAGCAAAATCCTAGCAAAACTACCATGACGGTTGCAATTAAAGTATAAACGTATTATTCATTTAAATCGATTGCAAAGATAAGCAAAGCCTATCGCACCTTTAAAGTAATCACAAACACTGACATACGCACGGGTATCCCCTCAGGTCCTGTTTCAGCAGTGTCTCTACATTCAAGCAGCACAGCAAGCAATAAGTACACAAGCTTAACGAGTCTCACCACGCCGGAGAAACAACAATTATCCCTATTGTCTCATCTCACCACTTTATCATCTATTATTAAGACCCCTGCTAGATTAGCCTACTGCACGTCGCCATTTCCAGTGAAAATGTGTTATGTCTCTTTATTAATTCAAATACACATAGTTTGTTATTTTTAGTTTATTGAAAGACATGAAAATGCAAGCATCGTTTGTTTTTAACAATAAAATATTGAACAAAACTACAGTTTGAGGAAAAATGTTGAACTAGATAATTTTGAGCCTATGACTTTCTATGGCTGCACAGTTTTAAGAGTGAGTTTTGCTTAAATGTAGTCTGTAATTCAGTGTATTTTAAAGTCACACAATAATGAATGATACTATAAATCAGTGTAATGAATGTTCAGGCGCCATGATTATCCTCATTTTAAATGGGTTGAATGCTCCCTGCCTTCCATTGTGGTTCTTTAGGAAAATGTCATGTGGGGAAACTTTGCTAGTTGGTTTGCATGCTCATGACATTTGAAATTGAAATAGTATGTAAAATAAAAAGGCTGGCTATGATAATATTTCTAAAGCTTATGTATGAGCTCATCTTTAGATTTTTTTTTTTTTTTTTTTTTGATGGTTATGTGCCACCTTTAAGAAAATCTCCTGAATCTGAACCTATTTGAATATGGTCAGACTGGTAATCCGACCGACCAGATGTGGCCTCATTTATCCCACCAAATGGAGCCATTTCCTCAGTAAATTATTCATATTCACTCACCTATGCAGACGCTAATGTAAAAAAAAAAAAAAAATACAATACAAAATAATACACATTTGTTAAATCCCTCATTTGTTTGTCATCACTGACTACCGTCATTTGATTTTATTAGTAATTATGATATTGACTGTAATTAAATTGGAATCAGACATAAAGTGGAGCTAAAACTGTTTAATTGGCATGACAGAACAATAAAATATAGAAGAAAAATAAATATATAAAAAATATAGAAACACAGAAAAATAAAGATAATATAAATAATGTAAATTACTAATCTTTTTAGAAATGTAAAATAAATATATAATTATTAATATATAAATAATCTAAATAAATTAAGACAAAATTACAGTATGTACATATATTTATTATGTATTTTATTAAGTAATTTATTAATGTACATTATGAGGTATTTTAAAACACTGACCTTTCCAGAAAGTTAAATAATGTAAAAATAATGTTAATAAATTAGGTATATACAAATGAATACAATGAAAGTGTATGAATAAGAATTTTAAAGTGTTAAAATGTAGAAGGTTTTATTTCATTTGATAATATGTAAATATTAATATATAAAAATGTCAAATGTCAAATAAACAAAAAATATGGACTAAAACACTGACCTTTCCAGAAAGTTAATCAAATAATATATAATTATTAATGTTAAAATAATGTCAATAAAGTAAGAATATACAAATAAATAAAATAAAATTCATGAATAAGTATTTTAGTGTTAAAGTGTAGAAGTTTTGAATTTATTTAATAGAATGTTAATATTTATATATAAAAATGTAAATTAAAAATGACAAAAACAAAAATTATGAACTATGACCTTTCCAGAAAGTGAATTAAATAATATATAATTAATAATGTTAAAATGATGTTAGTAAAGTAAGAATATACAAATAAATAAAATGAAAATTTATGAAAAAGTTTTTTAAAGTGTTAAAGTGTAGAAGGTGTGCTTCATTTAATAATATATACATATTAATATTTAAAAAGGTAAATTAAAAAAGACAAATAAACAAAAGTTATGAACTAGTATTTTAAAACAATGACCTTTCCAGAATGTTAATTATATAAGATAAAATGGTTAATGCTAAACTAATGTTAATAAGTCTTTAAAAGAGTTAAAGTGTGAAGGGTTTGATTTTATTTCATAATATGTAAATATTAATATATAAAAATGTAAATTCAAAATGACAAACTAAAATTATGAACTAGTTTTTTAAAGTAAGTTTTTTTTTTTTTTTACATTTCTTTAAAGAATACATTAATATAATATTAATATATACTTAATGTAAATACAACACAAATAAAAAAAAATACAAACAATTTTTACAAATAATAATTCATTAAACAATTACAAATACCTAAAATAAAATGTTATTTATCAATTCTTTTGAAAGCGTATTAAGTTTTTCAGAAATTTCATAAAATTTCTTTTCATTTTTCTGTGAATTTGATAAACTGTCAACTCAACACTAAAAATCTGTTCAGAATGACTTGGGTTCAAAATACGCGCGCCCTTGCGTGCACGCATGTGTGCGGGAGCGTGCATTCCAAGCGCGTGTCCGCGGAGGGGGGATTTATGTATGAAAAGAAACAGGAAACTCCACCGATCTGTTCGTCACTTGAACACAGCAGTGGGAGAAGCGGAGCGTGAGACTGGGCGTTAATAACTCAATTTTCACGTTATTTTTAATCAACCATGGCCGTCAAGGCACTCGACTGATTATCGACACCCTCTGTTTTTATTTTTGTAAACTTTACAAACTCCAGCGCTTGGAAAACTCAAGTTTGAAGAGCCCGTGTGCGTGCGTGTGTGTGAAAGAGTTGGGCGTGAGACGTCGGGGTGGCTCCCTCACTTAAACCACTTGTGCATGATATTTCTTTCTTCCTCGCATTTTTAACTTCTTTTATCGTCTGAAAGCGTTTGAAACTCCAGGAAAATGGGGTGCACCCTGAGCTCGGACGACAAGAGCGCCCAGGAGAGGAGTAAAATGATTGACAAAAACCTGCGGGATGATGGGGAGAAAGCGTCGAGAGAGGTCAAGCTGCTGCTGCTGGGTGAGTTAACGTTAGCCGCTTCGCTAGTGAACTAAAGCGCGTTGAAGTTTACTTAACAGCAGATATAAGACACTCCACCAATGGATTAAAATTTTTAATAAGCTGTAAGTGGAAAATAAAGAAGTCAAGTGCATATTTATAAAAACTGGAAACTTTTCTTCCCATAGTTGACGTACCGCGCTGGTGCTCGGCTAGCATATGAAGCTAATCCACTCAGTGTTAAATTATATTACTCGAACCATTCAACACTGCTTTTAATGTTTTCATTTACGTTTTTATACAGCACAGACGAAATTGCGTAAGTGATATTATTTGGCAGCTTTCTGTGTTTTATTTAGGCCTTGACCTCTTTAAAATACCGGTTTGCATATTCGCCAAGCGGCCAGTTAGACGCAAACGGCTTTCAGCTAACGTTAATCCAGCCAACAAAAGACTACTTTAATCTAATTTAATCCGAACTGCCTGATCTGAGATGGATCTGATGGATTACTCTAAACTTCATCCAATTATGATAAATGAGCTTGTACATATGGAAGGTCCTGCTGGGTGCTTGGAGTAAACTGGAGAAGATGATGCTAGATGGGTTTAAAAAGTGGTCCTGGTGGTTTTACAAAATATCCTGAGTCTGGAAAGTCTTAAACCTGAATGTATGATTCATTCGAGTTATTACTTTCCAACAACCACTATTAAATAATCTAGGAGAGGCATAAAATGACCCATATAGTCTTAGATTTTGCTTTGGCAAGTCATACAATTTGGCAGATTATAAATAATATATCTGTAGTTCAGTTTTTTTTTTTCTTTATTTCCATAAAAGCAGTCAACTTGTAAATTCTTTATGATTTACATAGAGGCCACTTGTTTCTCAGTTTCCGATTCCTGTTTTGCATATGTTTCTTCTGTACTTTTCCAGCGTTTGTGTGCAAGTATTTTTCAGGACATTGAGTAATGAAGCCAAACAATTTATTGAAACATTTGTTTGATTTCTTGATTCTTCGATGTTGTGTACTGCCTACAAATAATATGAGACCCTAGACCAGAAAACTAGTCTTAAAGTAGTTTGTAGCAATAGCCAATACATTGTATTGGTCAAATTTACTGATTTTTCTATTATGCCAAAATTCATTACATATTAAGTAATGTTCCATGAAGTTATTTTGTACATTTCCTACTGTAAATGTATAAAAACCTAACTCTTGATTAGTAATATGCATTGCTAAGAACTTAATTTGGACAACTTTAAAGGCGATTTTCTTAATAATTAGATTTTAAAATAGTTGTTAGCCAAATATGTTCTATTCTAACAAATATCATCAGTAAAAAAGCTTATTGATGTATAAGTTTCAGTTTTTAAAAAATGACCATTATGACTGGTTTTGTGGTCAAGGGTCATATATTTGTTTTACAGAAAATGTCACGAACTCCCTAAAGAAAAGCATTGGTGATGTTTACTTGCAGTTTTAGTCATTTTGAAGAGCTGCAGAGTTTAGCAAACAGTCATGGTTCTGGCTGTTTAATTCACCATTTATTGTCCATTTTCCCACCAGTCCTTACCTTGCTGCGTAAATCATTAGAAGACATAAAAACCTGCCCTTATGTCATCAAACTTTAGGGAATTGGTGTCTAATTATCTAGTTAACTGGATCCCCCCCATGCTGAATCATTATACGCCTTCTGCGTGCCGCCGCCTTGAGTTTGTTTGCTTTTTGGCATTGCGGATCAACAGCATATGTCCTTACGCCTGCTGTAAAACAGGCTGGAGTTCCTGTTTAGACTATGTAGGGGACAAATGGTGACTTCCAGGGTTGTTACTAAGAATAAATCCACTGCTGTGAAGAGAAAGTACCTTCATGGGTGGTTATTCGGTTATTTGTTTTGTGTTGCAAAAGCCAATGAGCATCACAAATGCTTATCAAAATGTAGTAATTCAGTGAAGATGAGCATGTCTTAACAGTATAGAGCGTGTTGATCGTGCGTCCTAGGCGGTTGTTGTTGGTTGCCCAGGAACCAAGAGCCAGTTCAAATTACAGCACCATAAACGCAGCCGCAGGAGACCAAACAAAAGGTGAAACCAGTGCTTTGGGAGCCAAGTTCAATGTGTGGCCTGAGAAATTTGGATAGATGCATTTTGGAATAAAGCAAGCATCAATATAATTGGCAATGCTTGTGATTAAAGGGATAGTTCACCCAAATCCAAGAGCTGTCCTTGGATGGACTGCAACACAACAAACACATTCAAGGCCCAGTAAGGTAGTAAGGACATTATTAAAATAGTGAAATATCCCATAAAATTTTGCAGCACATAGGAAATGTTATCGCACTTTTATAGATCCTTTTTTAGATGAAGTCTTTCAAGCTGAAACTGATTGAGAATGCGCCCCAACTTGTTGATACAACACTAGGGTGTTGCTATGTGGTTGCTAGGGTACTCTGGGTACCCCCCAAGCCAAAGTAGCCTGAGTCTGTATGATATTCCGGTCCCTACTTCAGTATTAACCCTCATGTTAGCCCAAACCCGTTAGACCTTCGTTCATCTTCAGAACACAAATGAAGATGCTTTTAATGAAATCTAAGAAGAAAATGTTTCTTCTAAGTTTTTTTTTTTTTTTGCACACAAAAAGTATTCCTGTAGCTTCATAAAATTTACGGTTGAACCACTGATGTCACATGGATCTATGAAGATGAACGAAGGTCTAACGGGTTTGGAATAACATGAGGGTGATTAGTTAATGTCAGAATTTTCAGAATATGCAACTTCTAATCGTTAATATTGAAGTAGGGACCAAAATATCATACAGACTTAAGCTACTTTGGCTTAAGAAATCACCCAGAATATCCGAGCAACCACATAGCAACACCTTAGCATTGTATCAACAATTTTGGACGCCTTCTCAATCAGTTTTTGAAAGGCTTTAACTGAAAACAGTCTCGATTAACATTTTTCATTGCGCTGCGAAATTTTGCGGTCGTTATTTTAAAATATAGTAGTACTTTTTCATGTAAAGTCATCGCATTGACAAACTGATGCATTCATCACCACACTTTTTTTTTTTTTTCTTTTCTTTTTTTGCCAATTGTTTTATTCAGTAGATAGTCTTGATGGTAATATGTGGTCACATTTGCAAAATTTAGTCTGCAAAAAGTCAGTTCTCAGCTGTTAAAAATGTAGTGATTTGTGGGGTACAGGTCACACATTTGCACAAAACTTGAACCTAATGCGGCATCTGTGGAAATGTTTTGTCTTTGCACAGAAATTCCCAATTTTTGAATTAAAATGACTGGGTTTCACCTGCGAAATTCTGGTGGAACTGTTGATTAACTGTTGACACTGATATTCACTTCTCAGGAAACATTTCGGCCTTTGTTGGAAGACGATTAATAGTGTGGATGAACATTAAGTGGCACAAGACTTTCATCAACTCTTGTGGGAGGTTTGTGAGGGGTCTCTGGGGTAAATGCTGCGCTCTTGTGTTCGGTCTCCTCGCAGTAGGTTTGGAATCTGTGTGAGAGATGCTGATGTGGCCTAATTGCTGTGTTTGTGCTTTGGGACTGAAAGAAAGAGACGTCCTCCTTCAGGGACATCCTCAACCACAACTGAGATGGTTAATTGAAACGTTCGCTTAGTGAACGGATGAACTCTAGTCTCATGGAAGGCGGAGAGCTTTTCTGACCGTACATAAATTAAAGACCAGTCTTGTTCTGAAATTGCTAAATTTTAATTGAAGAAAATTCAACAGTGTTTTTTTTTTTTTTTTTTTTATTGTATGCATTTCTTTTTTATGCTAGGGACCCACATATTTCAGTGTATAGAAATATAAAGACACAATTTATATGTAATGTTACAAAGGAAAAAGAACTCAAGTCCTGAAAAAACATAATGTTTTGTTTCCACAGAAAAACAAGCAATGTTTTTTGAACGGCAAATCAGCATATTAGAATGATTTCTGAAGCATCATAAATGATGCTGAAAATTCAGCTTTGCATCACAGGAATAAATTGCATTATAAAATATATTTAAAATAGAAAATATTTAAATTCTAATGATAATATTAATGTTAACTTATTATTTATTTTATAATTAATAACAAATCGTTATAAATTATTAAAAATGTATTTTGTTATTATTATTTTACGGCATCCTTAGTGAACATTTATTGAAGAAAAAACCCCCTGCATCAAGTAACATTTAAAAAAAAATTGTGATCCTTGTATTTGCTGTCTGTTGCCTGCAATCAAACCTGCGCTGATAGCTAATCTGTTTACAAAAGCCTGTCTGTAATCCCATTACAGTGAGGTGACGTTTAATTAATCCATTAAGATTAACACCTACACACTCCACACATCACTACTAACTGTTAAAGCCACTTGCTTTATTCCCCGTTAACATACAGGGGAGGGAAATATACACTTAATGGGCCTCATTCATGAAAACATGACCAGAATGAATTTTTTTGCAAATTGCTTGTAAAGCGGTTCCAGCGTAAACTTTTGAATTCATGGAAATATTCGTATTTTGAAAATGTTAGTTGGTATGACAGAAATGTACACCTGCTCCCTACCACATGTAAACAGTGCGTAAAATGTTCTGTGTTGTTTTGGCAAACTGATGACAGTGAATTGATGCACTTCCATAATGATATTTTACAAGTTAATTTGCCCCGTCCAGGTAAAACGCAGTGCTCTTCACTGTCACTTTTTACAAAGTCGTCCAATCAGTGGGGGAGGGGCTGGACAAATACTAAACCGACCAACTATCCTACTTGTACAATGACCAAACAAAAGTTGAGAAGTTAATATTGCTGGTTACTTCATTTTTATACTCAATAGTATTCTTTCAAATGAGATGCTAGTAATACCATACTGTCCTGGATCATGGCAACCAAAGCATCCCAGCTGGAAAAATGCTGTGCCAACAAAGCTGTTTTCAGAAGAGCGTCTGGCATTTTTTTTCAACTGGCTAAAAACACTTTGGACACGTTAATTGAATAATTATTGCTAGGCATAACAAAGCTTTAAAATGAGAACAATACTCATCTACTCTGGCTTTTCCCTGCGTTTCATTATACACACTATACAGCTGAAGACGTATGTCGCATGATTATTCATAATGAGCATTGTGTTGTTTACACGGTCATCAAGGATGCACAGAGTGCCACTATTTCCAAAATAATCTCAAGTAATAATCTCAAGTACTGATTATGTGCTTTATTCAAAGTTAAATGCATCTAATGTGACTTTGAATATCATTTTGTACCTTTTTATAGCCATACTAAAAGCAACAACAGACAGTTTACCTTAGATCTGGAAAATAAATAAAAGCAAAGATGCATGTTCAAACTGTGAACTCAATGCGAACCAACAAGTGTATTCCATAACAAAAATGGTATTAGTCACTCCGTATGTACATTTAATAATGTTAAAAGCTTGAATATTTATGAATTGTGTTATAAACTTATCCATGTGCGCTTCCAGGGAGAGCCCGCCCACACGCTTTTTTGCGTTGCGTCTGGTGTGGTGTGGACACCCAAATTGTTTGTCGCTGGAATCTTGTTGCGTGTAGCTGGGACATAGTGTAAGGGTATGTTTACACTAAAATTTGTGACTTTCGCTGTGGTTACGTGGATGACAAATGCATCTGAATGGTCATGTGACATGCATTTTCGGTTGTGTAGTGTAGATGGTAAACGTTTCTGAAATGCAGTGCAAATGCCATTGTAGATGAAGATCTAAAATGAAAATGCAGTAGTGTAAATGGGGCCTAAATGGTTTCAGTTTCATAGATTGTTGGGGCCATTTCCTGTGACATCAGCCTTTCCCCCCACTTCCCTTTATTTTTAAGTCACTTGTTTGTCATCATAAGAGTGGTAAGGGTGCCACATGACAATATAATTTCAAGTTTTAAGTTGATAAGGCCTTCTCCCCACCCTGTTATTACTTGTGGTGAAATCAAAGCAAAGGAAATTAGATGAACCTCCCACTCAATCTGATACTGACAAATACTTTTGCTGAGCTGGCAGAAGCCACGAATGCTTTATCGTTCAGAGTCAGATCCTCATACTCTTTTATGGAGCAGGGAAGGATCTGGAATGTTTGGGTGTGTGTCCATCTGGCTAACACACTTTCTTTCTTTCTCTCCTTTTCTTTTTCTTTTTCTTGCAGGGGCTGGTGAATCTGGAAAGAGTACAATTGTCAAACAGATGAAGTAAGTTTCAACCCCTATTATGTCATCCTAATTTGTCATCCTAGTTTCGCAATGTTTAGAAATCACGCAGGATGTTAGCGATAGCAGTGTTTATTTAAATTAAATGTGAATTACATAATCATTTGATTATGGAGGTGACTTATTAAGGGACTTCCCTGCATTTGTCAGGCTTTTATAACTTTTGAACATCTTAAACATCCTCAAAGGCATTAGAATTAGGCAACGGGGCAAATATAGTGATATATCTTTGCATTTAATGTTTGCTCGCTATACTTGCTGGGAACTGTTAACTTTATTACTTCAATTAATGCTATTGTGTTTTCTCCACAGAATCATCCATGAAGCAGGCTACTCAGAGGAAGAGTGCAAACAGTACAGAGCTGTGGTCTACAGCAACACTATTCAGTCCATCATCGCCATCATAAGGGCCATGGGCCGCCTGAAGATTGACTTTGCGGATCCTGGACGAGCTGTAAGTGCTGCCTTCATAATGTAAAGTGGGGTTAATGCAGGCCACTTATTTATGTAATGCTAAAGTATCAAAGGAACTCAAGATGCATTTGATTGGCTGTGTTGCAGGATGACGCAAGGCAGTTGTTTGTGCTGGCCGGCTCGGCGGATGAGGGATACATGACGAGCGAGCTGTCAGGAATCATCCAGCGGCTGTGGAAGGATGGTGGCGTTCAGGCTTGTTTCAGTCGCTCCAGAGAGTACCAGCTCAATGACTCTGCCTCATAGTGAGTGTCTTTTAAGTTTTTGGGCATTTATGTTCTTCGCTACACAATCTGTTTCCCACATAATGACGTAATCCAGTGCCATTTCCATTGTGGCTGCTGAGCACGTCAGTGGTTGGTGTGCTGCGTGTGAATGTTTATTTTACATTGAGTTATTATTGACATTATTCCATCCATTATGGCTTATGATTCAAATATGCTTTATGCAAACTTTTCAAAAATGCAAATTTGTCCCGTGTTCTCCAAGCATGCTCAGAACCCTTACCTTTTGCATACAACCCAGATGAATAATTCTATGGCATAATAAAAATGAGTCTAGGAAATCCAATTTGGAATGAATACATGCTACTGTTCAGACGTTTGGGGTCAGTGAGTTTTTTTTTTTTTGGTCTACATTAATTTACATATAAATACAGATAGAACAGAAATGTTCAGAAATGCTTTCATTTCAAATTTGTTCTAAATGTAATTTATTCCTGTGATGGCAAAGCTCCAAAACTCCAGTCTTCAGTGTCACATGATCCTTCAAGAAGTCATTCTAATATGTATTATTATTATTAATTGTAACTAATCATTAATTATCAATGTTGTTAACAGTTGTGCTGCTTAATTTGTAGAAACTGATCTTTTTTTTTTTTTTTTTTTTTTTTTTGGGATTCTTTGAATAGAAAGTTCAAAAGAGCAGCATTTAATTGAAATAGAAATAATTAACTTAATGCATGCTTGATGATGTTTTTTAACTTTTATGGTCAGTAAATTACAATTAGAGTGCAATTCCATAAAAGTACTAATGGGAGGGAAAAATTCTGCGTGTGATTTACTGACAGTGCGTACATTAAAGAACTCTGACATTAAATAATGCCGCAAATACCAGTAATTTGATGAGCGCAAATGTTAGTAAAATTCATTTTACTACTTTTCTCCCTTAAATTGTGCATCTGAAAGGGAAACGCATATAAAAGCCTCCTCAATGAGGTCAGGCACCAAATTAACTGTAATAAACCTTTTCAGTGCTAAATTTTTCACTGTGCTTCCTTGGTAAATCCTGACAGTATTATTTTAACGCCAAAAGACGGTTCGCGCTTGTGCAAGCTGTTAGTAAAACTGGTCCTTAATCTTTTAATCTGAAAAAAGTTTTGCTAAAAGGTTCTGCAAGATCAGAAACACCAATTAATTTGTATTAAATCATATTTACTTGGTAATTCATTTTTTTAAAGTCACAAAACAGAACTGAAAAAAAATGTCAGTTTTTAAACTGGTTTCCTGAACATGTTGAAATAATTTCACTTTGTGATGTGTGCGCACAAAAAGTGAATTGAATTATTTGCGTGAATAGATTACATAAAGTCACAGACACTAGTTGGACGACGTAATTGCTGCAAATGTGCCATATTCGCCTTAATCGCATCTTCCACGCAATATCTCAATATCTTTCTCAATATGCTAACTGTTTGTGGTTTCAAAATAAAAGTTTAAACCCTCACTCTGAGTTTGTACATTTTTTTACATTTTTGTTGTAGATATTTGAATTAAATGTGTTTAATCAGTAATAAACAAGGATTAGATCACGCAGTGATGTGTAAAAACAATCATCGGGCCATTGGCACCCTCTGCAGGCATTTGTTAACCAATTATTATTATTATTGATTCATTGCTATTACATATGTATTATAAGTAATTTTAAAGGATATTGTTTGCTTGGGTTTATTTTTATCACCTTTAATTATAATTATCTGATTACTCGATTAATCGTCAGAATAATCGACAGATTACTCGATTACCAAAATAATCGTTAATGACGGCCCTAGATTTTCAATAACCTATTGATCAACTGAACACTGTATTTTCCATCTCTAGCTACCTGAATGACCTAGACAGAATATCCAGTCCTTCCTATGTCCCAACTCAGCAAGATGTCCTGAGGACCAGGGTGAAGACCACTGGTATTGTGGAGACCCACTTCACTTTCAAGGACCTTCACTTCAAGTGAGTATTGCCATTGTAACTGCACATGCTGAAACTAATGGAAAAAAAACTCATGAATATTTGAGTGTGTGAACTGTTCTAACTCTGTGTGCATGATTCATGTGCCCGCTTTCAGTTGAGTCATCTGTTTATGCTCTATTTTTATCATAGCCTTTGTTGGAAAAGCTTGTCTGACCAAACTCCTTTGTAATCATATATATTAAACCAGTATTTACCACAATTCCTAGTAAATGTCATTGTGTTCAGCATGAGACTTCCAGAGTGCGTCTCACCACCCACATCTCATGTACTTTCAGGATGTTTGATGTGGGCGGCCAGAGATCTGAGAGGAAGAAATGGATCCACTGTTTTGAGGGAGTGACAGCCATCATTTTCTGCGTGTCTCTCAGTGACTATGACCTCGTCCTGGCTGAAGATGAGGAAATGGTGAGCGCTCAAACAACATCTCTTTCAGTCTTGGCATCACACGCATAACGAAACAGAAACTTTGCCTTTTAAAGTTCCTCTCAAGCAGTGCTTGATTTCTCCTCTTGTAGAACCGAATGCATGAGAGTATGAAGCTGTTCGACAGCATCTGCAACAACAAGTGGTTCACGGACACTTCCATCATCCTGTTTCTCAACAAGAAGGATCTGTTCGACGATAAGATCAAAAGAAGCCCCCTTACTATTTGTTTCCCAGAGTATACTGGTATGAACAGCTCAATTCCTGAATCCAGTTCATTTAGTTTTTAAATACAATTTATTTTAAATAATCTCACATTGTGTTTTCAGAAAGTTTAGGAATATTTATCCTCTCCCCAAAATTGTCACTACTGAAACACAGTAATAAATAACTTTATTCGAAGGGTTATATTGACCTGTCACGATTTTGCTAACATCTATATTGTAAATGTTTTTGCTGTTTTATTAGTGTTTTTTTCTTCAGCGGTAAATCAGTAACAATTACAACTTATAATTTTTACTCTCTTAATAGTAATGTATGAGATTTGTTGTATTTTGAATCCAGTTTTTCTTTGTAAAAGGTAAAAAGTTGATCATACTGATTTCAAAGTTAAGGATTCATTAGTTTGAATATACACTGAATCAAACACTATCATAACATATTAATTGATAATTCAGTATACTTTATTTACCTGTTCACAGATTCTGTAAAATGCTGTAATGTGATATGGTCGCTATCAAAACATTACTCTCACTACTGAAAATCTGTAGTCACGACTAAAACAAAAAGTTGTGTCAAAAATAAAGTTTGCAATTGGATGGATCTGTTCATTATAGGTCATGGAAATTCAGCTTTTTAGTCGGTGAAAGTCAGGGAATTTGACATTTGGTTTAGAGTGGGAACCCTGTAAAATGCTACTAAAACATACTAAAATACAAAAAAATGGCATAACTCTACTGAAATAGTAAAATAGCATTTCTCCAAAATAAAGGATTGGGTGTTCCCCTTTGTCACATGTTTTGGTCGTGACTGTTACAGTAGTGACAAATTTATAGAATAACACCCAAAAAAACAAAGATCTGTGATCTGTGTCACTAGCAAAACTTCAAATGGTTTGGTCGTGACTGTTTCGGTAGTGACTATTTTAGGTACTTTTGAACCTACAGTAGCTCAAAGATGCTAATCAGCATATGGTTAGCTAGCACAGTTCTAAACAGTTGTACACGTATAAAAACTAAATGTTATGGAATAACAGAAAAATGGTGTTCGGTAGTGACATTTTTAAATGATGGGATCGCCCCATGTAGCTATGAGAGAGTGATGCATTAATATTTCCTGATCATATATTTTAGCGGTGTAGTTAAAATCAGTCTTAGCAAAATAAAACACACACTGTTTTGGTTAGCATGAAAATGCAGGACATGAAAGCATGTTTTTAAAAACAACAACAATGAAAAACAATGAAAAAATTATTTACATATAATTTTCATAAGTTGAAACTTAGGGGTTAGCATTTGGGACAGCCACCTCCGAATTAAAAGTACCAAATAAATTATGATATTTTTATATATATATATATATATATATATATATATATATATATATATATATATATATATATATATATATATATATATATATATATATATATATATAAATAAAAAATCTTAGTCTTAGTAAACATCTAAGGTTTGAATCCTTTAATTGCTTTTTTTAATGTTTAAAGTTGTGGGACAGCAGTTTGCACCAATTCTCTAGAATGGCCCATATATCAGTATTAATATTGAGAAACGATTAATATTTTAAATCAGTTTATTATAGAAAGTAAACTATATTATAGAAAATATGATACTTTTTTCCCCTATACTTTTATATATTACATAATATGTGACCCTGGACCACAAAACCAGTCATAAGTAGCACAGGTATGTTTGTAGCAATAGAAAATACATGGTATGGAGTCAAAATGATCGCTTTTTCTTTTATGCCAAAAATCATCAGGATATTAAGTAGAGATCATGTTCCATGAAGATGTTTTGTAAATTTCCTATTGTAAACATATTGGAACTTCATTTTTGATTGGTAATATGCATTGCTAAGAATTTAATTTGGGCAACTTTAAAGGCGATTTTCTCAGTATTTAGATTTTCAAATAGTTGTATCTCGGTCAAATATTGTCCTATCTCAACAAACCATACATCAATAGAAAGCTTTTAGATGATGTATAAATCTCGGTTTTAAAAAATTGAGTGGTTTTGTGGTCAAGGGTCACGTGTATAATATATGCCAGTTTTTGATTGGTATTTCTCCATTATTAATTGTGTGAAACTCTACAAGGATCCAGCACGTATGAGGACGCAGCCGCTTACATTCAGTGTCAGTTTGAGGACCTGAATAAGAGGAAGGACACCAAGGAGATCTACTCCCACTTCACCTGCGCCACCGACACCAAGAACGTGCAGTTCGTCTTTGACGCAGTCACTGACGTCATCATCAAAAACAACCTTAAGGACTGTGGGCTCTTCTAAAACAAACCGTCTGACTGGTGAGCAGGAGCACCACATCTTCATTTTTAATTTCTCTATTGGTGATTTTTATGAATGTTTATTTTTATTCACATTCACAGTGTGACGGCGAGTGGCCCGATGTGAAATCTTTGAGAGAGACGGAGTGGGAGGAAGGTCAACAATGAACCTGAATGTCTGAATGCGTTACTTAACTTTATATTTATGTTCTCCAAACTTTTTTTTTTTTTTTTTTTTTTAGTGCGTTTTAGAAAAAAAAATGGAAAAGAGCATTTTGTGTAAAATATTTGTACAACTGTAATTGTTGCTGGAGTTTTTCCAGAGTTTTTAGACGTTGACTTTACAGGTCCTTTTATATGGGGATTTTTTCATTCAAAGGGATTTTGGGAACATTATTCTGTCTCTCTGTCTTTAAGGCCATGCGCCTTGCAGTTAATGTTGCAGTGCTTTTTTTTTCCCACTTCAGCTAAGTTAAATAAGAGCCAGCTGATATTTATCCACGCAGTTTAGTAGTCTAGACTATGAAAGCAAGATATTTTTAAGACCAAACACCTGCGGGTGATCTCAGAGCTGTGAATTCAATGGGAAAAAAAATCTAAGCATGTCTGAAACTCCTTGCGGGGTCAGAAAAGTTCAGAAAACCATGCTGATCCGAGCTCAGCTGTCATTAAGAATGTGCGTGTTGTCAGATTTGCCTGCGATTTGGGATGATGGAAAATCTGTGGTGTGTCTGATGAATTGGTTCCTCCGCACCTGCAAATCATGAACTGTTTTAATGGAGAACTTGGCAAAAGGTGACCATTTTACATGAATAGGCTTTTTTTTATTGATCAAAGGGAACCATTTTTGAATCCATTAAAAGGGACCAAAGAATTTCTCTTCAGAATTCTCTTCCTATAACGCTTTCCTTTTTTTGCACTAGGTCCATGTAACCATGTTGCATAACACATAATTTGATAACCTGTACAATGTAATGTCATATAGGAGCACTCAGTAGGAGTCTTTTCTGATAGTAACATGATCAGTTTAAAATGGTTTTCAATTTCACATCCCTTAAATGTAGGTTCTCATTGGATGGGAACAAATGTTGACTAATATTCACTATTTTGCTAATAAAAATGCTGTTGAAATAACGGCATCCTGAAATCAGATTTTGAAGAGGTTTTTCTTTTCACTTTTTGAGTGAATAGTTCAGTATGACGGTATACCGTTACCGCGAAATAAAATGTCTACCGCTACCGTAAAAGATTTTTTTTTTATTCTGTGTATACCGCGAAATGCAATTAATTGGGCGTGGTTCACTCACGTGCAGCATGCACGAAACACGACACTACCTTTTGTCAAAGAAAGACGAAGTAGCAGGTTCTTCTGAAGGATCCAGAAATGATTACATTTTCTAATGGTTTGTTAATAACGTGATATTGTCAGACGTTAAAAGGTGCAGCAGTCAGTATAGCAGTGCAGCACCCGGACAGACTCACAACGGAGGAACTGACTACACCAGTTCATAAATCAAAGTCGTAACGAATAGAAATAACCTTTTAATAATGTAAAGTTATTGACGCCTCTTATGTGTATTCTTTACACATGAGAAACGTATTCCGCGTGGACGCGCAAGCTGTTTCCGTAGTAATGAACAAAGGCTTGTTAATAAAGTGCATCTATTCTGAGTCTGAGGCAAAAATAGTAATTATTGAGAATGGAGCAGTTTGTTATAATATTTACATTTTAAGTCCAAACGATCGAACATTGATCAAAACCAGCTGATAACAACCTCATGTGATTCGATACGTCTGTCAACATGACGCTCAAATTATGCAGAAGAGGCGCGGGCGAAAACGCAGTCAGAGGCGAATATGAAAGGATGAGCGGCGGCGCGAGTAGTGGCGCAGTTATAAGGTGTGTATAATTTAAACTACTTGGTACTAGCTGTTAGGTGATGTTCAGTTTGCATACTGCTGCTCTCCGTCTAGTCACTAATGAACACTTCCCTCTCTTGAATAAAGTTCCAGGTGAAGGGTTGCCAGTTATCACAAAAAGAGCTAAACAAACTCCTTTAAAGGGGGGGTACAATGGTGTTTTGTATATTCAGAGTTGTTTACAGTGTTAAAGAGTTGGATTCTCATGCTAAACATGGCCAAAGTTTAAAAAAATATGACGGAGAATTTCTTTGCCGAAAATCGTACTTTCGGGTTGGTACAAGTTTCGCGGCTTTAATGACGTAGACAATGGTGGAACTCCTTATATGAGCATTTCTCCCGGAAAAGCGTGCCTGCGGCGTCCGTGCTCAGGTTGGCTAGACCATGAGAAAGAGAGCAGTGCAGTGCTGCAAGGGATTTACTCTGGGAAAATGTTTCTAAAGAAGTGTGGTTTTGGTTGTAAAGCAAAGATAACTTTGCTCAGCTTCCCGAAGTACTCCGCGTTACGTGAACAGTGGATGCAGTTCCTTTTTCCGGAGCAGCAATGGAGTTTTGCAAGTGTGTGTTTGCTGACGAACGTTTCATATTACAAGGCCCAGCTCGACGCTGGATTTGCACATTGCTTAATACTGAAAGATGGAGCGGTCCCCGCTATAAAAGATCTTGGTCATGATTCAGAACTGCAGATGGTAAGTGAAACCGCATCAAATGTCTGTGTATTATTGGCAATCCCAGCGCAAGTGCTCGTCGAACTGGCGAACACGGTGCGCCTCCAGAAGCTAGGGTTTTTCCGGAGAAAATCGGAAAGCTGTAGTTTTCTTTTATAAATATGATAAAACTAAAGACTTTGGAGATAATACGGATACAGTACTAATCTATAGGTACTATAACATATTATTAACATATATTAACATGAGATTAGGTGAAACTATGTATGTTGTACCCTTTTTAAAGTTTAATCGCAAAGCTAAAAGTGAGCGTGTTTTTACATAAATGGCCTAAATAATTTATCAAATAAAAGAAACCCTTAAATATTTCTAAAGTTAATATACAAATCCATTTTTATTGGTTTTCAGAAAAAACTACATCTAAAAATAGCTATATCATGAAATATATCGTTACTGTGAAATAAAATTAATCATAGCCTAGAAATTTGGTCATACCACCCACATCTACCTTAAAGGGATAGTTCACCCAAAAATAAGAATTGTGTCATTAATTACTCATCCTCATGTCGTTTCAAACCCATAAGATCTTGTTCATCTTCGTAACACAAATTAAGATATTTTTGATGAAATCCGAGAGCTATCTGACCCTGCATTGACGGCAATGCAACTGACACGTTCGAGGCCCAGAAAGGTAGTACGTTAAAAATAAAATGTTAAAATAGTCCATGTGACATCAGAATATTTTTGTGCGCAAAGAAAACAAACATAACTGCTTTATTCCACAATTTCTTCTTTTCCATGTCAGTCTTTTATAAGAGTACAATGATACATCTTCATTTGTGTTGCAAAGATGAACAAAAGTTTTCGTTTGGAATGAAATTACATGAGGGTGAGTAATAAATAACCAAATTCATTTCTGGGTGAACTATCACTTTAAAATATTCTTTAAATAGCAGCCTTCACCCTCACATGAACCCAGAAACCACATTTAAATGTTTTTTGTCCTTTAAATGGAGGTTTTGAAGTGTATGAGATGTCCATAAATCAATAGTTATCCCACAGGGGGGATTGCTTCACACAATATTGCTTCACACAATGCTCTTGAAAGCATGGAAGCACACTGCACTCTTGTGGTGATGTTGGGACAAAGCTGAAATGTGTTTTCCATTGGCAGTTAGGTGTTATGGTTTAACAGCCAGGCAAATTATTTAAATTACTTTAAGTTATACTTTTGGACTGATGGGGAAATTGTCTTAAAGAGTAAGAGAGTGTGTGTGTGTGTGTGTGTGTGTGTGTGTGTGTGTGTGTGTGTGTGTATTTCTTTGGATGGATTATAACTATCTTCTGTCCCTCAAAGTATTTAGTTTTACGTCAACTGGAAATCTATATAAAGCAATGTTATTTTAGTTAACTAAAGGCATAACAATACTTTTTTATACCCCATTTATGCTTGGAAAAACAAAAATGAGTAAATAAAAATAAAATCTGAATTAAAAAAAAAAAATCACATTTCTCATTTTAAAATTTAGTTTAACTGTTGTTTACAAATGAATAAAAACTATTTATCTATCTATATCTATATATATATAATATAAACTATAAACTTATATATATATATATATATATATATATATATATATATATATATATATATATATAATATAAACTTAGCTATATATATAATATAAACTAAGAAAACTTCAAAAAATGATGCAACAAATTATTACAACTTTAAAATTTAATTCTGAATATTAAAAAATATGTATGATGTGATGCATTGTATGTTTTTAATGCTCAGTAATATAAATGAATGAATGTGTATAATAAATATGTAATATATAGATTATATAAAATTGAATGTCACGTACATTTTAATAGTAAAAAGGTTATTAACATATTAAAATGGTTTATATATACACTACCAGTCAAAAGATTTTAAACAGTAAACTTTTTTATGTTTTTTTTTTAAAGAAGAATCAATCCTGCATTTATTTGATCCAAAATACAGCAAAAAGGTTTTTTTTTATTATTTATTTATTTATTTATTTATTTATTTTATTTATTTTTTTTTTTACATATTTTTACTATTTAAAATAACTGTTTTCTAAGTGAATATATTTTGAAATGTAATTTATTCCTATGATTTTAAAGCTGAATTTTTAGCATTATTACTCCAGTCGCATGATCCTTCAGATATCATTCTAATATTCTGATTTGCTGCTCAAAAAAAAAAAAAAAAAAACAGCTGAGTAGTTTTTTTTTTTTTTTTGCAGGTTTCTTTGATGAATAGAAAGTTCAGAAGAACAGCGTTTATCTGAAATCATTTGTCACATCATAAATGTCTTTATCATCACTTTTGATCAATTTAAAGCATCCATGCTAAATAAAAATATTAATTTCTATAATTGATTTGAACGGGTTAGGGTTATAGGTATATAATGTTACAAAAGCTTTTTATTGCAGATAAATGCTTATCTTTGGATCTTTCTATTCATCAAAGAATTCTGAAAAAAAAATGTCCTCAGCTGTTTTAAATATTGATAATAATTTTGTTTTTTTCTCTGTGGAACCATAAGGAATGAAGTTTTACTGCGGGGGGATTTATCTCATGGATGGCTTCCAGTTTGAAAAGGTGACTGTTTTAAATTAGATTCTTTGCACTAAATCTGGATTCACGTTTTGTGACACACCCTCCAATGAAGTGTAAAACCACACAGTACCGATCTCCATGCTAAACCACAACTGACTCACACCATTAGATCCTACACACATCCATCCATGTGGCCTGTGCAGGCTCTATTTTAGGGTAAGATTGGGATTTAAATGTAAGTGCTTTGACTAATCTTTCAGACTCCCGGGGAGATCAAACAGATGGCTAATAAAGTAGAAGGTAAGAGGAAAGAGATGGAGAACCTGATCAAAAGAATCCATACTTTACATCGGACCTCCACTATCCTGATCAGTCAGCATCAGGGTTTTGTAACAGCTCTGTCTTTGTGATCAACCCCATAACAGATGATGTCTCTCCTCTTAACTGTAGTGCTGCAAATGACTGATTGTATAAAAAGTCCTGTGTGACATTACAGACTATTTTAGCAACTTTAATCCACTCTGTGTAGTCTGTAATTATTTTTGCATAATACATATGCCAAGACACAATGGCTTTTAGGGTCGATTTATGGCCATTTATACATTGCTGAATATCAAGTTATCTTGTGTGGTTGTAATATTATTTAATGGATTTGGACTAATGATGTAAATTGAAAATGTACATTTTTATTATAGCTCTTATATCCTGACTTTAAAAAATGTGCCCATAAAACTGCTATAAATAAGTCTAGCAATAAATATAGACCTTTTTATGGTTGGAAATAGAACAGCTGTGTAATCCTAATCCAGTCAATATTGAACTGAACACATTATCCACTATAATCATGATCTAACAATGATAAATGGTCCTACGTCTTATTTGAGTTATTTATAAATAACCATGAAAATTACTATACTGACATAAGCTGTTGAATTGGGGAGCTGGATATAAGATTCATTAATTTAATAGTCCAAAAGACGTTTGGTAGTGAGCTTCCTACTGAGAAAGCGTTTTTGGCCATAACTGCTGTCTAGAAATCACGCTAGGTTTTGAGACTCTTTCGTAATCTCTATGGCACGGTTTCATAGACAGGGTTTAGCCTAAACCAGGATTAGGCTATAGTTCAAGTAAGAGATTAAAGTCATTTTTTATAAACGTGCCTAAAAAAAAAAACATTAATGGTGTGCATCTTGAGACAAAACAAAGATATATTTTAAGATCAGTCAGTGCAAGTTTCTTTCAGTTGAAACAGCTCAGACTTACATTTTGGTCTAGGACTAGGTTTAAGCCTTGTCTGTGAAACCGGAGGTAAATGTTTTAAATGAGTTTAAACTTCACTAAAAATGTTGATTTAGATGAGCTTTGGATGAGCTTTAGATGGTACTAGAGTTATGAGTCGATTATTCTAAGAACCGATTCCTTCATTCCCAGTCGTTGGGATGTGAATTGAGAGTAGCTTCCTCAAAGGTCTCAAAGTTCATTTAATTTATTACACATGACGTGATATAGGAGTAGTAGTCGATACTTTATTCATTCAAATAACTCAAATCTTTTGAATCGGTATTCATTTGGTGATTCTTTCTGTCAGTACACCAGTGGGAAGCGACTATAGAGGGAGTCTTTAGGAGTATTACATGCGAGTGAATCACTCAACAGATTTTGTTAGAAATATGTAATTTTAGCTAAACTGCTGCATGGGTAGAAATCTCACTAGGATTTGAGACTCTCTTGTATTCTCTATTGGTTTAAAATGAGTCTAAATGTCACTAAAACTGTTATGAATGAGCTTTAGATAGTACTAGAGTTTTGAGTCGATTCCTTAAAGAACCGATTCTTTCATTCCCAGTCGTTGTATTGAGAGTCAACTCCTCAAATGTCTGACCGGGGGTTATATAAATATGACTGTGTTCATTACCTTTATTACACATTATATAGGAGTAGTAGTTGACAGTTTATTCATCCAAATAACCTGAATCTTTTTAATCCGTTCGGTTAAAAGATTCATTCACTGATTCGTTCAGTGACTTTTTCTGTCAGTACGCCATGTGGAGACCAGTGGGAGTCTAGGAGTACTACATGCGAGTGAATCACTCAACTAAATTTGTTAAAAATACTTATTTTCACAAATAACTCACATTTTTTTGAATCCGTTCGGTTAAAAGATTCACTCTGTGACTCTTTCTGTCGGTACACCAGAGTCTTTAGGAATATCTGCAATCGGTCCTTGTTGGGTGAATTACTTAGCAAATTTTGTTAAAAATACGTAATTTTAGAAAGCATTTTTGGCCAAAACTGCTGCCTAGGTAGAAATCTCACAAGGTTTTGAGACTTTCTCGTATTTTCTATGAGTTTAAACTTCACTAAATTAGCTATAGATAGGTCTAGTCAATAGTCAATCGCTCAAAGAATCCATTATTTCATTCCCAGTCACTGAATTGAGAGTCAACTTCTCAGTCTGACTGGGGGTTACATAAATAGGACTGTGTTCATTACCTTTATTACACATCATACGAGTCGTCGATACTTTATTCATCCAAATAACTCTAATCTTTTGAATCAGTTCAGTAAAAAAAAAGATTCATTTACTGATTCATTCGGGGACTCTTCCTGTTAGTATTCTTTATGAGTTTAAAATTAGTCTAAACTTCACTAAAACTGTTCTAAATGAGCTTTAGATATGACTATGGTCATGAGCCAATTTGAGAATTTAGAGTCGATTCCTCAATAGTCTGATATGTCCAGCAATTACATAACTAGTACTGTGTACTGTTTTTACACACCAAATAGGAGTGGTAGTCGATTCTTATTCATCCAAATAACTCGAATCTTTTGAATTAGTACACTTAAAAGATTCATTCACTGATTCATTCGGAGACTCCGTCAGTAGGTGGCAGTCAGACTATTACATGTGAGTGAGTCACTCAACAGATTTAGTTAAAAATGCTTATTTTTTATTTTTGAAAATAATAAATAGCCTATAAAAATAAAATAAGTAATGGCTAAAATAAGAAAATGTGAAGATGTTGTCAATCGTAATATCAAACATAATTTATACTTATAGGCTATGTGAGTCAGTCAACAGATTTTCTTAAAAAAAGAAAAACTTAATTCTATGTTTAAATACTAATGTGAGATTCGTGCCAGTTATACTACCAAAAATAATTAATTTATAACTTATAAAAACACATAAAGAATCAATTATGCTATTTTCTTATGAATCGAAATATCTGGTTTGAATCAAATCTTGGAATCGACTGGAACGATTCTATAAATTTGGAAACTGAACATGCTTCAATTGAACAACATAACATTATATTTAAACCAATATATCAGTCTTGATTCAAATCTTGGATTCGACTCGATCAATTCCATGAACTTTGGAATCAAAAATCCTGCAATCGAACTACATGAGATTATGTTTGAGAGAAAAAAAAACACACATAGGATCAAATTATACTTTGCACGTTTTTCTTATACATCAACATATCTATTCGAATCTTGGATTGGACTAGATCTATTCCATGAACTTGAGAATAAAAAATCATGTAAAATAAATTGGATTGGACTAGATCGATTCCATGAACTTGGGAATAAATAAATCCTTTAAAAAAAAAAAAAAATCAGGCATAGGATCAAACGTTGCACGTTTGTCTTATAAATCAATATATCGGTCTTGATTCAAATCTTGGATTCGACTAGGTCGATTCCATGAACTTGTGAATCAAAAATCCTGCAATGAACTACATGTATTTTTTTTTTTACAAAAAAGTCATAAATAGGATCATATTACACTTTGCAAGTTTTACTTATAAATCAATATATCTGTCTTGATTTAAATCTTGTATTCAACTCGATCGATTCCATGAACTTGTGAATCAAAAACCCTGCAATCGACTGACATTTTAGTAAAAAAAAAAACAAAAAAAAGTCACACATAACATCAAATTATATTACACGTTTGTCGTATACATCAATATATCAGTCTTGTTTGAGATCTTGGATTCGACTCGATCGATTTCATAAACTTGGGAATCGAAAACACCGTAAACATTCCGTCTGAGGCAGCTTTCGTTGCGCACCTTCCTTCCCTTTTCGTCCGAGGCTCACTTTTACGTGCAGCCCGTTTTGAGGAATGCACGCTCGTCTTGCACTAGCATTCCTGCCTCCTCCTAGACATCACATCCGGGTCACTCGGCAGTCAGCGTGTAAGCGAGCGTGCTCCTCTATACAGTTGCGTACTGCTGCTGCAGCTCTCAGCGCAACTCCACTGCATGCAACATGGACACTACGAGCAGCGGCCAGCCGCGGAGGATCTGAGCGCGCCTCGGGAGCGCCGCTGACACGCGATCCGCCACACTGGGGCAGGGATGAGGTGCCATCCAGCAGCCGCACACTGGTAGGCGAGTCGTCAATTGTCAGCGATGTCAAAGAGTCTGAAGAAGAAGAACCACTGGACGAACAAAGTCCACGAAGCGGTGCTCACCAGGAATAAGGAGGGCGAGCTGGGGTTCGACTTGAAAGGGGGCGCCGAGAACGGCAATTTCCCTTATTTTGGGGAGGTGAAGCAGGGTAAGGTGGCCATCCAGAGCGGCAAGCTGTCCCAGGACGAGCTGCTCTTGGAGGTCAACGATACACCGGTGGCAGGGCTCACCATCAGGGATGTGCTGGCCGTGATTAAGCACTGCAAAGACCCGTTCCGACTGAAGTGCGTGAAGCAAGGTGAGGATAAACATCAGCGCGCCGCCGCCGTCTCTACGTGTGAACGAGCGAGAGAGCGACCCCTCCGCTGTCTGGGGCTGCTGTCTGTCCATTATTCCCGCACAAATCCTGTTTACACACAAAGGTGCATTTCAGATCCCGCGCCTGATTGGTGTGGTTATCGATTGAAGCCGCGAACGTTCCGTCGTCGCTCGTGGCAACTGAAGTTACAATGTGGCGGATTGTCACATAAACATGTCAATGAATTTTTTAGCTTTGTTTGGATTCTGAGGATCTTGGTATCATGCGCCAGGGGGCGGGGGGTGTTCCGCCCCGTGTCGGAGATATTTTGGCCCGCGGGTCCGCCATGGGCGAACTGGCCGAATATTTGAAGTCAATTTCATTGATCTCGTAAATTGCACGGTGGCTGTGGCAAGCCGCGTTAACAATTATTCCTTAGCACTAGTAACTAGTAGCTATTGTTACTAGTATTCATATTAATAATATACATTAGCAGTGTTGTACGAATACTTGGTCTAGTAAATGACTAGTGAGTAATCCAGTGTTTACTATTATCACTTGAATTTAAGTAGCAACTATTCAGTAGATACCTATAGAAGAACATTTCCACCACTGAATAATAAAGGTAATTGTGACTTTTATCTTACAATTCTTACTTTTCTTCTCGCAGTTGCGAGTTTATATCTTGCAATTCTGATTTTATAACATGCAATTGTGAGTTAAGTCAGAATTGTGAGATAAAAAGTAACAATTTTGATAACATATCAGGCCTTTTCTCCTCAGAATTGGACTCGACAGTTGAGAGGAAAAAAATCTGAATTGCGAGATATAAACTTACATTTGCAAGTTCTCATATTTGTGAGTTTGTATTCCACAATTTTGACTATATATCTTGCTCTTCTGTCTTTAAAACACAAAATTGAGCGTTTATATTCCACAATTCGAAGGAAAAAATTTATTAAGTGTTGGAAATGGGCTTCCATAGATTTTATTTCATTAATGGCTCATAATTTGTTCAGTTATTCACTAGTATTTACACATTCTAGTACTTTTAGTAGCAGGTACTATCACTATAGTGATAATTAACTAGTCCACTGTCACATTGTTATTAATCTTTATCACTAATTAGTGAACAGTTAACAGTGTTAAGTCACTACTAGTTTTACTAGTACACATTAGCAGTATTTCAATAGTGCTGATTTTTTAAAATGACTAGTAGGTAATCCAGTGTTTACTAGTATCACAAGACATTAGTACTTCTTTTGCTAATTCTTTTGCTACTAGTCGCTATCACTATAGTGAGAGTTAACTAGTCCATTGTCACTGGTAACACTTCAAATTTTTGCAACTGATTTTTTGCAGATCTATAGTTCAGATATCAAATGTTCACTTCTAACTAGTATGTACTCAATTTGTTGCTAGTTTTACTAGTATCTATATATTTAGTGCCAGAGCATATTTTATCTTATTAATTCAAGTAGTAGTACTTGGACTTGTATAAACATAGAAATCGTTACTGATGCATTCGAGTTTTCCTGGTAATATTTAGGGTTATTGTTAATTAAAACATTTGTCAATTGCAACAAATCTGGGAAAAAAAATAAAAATAAATAAATATATATATATATATATATATATATATAAATATTTAATTAAAAAACATAAACTAGGCAAAAATGAGAAATGTTATCTAAAAACTGAAAGACTAAAATTACTGGTTGAAGTTTAGACAATAAAAGATTATTAACAAAAAATTACTAAAATTAAATTAAAAATAAATTAAACCTAAATATTAGTATTAAAAAAGAACAAAAATTGACCTAGTAAAACAGCAGCTGTAACTAGTAAGATGAAGAATAAATGTTGCTAATAACAATTGAGTATGTACTAGTAAAGCTATATATATAAAGTAACAACTAGGATATTATAAAAGATTAGTCACTATTGGAATACATAATAGCAGTGTTCAGGAATGAATGTTAAAATGGCTTGCCATAAGATGGCAGCTCTTAAAAACAATGGATTTCAGTGGTGAACAGGAGATGGGAAGTGCCCATGTGAATGGGAGGAGTGATGTTATCTCTCCCACAGATGTTGACTTACAGTGATGGGATTTGAGGACGCACAGCTGTCTTCAGGTCTGCAGTGCTGAGTTTTCAACAATGCTTATGGTACATTTGCTGTGTTTTCTGTTCTTGTTTGAAGCAAACTTCAGCCCCCGGGCCTGCGCTTTGGAAAACATCCCCAACTCCCAAGTGAAAGCAAAAAATATCTTGATGCAAGCAATAGTTGTGTCTAGGGAGATCCAGATCAGTGGACTGACTGAGTAAATATTGACTGGCTGCTGAAGATCAGAGTTTGGGGAACTTGTCCGACAGGCGTTTTATAGTGTACTTGTAGTGTAAAATGGCGTAGGAAGACAGGGGCTAGCGTAATAAATTAATTTTAATGATTGAAATCTGATAGAGCAGGTCATTTGAATGCAAGGATGGACTGCCATTAAGAAGCACATTGATTTTTTTTAAATTTTTTTATGGTAAGCCTGTTGACTTGTGGGTGGGTTGTTGAAAGTATTATAAATTGTAACTCTACAAATTTGCCATTTAAACCTAACTTTTTGTGATTTCCTACATAAAACACCCTATTCCATTGATGTTTTTCTAATGGATGTTTAATTAGATTGTGCTAGTAATGTAGAAACTGGTATTTTAAAAGGGATATTTGAGCCAAAAATGAAAATTCTGTCATCATTCAGGTTATGGAACAGGTCATTCTAAACTTGACTCACTGACTTTCACTGTATAGACAAAAACAGTGATAGATTTTTCAAAATGTATTCTGTGTTCCAAAAAAGAAGAAAACTGTACAGGTTTTGGAACGGTTAGTGAAGTATGTGGTTCCAAACCTGGAACACAAAAGAAATTTGAAAGAAATCTTTAATTGTTTTTGCTGGGGGTCCACCAATATGTGTTTTTCAGGGCTGATGCCGATTATTACAGATTAGGTAGACCAATAACTGATATTTTGAACCAGTATATATGTCTGGTGTAAAGATGAAAATGATGAATGTTAAAATTAAGAATAACAAGGGCTCTGACAAAAACTTTCTTTAAATGCGTCTAAGTTATTTTATACTTTTAGGAAACATACCCCAGGCCGATTTTACCCATACAATGAAAGTCAATGGGGTCCAAAACAACACTGAATTTCATTGACTTTCATTGTATAGACAAGAACACTGTTATATTTTTTAGAATACATTCTGTGTTCCACAAAAGAATGAAACTCGTGTTTTTGAAGGGGTGAGTAAATTGCCATTCCAAACCTGAAATTTTGAAAAGATATTTAGAATAAATTTTTAATAGTTTTTCGTAGGGGTCCACCGATATGTGTTTTTCAGGGCTGATGCTGATTATTACAGATCAAGTAGACTGATAACCGATATTTTGAAACGATATACGTCTGATGTATACAGCTGTCATTGTATAGACAAAAAAACGGATAGATTTTTCAGAATAAATTGTGTTCGCCAAAAAAAAAGTTAGTGAGTCATTTAGTGAGTAAATAGTGTTTTAATAGTTTTTGCTAGGGGTCGACCAATATGTGTTTTTTTAGGGCAGATGCCGATATAGATTATTATAGATAAAGTAGACTAATAACCGATATTTTGAACCTCTATATATATATATATATATATATATATATATATATATATATATATGTATATATATATGTATATGTCTGGTGTATAGAGCTCTTATTGTATAGACAAAAACACTGATAGATTTTTCAGAATAAATTCTGTGTTCACCAAAAAAAAAAAAGTTAGTGAGTCATTTAGTGAGTAAATAGTATTTGAATAGTTTTTGCTAGGGGTCGACCAATGTGTATTTTTCAGGGCAGATGCCTATTATTATAGATAAAGTAGACTAAAAACCGATATTTCGAACCAATATTTACATCTGATGTAAAAATGAAAATGAATGTCAATTAATTTTGAATTATTTTATTGGCAAATAAGGTTTGAAAATGACAGATAAAATGAACGATACCGATAACCATAAAAATGCTTAATATTGGCGCTGATAATCGACTCAGCGCCAAAACAACACAGAATCTCACTGACTTTTATTGTATATACAAAAACACTGATATATTTTTCAAACTATATTATGTGTTCCACGAAAGAAAGAAACTCATGGTTTTGGTAGGGTGAGTAAATGATTTGGAAACACAAAGATATTTTCAAGAAATTTTTAACAGTTTAAAATACAATGAAAGTCAATGGGGTCCAAAACAAAGACAAAAATCACTTACATATTTTTCAAAGTATATTAAGTGAATGAATGAAAATAAATGACACGTCTGTACGAATCTCACTGACTCTCAAAAAAAAAAAGAAAAAAAAAAGATATATTTTTCACAGTCTCATCTTTTGAGTTATAAATGAAGTCATACAGGTTTTGGAATAAATTTTCTATTTTTTTTTTAAATAATTTTTTACTCTCTTTAAGACAAAGTAAAGTACAATAATAACTGACATTACATGAACGGATTCAGTAGGTAGGCTGATAGTTATATGCATGTGCCATCATATGCTGTGAGATCTGATTGGCCAATTTTTTTCTTTAGTCTCAGTCCGTCCAGCTTTGATGTGATGGAGGAGATGGTGTGTGTTGATGCATGTCCGGGACTCACTTTTGTGGCTTGGTGGATGCCCGACTTGTCATAATGACCCAATTCTGACAGTTATATAAATATCAAGCTAAGTAGTCAACTAGGCTGCCTTCATACAATCACATTTACGCGTAGCAGCGCGTTTTATTTTGGAATAAAGCGCATCTATTGCCGTCTTATTTTAGCAGTCGTCTTTCATGTTTTCATTTAATCTTCTGAGGCAGATATTTGGTTTAGTGTTCTAGTAATCCTGTGCCGCTACACTACTTCGCTTTCAGTGCATTGACCCATCCGATGCTGTGACCTTCGGTTTTCCGAGACGCTTTTGATGCGTTGACGGTTTTTAAATATCAGCAATATAATCTCATTATTTTTCAGTTGTGAAGTGCAATAATTGGTTATATAACATGTTCAGTTTGCACAAATGGATTTGCTAACTGATTAACACGAACATGACTCTGAGCAGATTTCTGCAGCCTCGGGGGTTTAACTTATTTTGCTTTGATGTGTAATTTATCTGTGACAGTCATTATTCTGTCATAATGGTCGGCATTTTCCTTAGAGATGTGAGATAGATTTGGTATTTCATCTTGCATTTAGTCATTTTAAATAAGTCATTTCTTTCATCTGTGTTTTTCAATATTTCATCAGTGACTCTCGTCTCCTATGATCTCACTTTCTTTTACATCTATAAAGAGTACACATACGAGCGGGGTAAGATGTGTCGCATCTTAATCTAGCAGACTGTGCAGAATGTTTATTATATATTTAAGAACATAATCTCACCATCATCTCCATCTAGACTGAAAGATGCACACAAGAAAAGCAAATGCTTTTAATGGATGTTTTCTACATGGCAGGTAAGAATTTTGGTAAAGCAAAATTATTTATATATTCTTTTCATTTAATTTTTTTGTTATGATGTTGTATGCAAAATTTCAAATTTTGGGAAAAAAAAGTCTCATTGTGAAAAATATACGTGAAAAATATACTTTTTTTCATGTGCTAGTTCTATTTTATTTATTTTTTTAGCTTTATTTCAATGACCAATTCTTTCTAGTTGACTAACCCTAACCTTAAATTAATAAATTATAATATATAGATATAAATTAGAGGCATCAAAATAATACCAGTATTGATGAAATGTAAAAATTAATAGTACACATACGACAATATGATACATAATCCAGCAAAAGCGCCATTATGGAGTGCTAGCTAAGCGCTGAATGCCAGAGGGCGTCCTCACACAGAAAGTCCACATGCGAGATAAGATTAATATAATTTATGACGTTCCAGGAAATCCTCGTAGGCATCCAGCTATCGCTGTAGATGAGTAAAATGCAGAAATAATTTTTTTTTGATGAAACATGAAGATGGTCAACACACCATTGCAGTATGGTTTATCTGTTTTCGTCAAGCCATCTCAGCTATTTTAATAAGGACATTTATTTATAAGGTAATGCCAATCCGCATAGCACTTATTACTGTATGGAATAATTTCTGCCTCATTCTGTGATAAGAATCAGTTCACAGAAGGATGTTATTTAAAACACTTCTCTCTGTTCTCTAAATTGTTGTGCTTCTATGCTGTAGTAAATTAAAACGGTTAGCATTTCAGTCTCTTCTGTTTATTCTGAGAAAAAAAAGTATTTTTTTGTGATAAATGGCCAATTCTGAGAACATGTCAGTCTTTTTTCCTCTCAAAATTGGGCTTTGTAACTCGCAATTGCAAGTTTACATCTCACAATTCTGAGAGAAAAAAGTCAGAATTGCGAGATATAAACTCACAATTGCAAGAAATAAGTCAGAATTGCAGGATATAAACTCACAATTGCCAGAAAATAGTCAGAATTGCTAGATACAAACTCACATTTCAGAATTTTGTCAGAATTATCATCATATTTTGTCAGTTATTTCACAATTCTGAGATTCAAGTCAGAAGTTTAGTTTAATTTAGAGTTTATATCACGCAATTCAGACTTTAAAACTCTCGATTGTGAGTTTGTCACAAAATTATGACTTTAGAATTCGCAATTTGTTTATAGCTCACAGTTTTGAGAAAAAGTCAGAACTGCGGGATACAAACTGAATTTTTCGCGTCGCAATTTTGACTTTATAACTTGCAATTACGAGTTTATATCACACAATTCAAAAAAAAAAATGGTGAGTTATACAGACAATACTGACTTTATAACTCACAACTGAGTTGGACATTCAATTCTAACTTTATAGCTCGCAATTCTAAGAAAAGTAAGTTGCGAGATACAAACTCGCATTTGTGAGAAAGGTCAGAATTGTGAGTTATTAGCTCGCAATTCTGACTTTTTAACTCACAATTGCGAGTTTATATCATACAATCCTGAGAAAATAAAGTCAGAATTGTGAGTTCATATCATGCAATTCTGAGAAAAAAGTCAAAATTGTTAGATGCATGTGGCAAAAACGGCTTTTTGTAGCAACGATAATTGTGTAGTAAAAATCTGACAGCCCTAATATAAATTATATAATATGATTATTAAAATGAATCTGCCTAGAGGACAGTTTAGATTAAAAAAAAAAAAAAGTGGCACATCTTACCCCAATTTACTTTAAACTGCACAGTTCTTTGACAGCATTCAGTGCATTGCTATCTGCATCGGTTTCTGCATCCTTTAATCTTTGACAATCGAACAATATCTGTGAAAGCACAAGGAAAACGTTGCCCACCTGCCTGTAATTCAATAACCAAACCTGCATCTCACAGTCTCATATTTTTGCAGGTATATGAAATTATTGTTATTTAGTTGTTTATCTCTGTGTGCTCAAACAGCAGATGGTGGCTGTGAAGTGAAGTTTTAAAAAATGGCTAGTTTAATTTGTTTTTTTAAGAAAAAACTTGGTTCATAATTATATTTTTGGCATTGCATGGCTGTAGAACGAAATTCAAACGTTTTTACGAACAGTCTTTTCATTTATGGAATTTATAAATGCATGCATACTCAAATTCTGCATGTTGCAGTAACAAAAACGTGTACATGCTGTATTTGCAAATGCAGGAACATAGTTTTTAAGCCATATGAACTACTTTTGTGGTCCATTTTTGGATTTTGACAGCCTCTGGCCACTATTTACTGTCATTGTATGGAAAAGAGCAGCATGAAGATTCTGCTAAACATCTCCTTTTGTCTTCCACAGAAGAAAGATTGTCTTACAGGTTAATATGAGCATGAGAATGAGTAAATAAGGAAATAATTACATTTTGTATGATCTATCCCTATAATACAGTGAGCTGTTTTGATTGTGAGATGTTTTAATTTTTTCTCAGAATTGTGAGATATAAACTCACAATTTTGAGGAATAAGCTCACAATTCTGAGAAATAAACTCTCAATTCTGAGAAATAAATGTGCAATTCTGACTTTATAACTCAAAATTGTGAGATATATCACAGTTCTGAGAAAGAAAATGCAAGATTTATTCTCTCTTAATTCTTTGACTTTATATCACTCAATTCAGAGAAAAAAGTCAGAATTGTGAGTTTATACAAGTTTTTTTATTGACAGTCTTCTCATTTGTGGAATTTATGAATATGTGCATAATTATTCTGCATGTTACAGTGTGTTATGAGACAAACATGAACCAAAGACGTGTATATGCCATATTTACAAATGCAGGAATATAGTGTTCGAGTCATATTAGCTAATTCTGTGGACCATTTTTTGGATTTTTATCGCCATTCACAGTCATTGAATGGAAAAGAGCAGCGTGAACATTTTGCTATACATCTCCTTTTGTCTTCCACAGAAGAAAGAGCATTTTACAAGTAATATCAGCATGAGGATGAATAAATAAATAATTACATTTCGTTTGATCTATCACTATAATACAGTGAGCTGTTTTGATTTTTTTTTTCTCTCAGAATTGTGAGATATAAACTTGCAACATCTTACAGGTTGATATCATCATGAGGATGAGTAAATAAGGGAATAGTTAAATTTTGTATGATCTATTCCTGTAATACAGTGAGCTGTTTTGATTTTTATTTTTCTCAGAATTGAGATATAAACTCACAATTGTGAGAAATAAATTCACAGTTCTGAGAAATAAAATCAGAATTGCAGGATATAAACTTGCAATTCTGAGAAATAAAAATGCAATTATGACTTTATAACTCAAAATTAAGAGTTTAAGTCACACATTTGTGACTTTATAACTCGCAGTTGTGAGTTTATATCACAGTTCTGAGGAAAAAGTCAAAATTGCGAGGAAAAAAGTTACAATTGTGAGTTTTTGCCTCGCAGTTGTGAGGTTATCACACAAATCTGACTTTAACTCGGTTGCAAGTTTATATCATGCAAATCTGACTTTTTAAATCGCAATTGCGAGTGTTCATGCTGCTCTTTTCCATTCAATGACAGTGAATGGTGACCAGAGAAAAAAATCAAAAATTCAGAATTACAAAATATATACTTGCAATTGCAAGATACAAACTTGCATCATTGCGAGATTTATCTCTTAATTCTGACTTTTTTTTGCAACTGTGTGTTTATATCACACAATTTGGAGAAAATTTCATTTTTTTCTCATTCTTCTCATTTGTAAAATTTATGAATATGTGCATAACAATTCTGCATGTTGCAGTGGGTTATGAGACAAATGTGCTCTCTGCCATATTTACAGATGCAGGTACATAGTGTTTGAGTCATATGGTCAATTTTTGGAATTTGACAGCCTCTGTTGTTTGCCATTCACTCTCATTGGATGGAAAATAGCAGCATGAACATTCTGCTAAACGTCTGCTTTTGTCTTCCACAGACAAAAGAGCATCTTACAAGTAATATCAGCATGAGTATGAATAAATAGGGAAATAATAAAATTTAATGTGATCTATCCCTATACTGCAGTGAGCTGTTCAGTTGAGCTGTTTGTTTTTTTCTCTCAGAATTGTAAGATATAAACTTGCAATTTTGAGAAGTAAACAATTCTGCAAGTGCAATTCTGACTTTATAACTCAAAATTGTGAGTTTGTATCATGCAAACTTGCATCATTGCGAGATTCATCTCTCAATTCTGGTTCTTTTATTTGCAACTGTGAGTTTATATCACACAATTTGAAGAAAAACCTCAGAATTGTGATTTTTTATTTTTTATTTTTTATATGAGTATTTTTTTTTTATTATTATTGACAGTCTTCTCATTTGTAAAATTTATGAATATGTGCATTATAATTCTGCATGTTGCAGTGGGTTATGAGACAAATGTGAACCAAAGCTGTGTACATGTGTGATGTTTGGATTTTGACATCTTCTGGTTACCATTCACTTTCATTGTGTGGAATGAGCAGCTTGAACATTCTGCTAAACATCTCCTTTTGTGCTCCACAGAAGAGCGTCTTACAGGTTAATATCAGCATGAGGAAATGAGGAAATAATTATATTTCGTATGATGTATCCCTTTAATACAGCGAGCTGTTTTGATACATCTACCATTTGTCCTCCTCGTTGTAATAACGCTACATATTTATTAGATGCAGACTGTCTCTTGGCTGCTTGCAAATCTGGAAACAATTCCCTAAGAGAGCTGTGAACGCTTTTTAGCTTTTGCACGTCATGCAATGTAACTTTCCAGCTATTTTGGCAATTTGGTCTAGACCTAAAGGACGAAACGCACCTTTCAGCTCCACATTCGATTAATCATGAAAACGGAAAATGCTCAGTAAAGCCACTAGCAGCGCAGAGCATTATATTCTGCAGTCTTCCACTCACTAAGCAAGTGGAGCACAAGTGCCACCTAATTTGTAAAGCAGATCCATCTGACATCCCTCTAGGCTGCTATTTGGGATTATGAAGGTTTTAATGTGCTTACCACAGTGACTGATTGCAATCAACCGGACAGAACTGCGAGTTTCCCATCAGACAGAATGATATACTTTAGGCTGATGTTGTGATTGCCATTTTGAAGCGGGTTTACGCTCGGCCAATCAGGGCGCAGGAGTGTCTTTGATCCATTATTAAGTCACGACTACAAGCGCACGAGATGTCAAAGACAGCTGCCTTGAATGTTAACATGACAAACGCTGGCGCTGGAGAGTGTGCGAGCAAGATTTTGGTTTTTATGAAACACTTTCTCACTGCTTTTCACACTGGCTGACTTACTTTGATTATCCGCATGAGAAAAACATATTTAGTAAATAATTAATTATGATGTGGGTTCTTATCCTTTAGATCTGTGCATAAAAACGCTTGGCCATCTGTCATGAAGCGAACGCTACTGCAGTTCATTTCGCCTCTGTGCTCTCTACACTGCAGGGACTCGCAGATCTCGCTTGAACGCAGAGCCTTATAAAAAGAGGTTTCATTTTCTTAAATGCACGAGTCTTTCATTCTGTATTCTTTCTTTTATTGTATTCGTTACCTTGAGATGCACAGATTATAGTCATGCATATGTAGCTTTGTTGCTCCAGCTTACAATACAGCTGAATATCAGCCAAGGACCTTTTTCACTTTTAATATTGTAACAAAAATGCTGATGTTACTTTGCAGCATCCCACTTATGTACTCAGTAATTTGCTTGATTTCTTTTAAGTCTTCAGATAACGCATTATGATTCAGTGCCTAGTTCCTAAAAAATCTTGTTTATCATGTTTATCAGTGTATTTTAGTGTCTTTGAGATACTATTGGAGTGTTTTATATTTACTTATTTTATATTTTTTTTGTGTTTTGTCATTTTTATTAGTTTTTTTTATGTATGTCTGTTTTTAATTCATTTTATTTAATTTTAGTTTTGTTAGTTTAGTTATTTTAATAACATTTTGAGACAATTTCTATTTTATTTGAGCAATTTAGGTTTTTTTTTTGTAGTTTTGTTTTTAATGTATATCTGTAGTCTTTTTTTCATTTTTATTCCATTTAAGTTATTAACATTTTTAATCAGTTTTTATTTGTTTGTTTTTTTATTTGAGCAATTTTGTTGTTTTTGTCATTTTTAGTGTGCTTTTATGTGTATCTATAGTTTTATTTATTTTTATTTAATTTTAGTTATTTTAGTTTGTTACTTTAGTTTGAATCAGATTTTATTTTAGCAATGTTGTTTTGGTTTTTGTCATTTTTAGTATTTTTTGTGTGTTTTTGTCATTTATAGTATTTTCAGTTTATGTATATTTATATACTTTATATAGTGTTCTCTGTTTGTCTTTTTTGTTTTGTCATTTTTGGTAGGTTTTTTATGTATATCTAAAGTTTTTATTATTTTTATTTATTTTTATTATTTTTTTTAGTTAAGTTTTTTATTAAAATTTTGAGGCAATTTCTATTTCTAGTTGTGTTTTTGTGATTTTTATTTTTTATTTTGTTTTTATTTTATTTTGTTTTTAATGTATATCTATATAGTCTTTTTTTCATTTTTATTCCATTTAAGTTATTAACATTTTGAATCAGTTTTTATTTGTTTGTTTTTTTATTTGAGCAATTTTGTTGTTTTTGTCATTTTTAATGTGCTTTTATGTGTATCTATAGTTTTATTTATTTTTATTTAATTTTAGTTATTTTAGTTTGTTACTTTAGTTTGAATCAGATTTTATTTTAGCAATGTTGTTTTGGTTTTTGTCATTTTTAGTATTTTTTGTGTGTTTTTGTCATTTATAGTATTTTCAGTTTATGTATATTTATATACTTTATATAGTGTTCTCTGTTTGTCTTTTTTGTTTTGTCATTTTTGGTAGGTTTTTTATGTATATCTAAAGTTTTTATTATTTTTATTTATTTTTATTATTTTTTTTTAGTTAAGTTTTTTATTAAAATTTTGAGGCAATTTCTATTTCTAGTTGTGTTTTTGTGATTTTTATTTTTTATTTTGTTTTTATTTTATTTTGTTTTTAATGTATATCTATATAGTCTTTTTTTTCATTTTTATTCCATTTAAGTTATTAACATTTTGAATCAGTTTTTATTTGTATTTTATTTTAGCAATTTTGTTGTTTTTGTCATTTTTAGTATGTTTTTATGTTCAGTATATCTATTTAGTTATTTTATAGTTATATTATTCATTTTATTTTATTTCATTTTAGTTATTTTAGTTTTAGTTACTTTAGTTTGAATCAGATTTTATTTTACTTTATATTTTTATTTTATTATTCATTTTTAGTATTTTCAGTTTGTATATATAATTTCCATTTGTATTTCATTTTAGTTATTTTTAGTTAGTTTAGTTATTTTATCAACATTTTTATCTATTTTTTATTTTAGCAATTTTGTTGTCTGTTTTGTCATTTTTAGTAGTTTTTTTATGTATGTCTATAGTTTTTATTCATTTTATTTAATTTTAGTTATTTTGTTAGTTTTTTTTATTAATATTTTGAGGCAATTTCTATTTTATTTGAGCAATTTAGTTGTGTTTTTGTGATTGATTTTTTTTTTTTTGTAGTTTCGTTTTTAATGTATATCTATATAGTCTTTTTTCATTTTTATTCCATTTAACATTATTTTTAGTTATTTAAGTTATTTAAGTTATTGACATTTTGAATCAGTTTTTATGTTTTGTTTTGTAATTTTTAGTTAGTTAGTTAATTTTTAATAGTTTTAGTTACTTTACTTTCTTAATAGAGTTTATGTGAGGAAGAAAAAAAAAATGTTCCTTGTGGAGCCAAAAATGTTTCTTCTATGGCATCGCAGTAAAGAACCTTTTAAAGCACCTTTATTTTTAAGAGTGCAGTGGTAATGTTAATATTAGCAAGAAGGGCTTTGAATCTAATACTGCACTAAAAAGCATACAAAATTTGATCTTCTGTTCTTTTAAAAGAAAAATATTCTTAGTCGAGGGAGTCCACGCAATATGCAGACTCATGCTGTGTGTTTTATCACAGAATTAGCTTTGGGATCTAAAATACAGCGTCTGCAAAATAAATAAATGTCCACGGCCTACTAAAAATGCTAGACTTTTGAAATCAGCTTTAATTTCAGTACCATGTAGCGCTGTATAAAAGCGCATCACTGTAATACATTGTGTGTGAACTGTTTGCGTTCGCTGTTTGCTTTGCAGCCCACAGTTTCCGTATTTCTGCTGTGGAGAATATGAGGATGAGCAAAGTGTTTGTTTTGGGATTAGAGATGTATACGCAAATTAAAGAGGTGTAGCCTGCTCGCGTGGAATTACTCAACAGCGGGATACAAAACAAAACCGATGCTTTAAGAGCCTGGAGTCATAGAGACTGGCAAAGAAAGGTCTTTTTGTGCAGTAATCACTATGTGGCTGTTGGCTTTAATGTCTTGTTCAATGCCCCAGAGCATCTGCTTTGTCACATAGATCCAGAATTGATCCCCAGAGTGTATTTATTTACTTGAAATTTAAACTGTTGTTGTTTTTTCTTTGGTTGTGTTGGACTGCATGGAGGTGGAAAATGCATATGTAAAATTCTTATATTTAATTAATAAAAAAAAGTAACTAAAGACATTTTAGGCTGTTACCACACAAATAAAATCATTATTAACTAAATTCATCGTTTAGATGTATTTACCCACCATTTAATGCAGGACATAAATGCATTGTACCTGCAGATACAATTGCATAAATAATGTTTTGATATTTTAATCCTAAAACGTTGAATTCTGATGTTTGAAATTATAAAAAAAAAAATGAAAAGGTACTGTAGATGTGAAATGAAAACCGCCAGTAGGTGACATTGCGGTTGAACAGAATCATTTAAACGGTTGATTCATTCAAGAAATAAACACTGTCATGTTGTTAAGAGACGCAAAATAATAATAAGATGCATATCCTGAATTTTGGAAAATGCATTTTATTAGACTGAATCACGCAGTGAAAGAAAACACTCATTTGATTCAGAACTGGACTTTAAAGTGTGTATCGCAAATCATTTTTCAAAACGGGACTTCGAAGTGTGTATGCCGAATAATTTGATTCAGAACCGAGCTTTAAAACGTGATTTGCAAATTATTTCATTCAGAACTGGACTTTAAAGCGCGTATCGCAAATAATTTGATTCATAATTTGACTTTAAAGTGCCTATGGGGAATCATTTGTTCAAGAACGGGACTTTAAAGTGTGTATCATGATTCATTTTTCAAAACGGGACTTTAAAGTGTGTATCATGATTCATTTTTCAAAACGGGACTTTAAAGTGCGTATCGCGAATCATTTGTTCAAGAACTGGACTTTAAAGTGCGTATTGCAAATCATTTGATTCAGAATGGGACTTTAAAGTGCGTATCACAAATAATTTTTCAAAACGGGACTTCGAAGTGTGTATGGCAAATCATTTGATTCAGAACTGAGCTTTAAAGCACGTATCGCAAATCATTTGATTCAGAACGGGACTTTAAAGTGCCTATGGAGAATCATTTGATTCAGAACTGGACTTTAAAGCGCGTATTGTGAATCATTTGATTCAGAACTGAGCTTTAAAGCACGTATCGCAAATCATTTGATTCAGAACTGGACTTTAAAGCACGTATCGCAAATCATTTGATTCAGAACTGAGCTTTAGAGCGTGATTCACAAATCATTTAATTCAGAACCAGACTTTAAAGCACGTGTCGCAAATAATTTGATTCAGAACGGGACTTTAAAGTGCCTATGGGGAATCATTTCATTCAGAACTGGACTTTAAAGTGCGATTCGCAAATAATTTGATTCAGAACGGGACTTTAAAGTGCCTATGGGGAATTATTTCATTCAGAACTGGACTTTAAAGTGCGATTCGCAAATCATTTTTCAAAACGGGACTTCGAAGTGTGTATGGCGAATCATTTGATTCAAAACCAAGCTTTAAAGCATGATTCATAAATAATTTGATTCAGAATGGGACTTTAAAGTGCCTATGGAGAATCATTTGATTCAGAACCAGACTTTAAAGCATGTATCACGAATCATTTGATTCGGAACGGGACTTTAAAGTGCGTATCACGAATCATTTTTCAAAACTGCTTTAAAGTGTGTATCGCAAATCATTTGATTAAGAACCAGGCTTTAAAGCGCGTATCGTGAATCATTTAGTTCAGAACTGGACGTTAAAGCGCGTAATCTCTCTGCCATTTTCTCTGCTGCATGTGTGTGTAAGCAGCCAAGTGAATGCAGCTGAGCAAAAATAAGTTGCATATGCGCAGGTGAGTGAGGTTTTTTTTTTTTTTTTTTTTTTTTTACCATAGATTTGTAAATATTCACGGTATAGTAACCGTGCTGTTCAAACCGCGATAGACCGTCATACATGTATATCATTTCAACCCTATATCCGGGCAGCTCTTAAAGTGACAGCAGTCTGATATCCCTGCTGTCTGTCATTCATGTTAATCAAACAGCAAAGGAGAGAAAATCTCTCACTGCTCTTGACTAAATCTCTTTTGTAACTTTAATAAGAATAAATATATATTTAGTTTACACAGTGAAGAATATACAGTGTTTTTATACATTTGATCACTATAAAATGTATGTGGAATTTATTTAGTTGTTCTACTTCAGTTTTTCTTTTTTGTCCTATTGGTTGTAATTAGTTTCTTATTCTTTTTTTAATCGTTGACTGTTTACTTCAGTAAGCTTGAGGTTTTTTAGGCTAGTTTTTTGCGATATTGACACTGGTTACAAGAATTATGAAATTTCTATGGTTTCAAAAATTGTGATGATATAAAGACCTGATTTAAAGCAAAATTAACTGTATCATGATATCATTGCAGTGAAATAAAATCACTCCTATCAAACAAAGGAAGTGAATGGGGCCAATCTGTAAACATTAAAATACTCTGTTTCAGTAGTACAACCACAAGATGTCAACAATTTGTGTTGACCTGATTTTATGAGAGAAAAAAAAAATCATACTGACCTTTCCTTTGTAAAAGTATATCTAATTTTAGTAAGTTGTTGCTATGACAATGCAAAATGACTGCAAAAATGATGTTTTAAACAGCTTTACAACTACTCAGTTTTAACAGGAAAAAACATTTTGCTTTTTTTTTATATATATAAAATTACAAGCTTCATATTTATCTTTTAAAATCTCCAAAATGTGCCTCTTTCTCTTTCATTTTGCCTTTTGTCCAGGTATATTCTATTTTAATATTGCTTATTATTTGTACAATTCAAATAATACACAATTGTTGGTTAACAAATTCATGTATTTGCTTTTATAAATTATACATTTTACTGTTTTTATATTTTACATTTTTACCTCATAACTGTGATTTGTGCAGGTATATCATGTTATAAAATTATTATTTTTTCAATTTACATACACTTTTTTCACAGAAGAATTAACATAAGTGCTTTATACATTTATAAACTTAACATTAATGCTTGTAAAACTTTTAAAAACTTGCACCATATATTCCATTGAAAATGTGGACCACAAAGCCAGTCATGAGGGTTAGTTTTTTGAAATTGAAATGTATACTAGAGCTGCAACTAACGATTATTTTTGTTGTCGACTAATCTATCGATTATTTTTTCGATTAGTCGACTAATCTATTGATTATTTTTCAATTGATCTATTATTTTCTTATCAGTTGATAAATCCTTTAGTTAAACTATCAGTAAAATAACAGTAACTTCTGCTATTAATCTTTTAATATTTTATTCAAACGTTTTCTCATAATTAATAATTTACAAAAAAAAAATAACAGTAACAACAACAAAGAAAATAATAACAATAACTAAAGAAAAATAATACCAAGATAGAAAAAGAAAAATAATAACAATAAAAAATAAAAAAGAAGGAAAGAAAAAGAAAGCAATGAAGCAAGAAAGAAATAATAATAGAAAGAAAGAAAGAAAGAAAGAAAGAAAGGGCAGTGATACAATACAATCAATAGAATTGCACATTATGGCTGCATTCACAGTTACTGTTTGGGACAGTTGCTTACAGGTGAGATGCTTAAAATGTTGTTTTTATTCAGCAGATTAAAACATCTGCTTGAATTCATATCTGTAACGTTGGTGTGTAAATGCTACGCGATGGGTAGGATTAGGTAATTTTTATTTGGCATGCTATTTATGTGCATTTTCATGAGACCGGGCTCGAATGAACAGCTGAAGTCACAACCGCAATCAGGAAACTAGAGAGACGGAATCAAAAAATGGCGTCATAACACGTTTTATCACAGTTGACAGCCCGTTTTTAAATAAATTAGTCCAGTCGAGGCTTTTCCAATCCATCACACAGTTAAACGACTAACAAGGACTTTAAATGCTTTGTTACCGAGTGCAGACGAGCGCTTTCGGATTCGCTCGCGCAGTCGCGCCTGCGGCACCGATGACAGCTCCAGTTGATCTTAAGATGAACGCGAATCATTTCCCGTCTCTGGGTGAATTAAACCCGTCATGATTATATAGTCAACTTGATGTCCCATGCTGTTCCGTTCATTCAGTGCAGCTTTGAATGCGGTTGTGAATCCTGACAATGGAAAGGTGTCAGTTTGTCACTATATTTGCCTTAAATGCGGTTCTGACGGCGTATAACAAAAAAATGCTCTATGAACGCAACTCTATGAAGTGATGTTGCCAAATAGCATTCACTTGCTCTAGAGCCTTGTTTTGTATTAAACATGGCAGAAAAACAGTCTTAAGTAGGGATAACTGCAGGCTCGCATAATGGGCGTGGCTAAAGGTGCGACGCGTCGACGCATTCCATGCTAATCGACGTATTTTCATAATCGACGTAATCGATGACGTCGACGAATCATTGCAGCTCTAATGTATACAGCAAATAATAAATAAGCTTTCCACCGATGTATGGTTTGTTAGGGTAGGACGCTACAGGGCTCGCAAAATCGCTAGCCCGACGTCCCGGGGCTATTGTGTTTTCCAGTCGGGCTACCAAAATTTTACACCGCCCTGCCCGACGGGCTATCTTAAAAGTAAAGGTCTCCTGCAGGTCCTTAAATACTCCTCAATTTAGTTGTATAAAATTGAAAGCCATAAAAAGTTTTCCATATGTTAAATAGTATAAGAAATGTCTTTTAATCATAATGTTAAGAGGTCTTACAGTTGGGGCCGGAAAATCGCGATTGGGCTGGATTTAACTTCAAAAGGCAATGATGTCACTGAACAAATATGCGCGCTGCCTGTTTCAAAGTCAAATGTATCTGAAGGGAAACGACTGTCTTTAGAAACGTGTCCTTTGCATTGTCATTTCATCTTACCTATAATGCCTGATCAAACAGCGTTAATGGGCGCGGTGCTGCTTTGTGTACAGCCGTTTCTATGGAAACCGTAATATTTCGGCACTCCTAAAGCGCCAACTCGTGGCAGAGAACGATTTTGCATTTCCAATCATTTTTGGTCAGATTATTGCAAATATCGACCTATGCAGCAAACGCATAGAGTTGTAAATGTAAAAGAAGTTAATGTGCCTTCTAAAAATTTAAACAGTTAAGAAAGTAATATGGTATAAAGGCTAAAATGCTGTTGTATAACGTATTTGGTTTTTGTGAAAACCTGTATCTGAACTGTAAATCATAATTTCATGGCTCAATATGCTACCATACATTGTCCAACCCCACTCATACTGTGTTTATTTTACTTGTGCAGCTTATTAAAAAGGGTCATAAATTGCCTTAAATTGATATTTAAAAATTCTGCAGATACCCTGTAAATAGGGAAATAAAATTCCTTTTTTGATATTTGTGTATTGAAAATATTTTTGATTGACATTTAGACTCCTATCTGATTTTCTATATATATATATTTTTTTTTTTTTTAAAAAAAGGTTTTTTATTTGGGCTAGTTAAATTATTTTCGGGCTACCAAAATCTAAAGAGTACCTGCCCGAAGGGCTACCAGAGATTTAGAAATTTTGCAAACCCTGCGCTATTTGGCTGAGATACAACTATTTGAAAATGTGGATTCTGAGGGTGCAAAAAAAAATCTAGATATTGAGAAAATCGCCTTTAAAGTTGTCTAAATGAAGTTCCTAGCAATGCATATTACTAATCAATTTATGGTAGGAATCTTACAAAATATCTTCATGGAACATGATCTTTACTTAATATTCTAATGTTTTTTGCCATAAAAATGTATCATTTTGACCCATACAATGTATTGTTGCCTATTGCTACAAAAATACCCATGCTACTTATGAATGGTTTTGTGGTCCAGGGTCACATATACACAGTAAAACATGAGGTACATGAGTACAACATAAACTGTTTAACTGTCTGCTAGTGTGAGTGACAGAATTGTGTCAATGGAATGAAATTAGGCCAGTTGTGTCAGCCATTGAGATTATTTAATACTGCAAACACAAAAATTCAAGATGTTTTTCTAGGAAAAATAACAGTGACCTTCCTCCAGCAGATGGTGGGAGATCACAGCACCGGTTGGGTGGGACGAGGTCCCAGATGATTCTGCACGACAAAGACACATACTTGACATGACATCAACGCCTTTAAAATCTGGGCCTGATTTTATGCATCGAGAGCCAGTCATTTGAGCAATGCATGTTGAAGTGGTGAAATACTGCATACCAGACAAAAACCACTTAGAAGTTTGCTTAGAAGTTTAACACTGATGGTTAAAGAATTAGTTCACTTTTAGAACAACAATTTACAGATAATGTACTCACCCCCTTGTCATCCAAGATGTTCATGTCTTTCTTTCTTCAGTCGTAAAGAAATTGTTTTTTGAGGAAAACATTTCAGGATTTCTCTCCATATAATGGATAAAAAAGGTGCCCCAAAGTTTGAACTTCCAAAATGCAGTTTAAATTCAGCTTCAAAGGGCTTTAAACATTCCCAGCCGACGAACAAGGGTCTTATCTAGCGAAACGATCGGTTATTTATATACTTTTTAACCAAATGTTCGTCTTGTCTCGTCTCTGTGATCCGGGTCAATACAGTTAGGGTATGTCGAAAATCAGAGATGGGAAATGAGATTGACATACCCTAACTGTATTAACCCAGATCACAGAGACTAGACAAGCATTTGCAGTTAAAAACTATATAAATTGTCAATTTGTTTCAGAAATAACCAATTGTTTCACTAGACAAGACACTTCTTCATTAGCTGGGATTGTTTAGAGCCCTTTGAAGCTGGATTAAAACTGCATTTTGGAAGTTCAAACTTTGGGACACCATTCATATCCATTATATGGATAGAAATCCTGAAATCTTTTCCTCAAAAAGCATAATTTCTTTACGACTGAAGAAAGAAAGACATGAACATCTTGAATGACAAAGGGATGAGTACATTATATGTAATTTTTTGTTTTGAAAGTGAACTAATTCTTGAAGGGTTTTGTTCAAATCTCTAAAGCACAAGTATGAGCAATAGCAATCACCACTAATAATGGCATTTCCATTCTGAAAATGGCTTGGTTGCCATAGTTTTGGTTCCTGTGCTTTTTTAACCACTTGAAGTTCCAGGTTCCAGGTCTGTTTCTCATTGTCGTCATTTTAGATGTGGAAACCTTGAAGTGACGTGTAAAGATTTAGTTTCTATATTTAGAAGAAAGACCAACCCGAACTTGTCAGGATCTTTTGTAAAGTCAACAAAGAGAAAAAGGCTCATTCATTTTCAAAAAGTCTAATTCTGACTGATCAAAGCCTTTAGAAATGATAGAGTACAGACATCATAGACATTTTCTCATCACTTTTACCTGGAACACAGTGCAGGGTGACATAAATAAAATCAGTGTCTTTGTACCTTCTGTTCAGTCTCTTGTCAGATGTTGGTTTATTCAGGGAGACCTTGTTGTTTCAATAAACAGCTGTATTCTGGTGTTCTGGAGTACTAAAATTGAAGATTGTGTGCAATATATATATATATATATATATATATATATATATATATATATATATATATATATATATATATATATATATATATAATATCTCATCTGCTATAATATCGTGATTGCTTTTTAAACAATATGTGATTTGACATTATCAAGTATATTGCAAAAACCAAACAAAAACACATTCCCCAAATTTCATTGCCGCTGTATGACTTTTATGTCTTTTCTATTTCTATTTCTATCACCTGATATAGTTAACATCACACAAAGAGTGATGTTTCCTCCAACTAGAGGGTGCACTCACGTCATGGTTTGGTCAGTTACCTGGATTCATGGCCATATTAGCGATACTCTGATGTAAACAACAGCATTAATTCACGGTTAATGTACTACTAAATATGATTTTCTGCTAATTTATGCTGTCTAAACCATGGAAAAAATTGTAAAAGCTACTAAATCATATAGAGAAGGACTTAGTAAGCAGGAAATATTTTGACAAACTAAAGTTACTAGGTGGTAAAGACGTATAAGCAGTATTAAATAAGATATTAACTTAATATTTCACCTACATGACTGAAAATGCTAAGAACAAACATGAATGTTGTCAAGATTCTTGCCCTGGAAATCCTGGTTCAGTTTGGCCAACCACAAACACCGTTTGTTCCTCGGACAGTTTTTTGCACTCTTCTCCTTGATGTTTTGCAGTCTATAGTACTCCAAATGTTTTTTCCTGGTCCGACTGATTTGTACAGCCCCAAAACATGACAATTTTTAGCAGCAGTAATAAGCAAAATATAGTTCGGTTTACACTCAGTGCCACCGAAATGGACAATTGATGACACGCCGTGAAAACACTCTATATCTCCACGATTGCAATGTGATATTGATTTAATGAACAGCTCAATAAATAAGTTAATTTTAAATGACTTTTTAGACACATCAGTTCTTGTTTTTGTTGCATTTTAGCAATGAAAATAGTTTCAAACAGCCACAGTATAACTGTTTTGCGTCTCTGAGCAACACACAACAGTGTTTCGTTACTGAATCAATCAGCCGTTTGAATGAATGGCTTAAAGACTCACTTATACAATGATTTGCCACCTTCTACTGGTGATTTTAGGTTTATATTTGAAGTACACTACCAGTCAAAAGTTTAGAAACACCCTCTCATTTAATGTTTTTTAAAGAAGTCTCTTATGCTCATCAAGGCTGCATCAAAAATACAGAAAAAAATATTGCAAAATGTTATTACAATATAAAATAATGGTTTTTATTTTAATATACTTTACAATATAATTTATTCCTGTGAATTTTCGTCAGCTGTTCCTTCAGTCTTAAGTGTCACGTGATCCTTCAGAAATCATTCTAATATGCTGATTTATTTATTAGAATTATCAATGTTGGAAACAGTTGTGCTGCCAAATATTTTTTTGCAACCTCTTTTTTCAGGATTCTTTGTTAAAAAAGATTTTAACTTGTTATTCATCAATGTAAATCTATGCTATCACTTTTTATTAATTTAAAACATTCTTGGTGAACAAAATTATAAATTTCTTTCAAAAAAAAAGAAAGAATAAAATCTTTAAAATAAAAATAAAAAGAATTAAAAAAAAAATTTGGACCCCAAATTTTTGAACAGTAGTGTATATTGTTAGAAAACCTTTCTATTTTAAACACATGCTGTTCTTTTTTAACCCGTTATTGATCAAAAAATCCTGAAAAAAGTATCACAGGTTCCAAAAAAGCAGCATAACTGTTTCCAGCACTGATAATAAATCAGCATATGAGAATGATTTTTGAAGGATCGTGTGACACTGAGAACTGGAGTAATGATTCTGGAAATTCAACTGTAATTACAGATATAAATTAAATTTTGATGTATATAGAAAAACAATATTAAATTTATGGATTAAACAGTCTGTGTAAATGAATCTAACTGCCACTTCAGATGCAGATTCTTTGCCACCTCTGTATTGCATTACAAACAAATTTTGATTAAATGTTAGAATTTGACACAAAAGATGATGCATAGATTTAATTAGGTTACAAAAAATGGCCTCAATAAGGTAAAAATGCTCATCAAATAAGAATATGACAAATATCAAAAGCTTTGGGAGTCAACTGTGTATGACAGTCCTAAATCTGCCAAAATACCTGCACAATAACACACAAAATGTTTGAAAATATCGAGATATCTTTTTGTTGTTGTTGTTTACTTGCCTTAGTCAAAAGAAGACATCTCTGGTTTGCTGTCATTTAAGTCTCATTTAAAATGGAAAATTTGCTGGAAATGCATTCACCCTCAGTCCATCCAAGATGTGGATGATTTTGTTTCTTCATCAGAATAGATTTAAAGAAATTCAGCATTCAGCAACAATGGATCCTCTGTAGCGAATGGGTGCCGTCAGAATGACAATCCAAACAGCTGATAAAAACATCACAATAATCCTCACTACTCCAAATGATTAATTAATGCTGATTAATTGTGAAAAGCTGCAGGTTTGTAAGAAACACATTCATCACTGCATATTTCTCATATTTCCTGATTCAGAGACAAACCTTTCATTGGAGAAAGCAATATTATAGAGGACTTGTATTTTAGTCAGAAACAATGGTTGAACTTGTTTAACAATGGTTTAACAATGGCAAACTCATGGACTCAACTGGATTATTGCGATGATTTTTTTTTATCAGCTGTTTGGAATCTCATTTTGACGGCACCCATTCACTACAGAGAATCCATTGGTGTTTTAATCCTAAATTTATCTAAATCTGTTCTAAATCTACATCTTGGATGACCTGAGGTTTTTTCAGTGACTTTTCCATTAAACTTAGGAATAGTATACAATTTATTGGTTATAGGCCATAACCATTTTTTATTTATTTTTGCTGGTTCCAGCAGTTCATCCACTTCTAATTCATCTATATTGCCATGTGTCTTAACATGATTTTGCTGCCTTTGGGTTGTTACAGTTAGAGGTGTGAGTGGTTTTGTAATGTGAATCATCATCACAGGACAAACAAACTGAGTCAGACAGAGATCTTCAGAACCATAATTAGCAGTTTTCTCTTTTCTTTATTTGACAAAGGGAAGAGATTGATAGCTCCGGCTATGCGTTTTGGATTCATGCCTAGTTGTTAATGTGGATTGTTTGAGTCAAAAAGACAAAAGGGTGTCTTGCCTTATGTGTGAGTTCAAATGCAGGTGTCTGGGTCATTTTTCTTCCTTTTGCTGATTGTAGGTTTTCAGGCTACGTTGTGCCAAAAAGGTACATTGTGTTCCAATGTGCTTTGTGAACTATTTTTTATGGTTGTGTCTGAACCATTTTATTATTAATATAGATAGTGGAGAGAACCAGATTCAAACCTAAAAGAGCACAGTGGCTTGGCACTACAAGGCCACAGCTCCAACAGTCTAAAATGAGATAAACAGATGTAAGAAGTACAGTGATTGGATATCACTGCCTTTGGAGAAAGCAACAAAGAGCTGAGCAAGAAATATTGTGTGTTGTTTGTGTCTACTCAGAGAAGACTCAGAATCTGACCTCTCGTAGGAGTCGGTGGAAGCGAATAGAAGATATTGATTGGTCGGCATCACACGTGGTTTTCCTCTCCGTGTCCAGAGCTTTATCACGGCTCTCCGCTTTAGTCTGTTTGAGCCGAAGGGCTGTAGCACCAAACAACTTTCCACGGGAGGAAAACTTTCAGGCGATCGATACGCTGCTCAGCTGTCCTCAGCGAGGCCAGTGGTGTCAGCTGTGATTATGCTGTCAAAAAGAAACTGCTGAAACTCATTGGAATGTTTTATTAACCTCCTCTCTAGTGAGAACAAATCAATATGGTGACATATTCCCACCTTATCAGACAGTATTAACCGTATTGTAGGGAAGGTATCGTGGCTCAGACCTGTGGAAATCCTCTTTTGCCTCAGAGTGAATAATAAAGGTAACTGTGAGTTTAAACCTCGCAATTGTGCCTTAATGCCTTGTCATTGAGATTATATCGTACAATCTCACAACACGACTTGAGACTTTGCTGCTTGTAATTGTGACTTTAAATCTTAATATGTGACTTTATATCTCTTAATTGTGACTTTTGTTTCTTGTAATGGTAAGTTTGTATCTCTAAATGAGACTATATATTTCATAACTGTAGCCTGTGTGGCTATATCTCGTAATTATGACTTAGTATAGTAATTTTAACTAGAGGTAAATGATTAATTGTTAAAAGAGTGCAATCTCAATTCAAACACCCACACAATCTTATTTCTAAATGACAATGATTAGTCTGTGTCTATTAAACCTTTAAAGGAACACTCCACTTTAAAAAAAAAAAAAAAAAAAAAAGGCTCATATTCCAACTCCCAGATGAGTTTTACCGTTTTGAGAATCCATTCAGCCGATCTCCGGGTCTGGCGGTAGCACTTTTAGCATAGTTTAGCATAAATCATTGAATCTGATTAGACCATTAGCATCTCGCTCAAAAATGACCAAAGAGTTTTGATATTTCTTCTATTTAATCTTCTATCTTGAATCTTCTGTAGTTACATTGGGCACTAAGACTGACAGAAAATTAAAAGTTGTGATTTTCTAGGCTGATGTGGATAGGAACTATACTCTCGTTCCGGCGTAATAATCAAGGAACCTTGCTGCCGTACGATGGGTGCAGCAGGCGCAATGATATTACGCAGCGCCTAAAAATAGTTCCCAGCTAGGTAACTTCCAGTGTGACTGACACTAAGTCACTAAGCTAATAGTAAAATAGCTGGGAAATATTTTCAGGCGCTGCGTAATATCACTGCGCCTGCTGCACCCATTGTATGGCAGCAAAGTTCCTTGATTATTACGCCAGAATGACAGTATAATTCCTATCCAAATTAGCCTAGAAAATTGCGACCTTTCATTTTCTTTCTGTCTTAGTACACAGTGTAACTACAGTAGAGTCAAGTTTTAAATAGGAAAAATATCGAAACTCTTTGGTCATTTTTGAGTGAGATGCTAACAGTCTAATCAGATTCAATGATTTATGCTAAGCTATGCTAAAAGTGCTAATGTGGAGCTAACCTGGAGATCGGCTGAATTGATTAGAATGGTAAAACTCATCTCTTTAACTCTAGAGGGGTTGGAAAATGAGCCTATTTTCCAAAAAAGTGGAGTGTTCCTTTAACAAATTCCTATCGGAACATTCAAATCTGTGATTGCGCTGCCTGTATGAAAGTCTTTTCAACCACAGAGCATATTTCTTGCAATCATTCATATTATCACAGAAGTACTGGGATTTAATTCATTTAAATTAATGAAACAGTTCTGAACAGAATAAGGCAATTATTATTTTGTTACAGCCTCTAGTAAATTGAGAGAATTGTGTGGAAGCCTGTTTCTGCCACTGAATTAAAAAGTTTTTATCTCACAATTTTGACTTTTTTTTTTTTTTTTTTTTTTATTGCGAGTTTATATCTTGCAATCTGACTTTTTTCCCACAGTTGAGTTTATATCTCATAATTCTGACATTTTTCTTGCAGTTGTGAGTTTATATTTCGCAATTCCGACTTTTTTCTTTCGGTTGTGAGTTTATATCTTGCAATTAGGACTATTCTTGCAATTCTGACTTTTTTCCCACAGATGAGTTTATATCTTGTAATTCTGACTTTTTTTTTTCTTGCAGTTGTGAGTTTATATTTCGCAATTCCGACTTTTTTTTTGCATTTGTGAGTTTATATCTTGCAATTCTGACTTCTCTTGCAATTCTGACTTAATAACTTGTGTTATAAAGTCAGAACTGCGAGATGTAAACACAATTATGAGAAAAAAGTCAGCTATACTGACTTTATAACTCATAACTGAGAGTTTATATCATGCAATTCTGAGAAAAAAAGTCAGAATTGAGACATGTAAACTCAGAATTGTCAGAATTGTTATTCTGTACTTTTTTCTTTTTTATTCAGTGGAGAAAATGGGCTTTCATAGAATTGTGATCTCTATTTAGAACTCAGTTGATCTAAAACTGTGTTCTTATTGTGACTTTATATCTCAAAATATGACTATATCTCTTTATCTTATAATTATGACTTATTTTCTTATAATTATGACTTTCATATCATACTTTATAAGTGTGATATTTATTTATTTATTTATTTATTTATTTATTTATTTATTTGTTTATTTCACAAAGTGACTATATCTCACAATTAAAACTGTTTCTATAATTGTTTAACTATACTTCAAAATGTGTCTTTTTAATCTCATAATTATGATTTACTTTCCAATAACGGTGACTTTATATCTCAAAATATGACCTAGGTTCTTGTAATTGTAAATCTCGTTGTGACACTGTATCTTAAAATGTAATCTCACAATGTAGTCTTCATAATTATGATGTAGTTTCTCATAATTATGACTTTATATCTCAAAATCTTATTTTATATCTCACAATGTGACTTTAAATATCGTATTTATGACTTGATTTCTTGTGTATCTTACAATTGAGACTTTATATATCAAAATATGACTTTATATCTTACAGTGACTTCATATTATTTTGACATAGTTTTTCGTAATTGTGACCTTATATGTCAAAATGTGACTGTATCTTGCATTGCAACTATAAGACGTAGTTATTGTGACTTTGAATTTCAAAATGTGACTATATCTCACAATTGATTCTTTTTATATCTTATAATGTGACCTTTAGTTTCTTATAATTTTGAAAATTACCTTTTTTATTTTTGTCTGAGGCAGAAACGGGCCTCCAGCCAGACTTCTTCAGGTCATAAATAAACCCGATCGCGCACGATCGCAATGTCCCATCCAGAAACGTACGTCTCGTCTCTGTTCCTGTTTGTTTATGTACGTGTGTGTCTTTGAATTTATTGACTGTTTAATCAACAAGCATCTGTCATCACTTGTGGAGAAGTGGCTGATAGATGACACAAAGAGGTGTCCTCTGGGATTGAGCGAAAGTGAGAGCGTGAGAAAGAGAGAGTGTTTTTAACAGCTGTCCGACTCACTCTCACCCTCACGTCATGCCTATGCCCACTGTGTCATCTGTCGTGCTGACAAACCAAGCGACCGCGTTCTCTCACGAGTCAAAGGTTTGTCCTCCTCCACAAAATCTCAGCTGTGACCTCACACTCTCTCCTTGTAATATTGACTGAGTCATGAAGATGTATTCTCAGCAGATATGCTTCTTTTTCACGGGCCGAGCAACAAGATAAGTGATCTGAGATCAGTTGAAACGCCTCCTGTGCATTCCTCAACCGAATTTCAGCACTTAATAATTTTCTCCGCAGTCGTTGCGTGCAGATGTTTCGCATACCAGCTTGGATGCTGCTGTGTTTTTTGGTTCACCCACATGAAATCATTTCTAAAGGGTTATATCAAGGTCACTCTGCCTCACCATAACTATGGGTTATTGTTATTCCTATCTCCTGTATAATTTTCATCCTCATATTCCAAACAGTCGGGATTTCAAGCTTCTTGATGACCAGAATATATTTAAAACTCAATTGCAAGCCTGTGAACACTGAAATCATATCTTTCAGGACAAAATGTTGATCTCAGCTGCTGCTGCCAAAAACAAAGGAATATATAAGAAAATTGTGGTTGTATTGTAGTTCAACATATTCTTACTTAAAATTTATCAATTGTTCTTAGGAAACGAGCATTTGAAAAAGTATATTCCTATGTATAAGAGAAGTCAGTTTTAAAAAAATAACACTTAAGAGACATTAAAATGATAAATATTATTTTAATATTTAAAATATTGTAAAATATCTGCCTTTTGTTTTACTTCTTGTACACTAGCAAATATAATCAAAAAGAGTTCATTAAAATACAAATTTTTGTTGTTATATTATTAAGATGTGATTCTTAAATTAAACATGATTTTTTTTTTAATTCTCCCCTCCCAATTTTTTAATGTTCAGATTTGTGGACCCCACTAGGCGAGACACTGCAGGCAAATTTTGGTTTTTCATAAAGTGTGTTTTCAGACTAGTGGAAGGAAAACATCCAAAAGACACTGTTAAGTGTTTCTTTTATAGCACTTTATCTATATTTGTGTCAATAGATTTCAATTACAATACATATTTTTAAAGCCTGTTTTCTCAAAATGAGTTTTTTCTTTTACACTGAGCCATAAATCTAATTTCAGTAGCATTTACACACACCAAGCTTAAAATTTTTCTTCCTGTCTATATCCTGAAGGTTTTTACAGAGGGATTTGTTCATATATAATTTGCTTGATTATATACATTTTATTCCCCCAAGAAATATACATTTTTTTTGTCTAAGTATTTTCTGAATTATGGAGTGACAAAATGACATACCCAAAATTCCCTCTGTAAAAACATTTGACTCTAATATGCCAAAAAAATGAAACAAAAATTTTGAAACTGACTTCATCCAGTGTTTAGATTTTTGTACTAGAAATGTATGCAAATTAGTGCATAGTTCAACAAACAATGCCTCATTTGCATATTTAAACCTAACATTTTAGAAAACTTGTAATACAAAAAATGTTTGCAATTATCAATGTAATCAATCAACTGGGTAAGTAAGGTGATAACTATTAGGTAATTTTTTTACCCTATTCACCTGCAGTGTCTCCCCTTAAAATCAGCAATACTACTACTAATAATTATTAATAAATGGACAAGTGGCACCATGTTTAGTTCTGTCACTTTAAGAGCTGCACGCATCCATTTCTCTCTCAATGGTTTACTTTCATTGTAAGACATGACCGTCTGTGTTTATATGTAAACCTTATGTGTTTTTGACAGTAGCCTATTAAATCAGTCAAACGCTGAGGACAGCTTAGACAGGTGTGTGTGTGCGCTTCATGTAGGCGCTCAGAAAAAGTGCAAGTCAGAAGAGCATGTGATTTAAATGTGAATAAGTGTAGTGTCCCGCGATTGTAACTCCTTTGATGTGAACGTATACATATACATATATACTTAAAATCACCAATAATATTAATAATAAAATTTAAATAAATATACTTTACTAAACTAATATACACTTCAAATGTTGACTACTGTATGTATGTGTATGTAACATTATTCCTAATATTATAATAAATGAGTTAACAATCACCAATAATAATAATGAATATTATATATATAATATATTCCAGACATTGAAAGTCAGTGAATTTTATATTTATTTTGTTCAAATCTTGGAATGTCAGGGAATTTTGTTTGTTGCTTTAAATTTTTTGTTTCCGTTTATCAAAATGTAATTTTTCTATACCGTATTTTGTTTTATTGCGTTGTTTCACACGTTTTGCCTATTGTTATGGTTAGGTTATAGTTATGAAAGCATAAAAAACATAAATTAATGTAGAAATAGTACAGAAAAACCTCAAAGTGCATTTATTGGGTAAAAGCAAAAAAAAAAAGGTATGTGTGTTTTGTAAATAAAGCTTGAAAATGGATAGATCCATTTGAAATTTGGTTTAAAGTGGAACCCTGTAATAATCACCAAAACTACTACTACTACTAACAAAATTAATAAATGCACTTTACTACACTAATATACACTTCAAATATTGACTACTGTGTGTGTGTGTGTGTGTGTGTGTATTTATATATTTATTATTGGTGATGTTAGGTAAGTGTATATATATAATATATATATATGTGTATATATGTGTGTGTGTGTGTGTGTGTGTGTGTGTGTGTGTATATATATATATATATATACAATACTTAAAATCACCAGTAATACTAATTATAATAATAATAATAATAATAATATTATATACTGTTTATACATAAAATATTATACAAATACAAAATACAAATATTTATTATATATCACTCTCTCTCTCTCTCTCTCTCTCTCTCTCTCTCTCTCTCTCTCTCTCTCTCTCTCTCTCTCTCTCTCTCTCTCTCTCTCGTGTGTGTGTGTGTGTGTGTGTGTGTGTGTGTATATATATATATATATATATATATATATATATGAAATGTATGAAGAGTTCTGATGCAAAACCCTCTAAAAGCCATCTTGGTCAAAAATGAGATAATGATACTGAGTGCTCTTGACACATATTATACATCCATCATATACTTTCACTTCACCTACACATCTGAGCCTGATAAAAATGCATTTTTTGAAGAAATGTATCAGATGGATTTAGAGGCTTCTGCATCTGAACACACACACACAATATTTCACACACATATTAATTTATATATATATATATATATATATATATATACACACACACACACTTAACATCACCAATAAAAATAAGTGTATAAATAAACACACACACACACACACACACACACACAATATTTCAAAATAATAATGAATATATATATATATATAACAACTTTAAACTTGTAAACTAATAAACTAAACATATATATATTTAATGTGTGTGTGAGTATAGCTTAATATTAACATTAACATTAATGATTAGTTAGGCAACTTGGTTCTCCTTAAAGAATGTGTTCGTTTGTAGGCAATAGATTGTAGGAATAGGTTAGTAGTGTAATAGGTCAGTATAGTAATGCAACTGTAAGAACCTTGACACGACACTTTAAGCAATTTTGAAAAAGCCTATTAATTTCCAGCTGGACTTGGATCGTTGTGTTCTCTAAGTGCAAGCTACTACTTGCCGTCTTCACTCTTGACACTGATGTGTTCACAAGGTCAACAAGTTCACACGATGCCAACTAGCAGGAAGCATCTGGTGTGAACAAGCTGGCCTTTTTGGTGGTGTGTCCAAAAGCATCTGTATCACACACACTCACCCGCAACCCCTGCAGTACCCTTGTTTGCGGTTGGGGGGCGACATTAGACTTCACTATCTGCCCAGCAAATGAGAATACAGGCTTCATTGTGATAGGCTCTCGGCTGGCAGAACCTTTTTTCCCTCTCTCTGTTGTCTCCTGACTGTCGACGACTCCGTCTCTTCTTCTCCTCCTCCTCCTCCCGCGTTCCCTCTCTCCTCTGGATTAAATTAGCTGCGGAACGGAAGACTCCATCACCGCTGCATCCATTGATGTATAAAGGACTAGTTCAAAAATGGAATTGAAAGCATAAAGGGGAATAGCAACAAGGATTTTGTAAGGGGTGAGTAGATCCAAGCCAGGGACAGAGGAGCGCATCATCTGGACCGCTGGAATTACAATTGGGATACAGTAGTTTTATGGGAAAGAGGGGGAGGAGAGAGCCATTATAATTATGGATGGTGACAAGTGAGATATTTATTTAGGATTTCTGACCGAAGAAGTCTACTTGAGAGGTGTTTCCTTTTGTCATTTCCTTGGAATGATGTGACGGTATTCCGAAGTGTCCTTTCCGCCGCAACAGCTGTGCAAGCTTGATTGTTGCATTTTTTTTTTTTTTTTTACTTGAGCGTTTTCCATCGACAATGTCATGCAGAGATTTCATAATAGAACATTTTGACAGTGGTGATTCTGGTGAGAAGATTATGGTGATGTTAGAAAGGAAAACTGGTTTAGACACCTTTCATAAACGGATTTCGGACTACCAGGTTTTTGCCTTTGTTAACTGGTGACAATGAGATGTAATGTATTCTGAACTTGTGAAATGGTGTGCAGGTTTATGCCAGATGCTTTTATTCTCAAAGGATCTTCTCACACACTGTGCTGGATTTTTGAATTTCCAAGCAGTGTATCCATGCTCAGCTGTGCCGAATGGTCAAGGTTATGATTGGAGCAGGAAAAAAAAAAGCATAGAGCTGCTTGGCTCTCTTGAGGCACAGTAGCGCGAGATGATTTGTCATTTTTCTGTCCTTTGTTCACCTTAGAGAAAGCACAAGTTCTCAAGCTACCTTTTATTTTCAGCATTTGTGTCTGTGTCTCAGTGACTCTTGCTCAAGGTGTTGTTAGGGAACCTGTGTTGTCTAAGCCAGACAACACAGTCTGTTGGATGCATCAGTAAAGTGAATCTTTAGGGAATTTCATACATTTATTCATAATAAATTGAAACCAACTCCAAATATCACCTGGATGAATGTGACAACTGAAAGCTTTTGAAAAGCTTATTCAGACTCAACAAATAGGACATGCTAATGCTAAGTGACACATGGTCTGTAAGGGATTTCATGAAGTGCCTGAGAGGCTTGAAAACAAACATAATTTATACGGTCCTAAGAGTGAACCCTGTGGAACTCTGCTCATTTAAACGTACCATTATGCATTCAAACCAACAACTCTAGTGTAGATGCATTTGAAAATGAGCTATATATTTATATGTACAATTATATATATAAAATATATACATTTAGATTATTTATTTATTTTTATTGATATTTATTGTGTTATTTATTGTATGCTACCTGATCCTACCTTACCAGCAGGACTGTACACCCTGTCAGCAATTGACAAAAAAACAAAAGGAGAGGGAGCTACACACTTCAACTTCATTAAAAAAAGTCTCAAGTGACACATGGTTTATAAGGGATTTCATGAAGTGCCTGAGAGGCTTGAAAACAAACATAATTTGTAAGGTCCTAAAAGTGAACCCTGTGGAACCCTGTCACTCATTCAGACATACCATTATACATTAAAACCAACAATTTTGCTGGATGCATTTGAAAAACTATATATGTGACCCTGGACAACAAAATCTGTCATAAGCGTATTTTTTCTTATTGAGATAAATCAGCTTTCCATTTGATTTATGGTTTGTTAGAATAGGACAATATTTGGCTGAGATACAACTATTTGAAAATCTGGAAAACAAATAAAAACAATCTAAATACTGAGAAAATCACCTTTAAAGATGACCAAATTAAGTTCTTGGCAATGCATATTACTAATAAAAAATTAAGTTTTGATATATTTGTGGTAGGAAATTTACAAAATATCTTCATGGAACATGATTTTTACTTAATATCCAAATAAGTTTTGTCATAAAAGAAAAATCGGTTCATTTTGATCCATACAACGTATTGTTGGCTATTGCTACAAATATACCCATGCTACTTAAGATTGGTTTTATGGTCCAGGGTCACATATTTGCATGTAAATATGTTTGTTATTTATTGTGTGCTACCAAACCCTACCTTAGTGATGTGGGTTTCTCAAGTTCTAGATATACTAGTTTACTTACCTTGTGTTTTTTTTTTTGATTCACCCCTTTCAGGAGGTGTTGTGGATAAAGATCTCCGGCATTATCTCAACTTACGGTTCCAGAAGGGTTCGGTGGACCACGAGCTTCAACAAATCATACGTGACAACCTCTACCTCCGGACTGTGCCGTGTGAGTAACCACTAAATTTTCTTTTACTGCTCTTCTTTTTACTCATGGCAGATAGTTTGGGTTTCTTAGCACTGGTCTTTTTCATATCCATAAATATGGTGTACAGAATCCTGATGAGGAACCTACAAAACGAGGAACCAGTTCCACAGTGTCCTAATCAGGAATAATGTAGTAAAGGTTATAAATAACTACTCATAAAAACAAAACTTTTCCATCCAACCACAACAATCAACTACAGGTGGGGCATTTTGCATAGTAGCTCCACCCGCTGAGAAATCTCATTGGTCCAAAATTCTGCTCATGACTATATGTTAGAGATCTTCTATGCAGTTTTGCATTTAGTGTGGACAGACAAGTTACTGTACTTGTCACACTGTGCTTTATGAAGACACAGGAAGTGTCCAGCTTTTCTTGTGGTATTTTTAGTAGTTTGTTGTAGCAAAACCTTCCCCTGGTCTGGTTATATATGTATTAATTGAGCTTTTGTCTGTCACTTTGGAAAGAGATTGAGAAGAGACTGTAATACTGTTGGTAATGACCTGTAATATTGTGGAAGTTGTTATTGTTGTGTGGGGGGGTTATAGGAGAAACAAGGAGACAAACCCTCCCTGAAATGTCTGGGTAGCATCTCAATGTATGATGCAACCAGATAGAAAGAACCGATATGATTTATTTTGGTTTAAAGCACTATGAATGGGTTTTTCACTCAGTCAGACATAATGGGGAAAATTGTAATTTTGCGCAAAGCGCCAGCCTCCAGACAGAGGCAAATGACAGGAAAGTTAGCAGTGTTTCTAAATCATACGTAACAAATTTGACTCGTGCCTCAGTTTGTAAAAACACACAGAAATGTGTTGACGGTAATGCACTGAGACCTCTGTGGCAAAAATGTACAGTGCTTACAAGTGTGTTTTTGTCAATACAGCAATCATAACTTGTGTTTAACCTGTATTATTTCTCTTAAATTAGCCCATTATTTACTCACCCTCGAGGCATCCTAGGTGTATATGACTTCCTTTTTTCAGAAAAATGCAATTATATTAAAAATTGGACTGGCTCTTCCAAGCTTTATAATGGCAGTGGGTGGATGTTTCTCTACATCAGTCCAAATCAAGTCCAATAAAGTGCATCCATCCATAAAAGTGGCTCACACAGCTTCAGGGGGTGAATAAAGGAGGATTTGTAAAGAAAAATGACGGAGGATTTAGATATAAGCCAAAAGGAGACTGGTTTTCCTTTGCTAAACAGTGTTTTTTTCTTACAAAAACACATTGAGGCCTTAATTCAACCCCCAGAGCCATGTGAGGCACTTTTTGTTATGGATGGAAGCAATTTATTGGACTTCTTTTGGATTGTTGAACAAAACACCACTCACTGCAAATATAGCTTGGAAGAACCAGGATGCTTTTTTTTTACTCTGATTGGATTCGTCTGAAAAAGAAGAAAGCCATATACACCTAGGATGCCTTGAGGGTGAGTAAACCATGGACTAAATTTCATTTTTGGTGAATTAGACCTTTAAGTGTCCCATTAGTCCATAAATAAGGACTTTATTGATGCTTGATGGTTAAAAAAGGAAGTGTGACAGACAAGGTTGTGGTGCGACAGAGGCTAGCTAGGCAGCGGTCGTTAATGTTAACTAGCTACCTACATATTGTTAGTTATTACGGCTTGTTTTAGCATTAGAACATGATGGACAGTAGCCATAAAATAACTTCTAGCGATTACCTCATTTACAGTGTTTGTTTTGTTTTCAGATTAATTTGAGAAAATGAATAAGAAACATATTTTGACAAACCTTGACACTGACCTTACAAACATTAACCATGGTTTTACTACAAATGAAAAAACAAAACAAAAAAAAACATGGTTACTGTAGTTAAACCATGTTAACCACAAGTTAACCATGGTTTTGCTACACTAATATTTTAACTGCTATATTTGTAGTAACTAAGTGGTAATCAGTACAACAAAAAAAACTGTTTGTTTATTGTGAGCCATATGATAACACGTTTTAACTAGCATTAGTTAAAGGGATAGTTCACCCAAAAATGAAAAATACCCCTTGATTTTCTTACCTTCAAGCCACCCTTGATATATATGCCTTTCTTTATTCAGACGAATATAGTCAGAGTTATATTAAAAAATGTTGCGCATTCACAAGATCCATTCCAATAAAGTTCTGGTGAGAATGTTAGTCTTGCGAGAACCAAGTTTTGTTTACAGCAAAGGAAAACCAGTCTTCTCTTGGCTTGTTTTAAAATCCTCACATATTTTCCTTTATAAATCTGCACAAAATGCACATACGACAGTTAGTGGAAGCTAGAGGGGTTAAAGGTTATGAGTAAGAATATTTTTCTTACACAAATGCATCAGTTCACTCCATAAGGCCTTTATTAAACACACAGACCAGTGTGGAACACTTTTTATGATGGATGGATGCACTTTTTTTGGGCTTCAAAATCTCGACACCCATTCTCTGCCATTATAAAGCTTGGAAAAGCCTGGACATTTTTTATATAACTCCGACTGTATTCGTCTGAAAGAAGAAAGTCATACACCTAGTATGGCTTGACGCTGAGTAAATCATGGGATACGTTTCTGAGTGAACACACACACCACATTAATATATATATATATATATATATATATATATATATTATGTAAAAATAGATATATCTACCTTACATATAGATTTTCACATCTTTTTTTCCCTCGACTCAAAACAAAAACAACTGGTAACAGCGATGCTTGGGTCAACTCTGTATGTATCCTCTCCTCACCCGTTCACTTGTTCTTCCTTTCGTTTCCTCTCTGTCTCTCGCTCGCTCTCTTCCTCAGCCTAGGGTTTCCAAGGCAACCACCATTTCCTCTCCAGGCTTGCCTGCTGATGTTTCCCCCTCCCCCTCCATAGTGGTGCACAAACACATCACAATCACCAACCGGCTGGATGAAATGATGCCTTTGATTTATGCCTGTGCAGCGCAGTCATAAGCGTGTATTTCTGGAGCTATTTCTCCCATACCGAGAGTCATTAGTGTAACTGAACAGCTTGCTATGAGATGTTTCGGAGGCTGGATTGAAAGAGACAAGACAAGACAAAGCGATGTTAAGCTGTTCATTTGTCTCGTGAATGTTAAAGCAGAGGAGGAGAGCTAGAACATGACCTAGGTAACTGAATGTGATTGCGCTGCTTTATTAAAAACATGCCAGATAGAGTTTGATTATAGTTTAACAGTCCCACAGGGAAGAAGTAAAAGATGGGTGCTGTTGGGACATTATTACACTACATATCGCTTTCCAATTGGTATGGATTTTTGTTCTCCATTTCGGTGCAGAAAATTGTTCTTCACGGCTCTTTGGAAATCATTTGGTCTAAGTTTTATTTAGTGACCTTAATTTTTCAATCTACACAATGTTATTAAATCGGATGTGATTTTAGGATGCAGTTGTGCATCAATTTGGGCTTGTGTAGCTGAAAGCGTTTGTGTTCATATTCAGTATCGAATCCTGCTGGTCATCATCGCAGCACAAGGTATAACTACAGGCTGTTCGATATGTGATGTGTAACTTCACTCTCAGCTGGAGTGCGCTGCATTGACATGGCTCATTTCACAAGTCTTTGCACTGTCACTAGCAGTTGCCACACACACACACACACACACACACACACGCTTGGTAATTTCATAACTGGGTTTATGGAACAGTCTTTACCGTTTACTATTCACAGCAAGTGTGCTTGTCTGTGTGAAATTATGTCGGCTTTTGTGTTTTTTCATTTAGATCGTAGATCGTGCTTAAGCTGTTAGACAATTTGCATAGAAAAATCCTCATGGGAAAATTCAGATGAATCAGAGAATTTTTTTAAGATGATAAAAACTATTGCTAGAAAATGAAAACTTTGTGTGTGTGTGTGTGTATAAACAGTTGAGGCTTAGTGTTTACATACACCTTGCAGAATCTGCAAAATGTTAATTATGTTAGCAAAACAAGAGGAATCATACAAAATGCATGTTTTTTTTTTTATTTAGTACTGACCTGAATAAGATATTTCACATAAAAGGTGTTTACATATAGTTCACAAGAGAAAATAATAGTTGAATTTGTTAAAAATGACCCTGTTCAAAAGTTTACATACACTTGATTCTTAATACTGTGTTGTTACCTGAATGACCCACAGCTGTTTTTTGTTTAGTGATAGTTGTTCATGAGTCCCATGTTTGTCCTGAACAGTTAAACTGCCTGCTGTTCTTCAGATTTTGAGATCCATCTTTTCACACTGAGGACAAGTGAGGGACTGATATGCAATTCTTACATAAGGTTTAAATGCTCACCGATGCTACAGAAAGAAAACGATGCATTAAGAGCCCAGGGGGTGAAAACTTTTTGAATTTGAGGATCAGGGTGAATTGAACTTTTTTGTCTTCTGGGGAACATGTAAGTATTTTCTGTAGCTTCTGAAGGGCAGTACTAAATGAAAAAAAAAAAAAAAATTTAGGCAAAAGAATAATTTACACATCTTCATTCTGTTTAAAAGTTCACCCCCCGGCTCTTAATGCATCGTGTTTCCTTCTGAAGCATCAGTGAGCGTTTGAACGTTCTGTAATAATTGAATGGGAGTCCCTCAGTTGTCCTCAGTGTGAAAAGATGGATCTCAAAATCATACAGTCATTGTTGGAAAGGGTTAAAATACACAAAAATGCTGAAAAGCCAAAGAATTTGTGGGATCTGAAGGATTTTTCTGAAGAACAGTGGGCAGTTTAACTGTTCAGGACAAACAAAGGACTCATGAACAACTATCACTAAACAAAAAAAAACACAGCTGTGGATCATTCAGGTAACAACACAGTATTAAGAATCAAGTGTATGTAAACTTTTGAACAGGGGCATTTTAATAAATTCAACTACTATTTTCTTTTGTGGTCTATATGTAAACATCTTTCATGTGAAATATCTTTAAAAAAATAACATGAATTTTATATGATCCCTCTTATTTTGGTAAAATAATTAACATTTTGCAGATTCTGCAAGGTGTTCATAAACTTTTGACCTCAACTGTATGTGTGTGTGTGTGTGTGTGTGTGTGTGTGTGTGTGTGTGTGTGTGTGTGTATATATATATATATATATATATATACACTGATATATACAGACTGATATTTTTAAATAACATCTATTTAAAGGGGTAGTTCACCAAAAAAGAAAATGACACCATGATTTACTCACCCTCAGTCCATCCTAAGTGTATCTGACTTTCTTCTCTCAGACAAATACAATCAAAGTTATATAAAAAAAACTGTCTTTTTTTCTAAGCTTTATAATGGCAGTGAATGGCTGTTGTTTTGAAGTCCATGAAAGTGCATCCATCCATCATCAAAAGTGCTCCACATGGCTCTGGGAGGTTAATAAAGGCCTTCTGAAAGTGAATTGATGCGTTTGTGTTAGAAAAATATCCATATTTATAAAGCGTAAACTCCTAGCTTCTTCTAACTGTCGTATGCATGTTCACGAGAGAGTGGCTTTTCAGCGGATGACGCAGGACGGAGGCGTAGCATAAGCTCCAGTTAGAATATGCTAGTCTCATGAGAACCAAGTTTTGTTTACAGCAAAGGAAAACCTCTCCTGGTATAGCATTTTTTGTTTTTAAATTCTCTGTTTAATCAACAGTAATATCTGTACAGTGTAAGCCACACACTGTTCTCTAACACACTCTCTTTTCCCTCTTTAATTTATGCCCTTTTGGATAAATCGAAATGTATATATCCATTTCAAGTACCAGTAAAATTGAAAACCCTTTTATTTGATCTCCAGGGATTGCCGGTTTCATTTCTCCCAACACCACTTCACTTGTAATTTCACACGACATATGACAATAGGCAACGAGCCCCCCTCTCCACGCTCTGATTCTCGAGTTTTTCACTGTTTCTCTTCCGCATCAGCTGTTATTTCCACCAACCAAACAGTGACAGTGCAAAATCATGCTTTGGTCTCACTTGAGGCTGTGGCACTGTCGGATCACGTCCGTCACTTTGACGAGCGGACGACAGAACGCATCACGAAAGGGCCTGTCCTTCCGCAGGGCAGCCGGAGCCCTGTATTGTACAATTAGACTTTCATATTCATTGTCTAACCCCTGCCTCATATCTCCCACATCCAGCCAAATGCAATTGTCGCGTCCCGCTGGTAGCACGCTGCTACTGCTTAGTAAAACCCTATTAGTATCTGTCAGCCATCAACCACTGATATATAATCATTTTAGACAGTTAGCTGTTTGTGAAGTGCATCGATGGAAGACGAACAGACATTTGTGTGACTGTATCAGAGGACGCAAGTTATTTTGATGGGTTTTAGTGCTGGTGAGAAGATAATCTATTTCCTGTACATATTTCTAAGGCTCTTTTCCATGCATCGTGGCGTTGTTTTCCAATACGCTGAACTCTGGATTGTAGGTCAACTGTTGTAATGCAAAGTTCAGCTTTCGACTTTGTTTGCACTGACCTTTTCTCAAACTGCATTCTGTTTATGTAATTAGTGCAAGATTTGCATTTGTTTTTAGCAAGGTATAAAAGAAATATATAGATATAAATATATATATCAATAAAAAGATTTATTTATTTCTGAAGACCAAAGATAATCTATCATTATTATTTATTATATTTTATTATATTATATTTAGTATAAATAAATGATCATTTAATAAATAAAAGAAAAAATTGTAATGTGTAATTGTTGCATGATTTTAAGCATTATATAATTGTATATAAAACACATACAACACACATATGTGGTCCTAACTGCGTAAAAACTATATATATATATATATATATATATATATATATATATAGTTACACTTTTATTGTTTTTTGTTTTAATCAACACAAATGAGTATATATCATTATTATTACAAAATACATTTATTTAAAAAAAAAAATTAAATGTAAAAATCTTTATTTGATAAATAAATTATGCGTAATTGTATAATTTTAAAATAAAAAAGCAATAAAAAGCATTTTATATGTAAAAAAACATTTACATCAATAAAAAAAAATTGATTTATTGCTCAAGTTCAACAAAGATGGTTTTATTATTATTACACAGTAATAAATATTATTATATGTATTAAAAAAATCTAAATCTAAAAATCGATGTAATGCGTAATTAAAAAGCATTACATATACACATATTCTAATGCATAATTGTATGATTTTTAAAATAAAAAAAATCTATAAAAAGCATTTAATACATGCACACAAGCACATATGTGTATATATATATATTATAATGTGTAATTGTATGATTCTAAAATAACAATAAAAAGATTACAATTAATATTAAAAACTGTTTTGTATTGCTCAAGACCAAAAATTATGTGTCATTATTATTAATAAAAATATATTTCAAAATCATTAAATCATAAAACATTATATAAAATGATATAACAATTCATAAAAAAATTGTATTGCTCAAGACCAAAGATTATGTATCATACTGTATATATTTATTTTGAAAAACTGAACCATAAAAATATTTATTTAATCAATAATTGTATTGCGTAATTGTATGATTTTAAAATAAAAAAAGCAATACAAAGCATTTTATATATACAGTATTTCACAGAAGCTACAAAGTATTTCTTTAAAAACACTTTCTAGCATTTCAATAATACATGCAAATTACAGCGAGGTTAAACAGTGGTAGGCTACAGTGTTCTGCAGTAGTCAAAAAGGTATTAAACATAGAATTTTGAATCGATTGATTGAATTTTTACCACACAACCTTGGTGTTTGTCAAAAAACAGTAGGTAATTCGGCCGGGGATTTTTTCCAAGGGTGGTGAGAGAAAAACATCGACATCCTGGATTCGGACGGCAATTAAATCACCGACTACCCCCTGTAAATGGTGAAAATCACTTACGTCCCCATGAAAAACAATTACCGTATGAATAGGGCTTTAGTTGCTTACTTCTTTATTCAGTATACATTTCAACACTTCTTTACCCATGTTGTTTGATGCTTTTCTTTAGTTAGTTGGAAGGTTATTGCGGGACTCCTGATAAACAATGTATGAATGTCTCACATAATGCTTTGAAAAATGGTTGTACATTACGTATTCAGTTTTTACCTGAATGAATCTTTAAACAAATCCTCACGGCTCATATAAAGTGAACATTTGATTGTAGTGCCTGAAAGGTGTTGACACTTTCAGAGCTGCTGTTCAGAGAGTCATTATGCATGCTGCAGGTGTTCACCGTTGGACTGTCAGGTGGACAAAATACAGGCCTGTAGATCCCACTGAGAGACACTTGAGACTGAAAATTGACATCTCCAGGACACAGAGACAAACCTGTTGTAATTTCAAGCAATTTCAAGCTGCATTTTGAACTTTTTTGAAAACTCGGATTTGAATTGGTGAACTGGAGATGATACGGGGATCACTGTTACACCTGAAGGCACAGTTTCACATGCTTGCACACAGTTAATTGCGCAAACAGCTGTAAACACGTAATCGCACCAGACCACCGACTGAAGCACTGAGGTGTTCTCTATCCAACCGTGAGCCTCCAATTTTTCCCTGCCTCTTCAAAGCTTCATAATATGAACAAGCAGGACGTCTGACTCATCCATTCCTGAATCATTGCCTTCATTTTTACCGTCTGAATAGTTTCAAATCATCTTTTAACCATCAGCTGGCCTCATTAAGACCGATTCTGCGCTTGTGCATAAGTGGACGTTTCTTGTGAGCGTCAAAGAGGAGTGTGGTGAAAGAATATCAGCTGATCGATATTTTCATCCGAGGCTGAAGCGGTAGATTGTGGCTCTGCTTAGACTTTCACAGAAGCTTTTGTTTGAGGTTCTTCTTCGCTTAATAAACCAAAACCACACAAAACAGTGGCACTCTTTAGGATACACGGCTTCAGATCATTGATTTGATTTCCTGAAAACTCTGTTTTGATGCGATAATTAGCCTGAGCTACAGATTGTTCACAGAGAAAAGGAAGTATTTGAATGGGTTTTTCAAGTAAAGAAAACTGGAGTTAGTGTGGGTGAACAGACTAGACTATAAACAACATATGGCCCCCAGTTAAATTAAATGGCCCGTTCTTAGTTAAAATGTTTTCTTTTAAATTTGATTAGATCAACGTGAATAAATATTGTACACTTAAAAAAAATTCTTATTATTTGTATGAAATATATTACTTATTAAAATATTTTTATTTTAAATATTTGATTGCATGTACTGAACCGACTCTAAGAAGAATATGGTCCATTTAAATAGATTTATCATAAAAGTATTAATTTGTGAAAATGTGATTGATTTGCATAAATATGTATTTAATACATGTTAAGAGGTGTTTCAAACTGTTTGATTCTTATTAATAGATTAATTTTCTAATTTATTTTATTTTATTTGCTAAATGTTACTTATTAATCAACATTTAAAACAGTTTGTTTATTTTGTTTTAAGATTATTTAATTATTTAAAATATTGATTAAATATTACCTTTTTTTGTTCATTAACATTTGCGAAATAATATAAATGCATCATGTTTTACTTATTTGGCATATTTATTCACTATTATTTTAACCCTTTTTTTAAATGCTTAATTTTAGTTTCAAACTATATTATATTGTAATATAATATAATATAATATAATATAGATGGATATTATATTCATTTTGAAAATGTTATTTACATAATAATAAACATAAATCAACATTTAAAACGGTTAATTTTTTTAAATTATTTAATTATTTTAAATTATTAATTAAATAATAGATAATAGACATTTTTAATGTTTTTCTTATTTGGCATTAAAAGTTAAAATTATACGTATACATATTAAACGTTTATTTACTACTATTTTTAACCAGTTTTTAGTTACATAAAATTTGAACTACATATTAGACGCATTTCAAATTATAATACAATATAATATAATATAATATAGATATGTATTTAACAAAAATATGTTTCAAACCATTTGATTCATGTTTTAGTTGCTAAAAGTTACTTATTAATCAACAATTAAAACAATTTGATTTAAAATGATTTAATTATTTAAACTTATTGATTAAATATACCAATAAAAATAATTTTATTAAAATTGACAAAATAATAGACATTTTCATGTTATTTATTCACTGTTATTTCATTTTTTCATTTACATAAGTTTTTAACGACATATTTTGCAGCTAAGCTAAACTTGTATAACAATAGATAGAAAGATCGAAATTATATTCATTTGTAAAAATGTGATTTATTTACATAAATGTGTATTTAATACATATTAAGAGTTGTTTAAAACAAGTTGATGTTTTATTTGCTAACTTTATTTTATTTTATTTGCTAAATGTTACTTATTAAGTAACATTTATTACAGTATATGTTTTAAAATGATTTAACTTTTTAGAATTATTAATTAAATATATCAGTATTTACTTCTATTAAAATTGACAAAATAATTGTTCATGTTTTACTTATTTGGCATAATAAACGTTATTTAATCACTACTATTTTAACCATATAATGTAATATAATATAATATAATATAGGGATGTAACGATAACCGGTTTGACGATAAATCATGATAAAATTCTCCACGGTTAGTATTACCGTTTCATATTTTAATTATCATTAAAACCGTATTTGATTACCACGATTTTTTCACAATTTTCACAACTTATGATAAATATATACTGTCCAGCGTAAAGCAAAGTTTAAATAACAGTCTCATGTGCGTAGAGCACGCAGAGTAGTTTCGTTTTGAATGAAAGCATGACGGAAAGCTGGGAGGTTTTAAAAGGGTGCTGAGGGAATATACAAATGTATATATAAATGAATTAATTATATGAATGTACCTCTGATGGCTCTGACTGTGTTCAGAAAAGATTCGATGGCATTGTGTTTTGATCTTCATTCCATGTAATGCCTAATAAAGCAGTGTTCTTAATCGCAATGCTGCTTTGTCCACGGAGTTTACGGAAACAGCTGTAACTTTGCTGTTCCATAAGTGCCGCCTAGTGGTAGAGAGTGGATTTACATTGATTTACGATTACGTTCAGCCTTTTTGCATTTTTTGTCTAGCTAAAATTTGCATGCCCTGCTTTCAACTGACCTTTTGATGAAAAACAAGGATTCTACACATTTAAACAATTTAGATAATACATCTAGAATTATTTAGATAAAATACATATAACCATTTATTGATTTGACTTAACCATTTTCTTTATTTAAAGGCTGAAATGTGAGGTTTACCATTTTATAAAACCTTTTCAAAGCTTTATTTGTATATTTTGAACATGTTATTAGATAACTGTTGAGGAGAACTGTTGTCAGTCATGTTGTAATATAAAATCTCATTGGTAATGTTATTGTTTTAGTGTTTGTGCAAACAGAAGTCATTTTATGTTTGTTGATTTTAAATATAAAACTAGGTGAAACAATTTTTGTTAGTACTTTTTAAACATTTCCAGCCCATTTTAACAATATCATGATAAAACTGATAACCGTGATCATTTTTGTCACTATAATCGTGCTAAGAAAATTTCATACCGTTACATCCCTAATATAATATAATATAATATAATATAATATATAATATAGATTATTTGTGTTTGTGTTTTTAAATTATTTAATTATTTAAAATTATTAATTAAATATAACAATTAAATTGACAAAATAATAGGCATATTGAATGTTTTGCTTATTTGGCTTTTTTTTTTTTACCACATTTTTAATGAAATGCATTTTAAACTACTAAATTAACTAATGTTTGTTTAACTTATACATGTTAGAAATATTTAAAACTACAATAATATAATATAATATAATATAATATAATATAATAGAACAGATCTTGTGTTTGTATGTCATATTGATTATTCTGTTCGTGCCTGGGTTTATTTAACATGTTATACTAAAAAATGGATGACGGAGCATCATAAGGTTTCTCTGCGTCTGCTTGTTTGCTCAGATGGGCTTTGATGTGCTCATAGACTCCAGCTGTTTGATTGACAGGCTTGTTCCTGCTCATAATCCTGGAAGAACATTTGTAGCAATCAGAGTATCATTACTGCATCACGTCCTTTGATGTTGGAGAGAGTTGACCATTTAGATAACTCTTTATTCTTCGTGGTACACATTGGAAAATGAAGACTGATCTATGAACAGACACTCAACTAGAAAATGAAACATGTTGGCAATGCTCCATTAACCTGTATTGGTTTTTATGAAGCCACTTGCAATGCAGTTGTTTGATAAATGATGTTTGACTGAATCCAGATTTCCTGAGTTTATAACTACACTTTTGGGTTGAGTTTATGGAGGATAAGGAGTGCCACTTAAAAAATTAATGTTAATTAATGTAACAATGTTAAATAATGTTAATTAATTTTAATAATTCCAATTTGAATAAATAAATCACTTTTTTTTTCAGAGATTAGACATTCAGAACTGATTTTTTTTTTCTGAATTGACAATTCAAGTGTGAATTGTCAATTTGCTTGTCTTTTTTAATCAGTTTCCTGTTTTTTTTTTATTGTTATATTTAACCACATTTTAAATCATGAATTAAACTGTTTGTTAAATGTTAAATTTAAAATTAAATAGATTGTAATATGTCAAATATGTAAATAAATATTTGTGTAAATGTTAAAAAAAAAAAAAAACGGAATAAATCGTTTTAATATGCCAAATAAATAAAGCATGGAATAAATGCCTATTAGTTTGTCAATTTTAATTAACAAAATGTTAATTTGCTATTTTATTCTTATGTCAACTAAATTTTTTAAATGAATTAATTTAACAATCCAAACAAAATTTGAATAAGTATCACTTTTTCAGAGATTATTAGACAATGAGAACTGATTTATTAAATCACATTTTAAAATATGAACTAAGCAGTGCATATAAAACATTTCAATTGGTCAATTTAATAAATCAAACAAGAATGTAAGAAAATAATCTTTCTCACAAATGAATATACACTTAGAAATGAATATTCAAATGAAATAGTTTGAAATATGTCTTATATGTAAATAAATATTTATGTACATCTAAAAAAAAACTTTAACATATTGAATAAACCTTTTTTAACATGCCAAATAAATAAAGCATGCAATAAATGTCTATTAGGTGGTCAATGTTAATTTAAAAAATGTTCATTTATTATTTTATTCTTATTTTAAACCTCATTTTAAAATTCATTCAATTAAACAATTCAAACAATAAGTCACTCATATTCAAAAAATAAATAAATCACTTTTCCAGGGATTACTAGACATTAAGAGATGATTATTTTTGTTATATTTAACAACATTTTTAAATATGAATTTTGCAGTTGTAAAGTCTATAAATAAAACTGAAATAGTTCAATTTAATAAAAAATTCTCACAAATTCATAGACATTTAAGACTGTTATATTTAACCACATTTTACAGCATAAATTAAACTGTTTATTAAATGTTAAATGAACACATTTGTTATATAAATAAATAAAATAAAAGTCCATAAATAAAACATAGAAATGGATCAATTTAATGAATCAAACAAAAATATAATTATATTATCTCTTTTATAGAAATTAATAGACTTTTAAAACTATTGGTTTTGACATTTTGTTAATTTGAAAAATAAATAATAAATGAATACCTCATTTCTAATTTTACAAAAAAATGTGAATTGTACATTTGTTTGTAATTTTTAATCAACAAATTGTTATATTTAACCACATTTTAAAGCATGAATTAAACTGTTCAAATGTTAAATTAACAAATAAAACACAAATAACAACACAAATGACAGTGAAATGTGACTAATGTGTAAATGTATATTTATGTAAATGTAAAGAGGAAAAACAACTTAAAAGTATCAAATAAACCTTTTTAATATGCCAAATTAACCATGGAATAAATGTCTATTAGTTTGTCAATTTTAATTAACATTTTAAATTATTTATTACTTCCTTCTTATATCAAATTACAATTTAAAATGAATTAAACAATTCAAACACAAATGTGAATAAATAAAAAACTTTTTTTAGAACTGATAGAGTTGTTACATGTAAATCACATTTTAAGCATGCATTGAACAGTTTATTAAATGTCTATTAATAATACTTTTTTTAAATGAAACGAATTAAATAGTTTAAGATGCTGAGATGTGATTAAAAGATGAATTTATATTGTATTGCTATATTTAACCACATTTTAAAATGAGTCAAACCATTTTTAATGTATTTGTCAATACATCTTTTATGGATGAATTATTATTAACTTGGATGTTATTGTGATTCTTTTTATCATGTAAATCAATTTTCATGTTGATCATAGTTCCTAAAGGCAACTCCAGAGAGATGTTTTATATTTTACAGTGGTTTTGAAAGGAAATGCCCAGTATAGAAACCCAGAAATCACTTTATGTATAGACTGAGTTACACGGCTGTGTGTTACACACGGTTGAAACGCCGTCGCCATCCTGCTGTTGTTGCTATGCTAAACGGGTTTATCAGAAACCCTCCCACTTCTCTGCTGGAGTTTGTTGGATTTTCTTTCAAAAAAACCCTGTTTGCCCACTTTCAGATCTCCCCCAGTTTGCAGAGATTCCAGCTTCCGGCGAAACTTGATTACATAACATCCGTGCTGTTTACAGATGACTCACGGTACAGACACTGAGAGCGTTTTGAGCTGTTGTCACTGCCTCACTTTAGACATACGTGGGAAATCAGGGTAATAAAGCGTCCCTTTATGATGCGACATCACCTAAATATCAAGAAGGAGCGATATCGGAGTCTGCAAACTCTTGCGCTGTGGTTGGAGTGAGCTTGTCAGGGCCCAAGCGGCTTATGGCTGTGCCGGGTGACAGAATGAAACTCTTAAATGGCCTTTCAATCCAGCAGGGGCTCCGTCTCTCTCCCCCGGCCGTGCTCTCCCTCCACGTCACCCTGATGTATGAGTCTCCTCATCCTCCGTGGCAGCCAGGCAGTGCACTCAGTTAGTGATGGGACTCTGCGATCCAGCCAATAGACACCGCTGCTGGATCTGCTCAGCCGAGGCATAAATCAAAATGAAGGCATTGAGCTTTGGGATTATTTACGCCTTTTTGAACGTATATGAGATGGGGACGATAAATTCTTGTTTTGTACGAGAGGTGAATTAAAGGTGAAAAGAAATGAGTTTTTTGTGTGTTTTAGTTTTTTTTTTTTTTCTAAAAGCTGGTTTTACTTGTTTTTTTTTTAGCTGGATTTTTGCATTCATGTTAGCAATATGTTAAATCATAGTAAAACATGCTAGCAACATGCTAAACATGCTAGCAACATGTTGAAAACACGTTAACAATGTTAAAATATGTCAGTCATGCCAGAAACATGCTAGCAACATGTTAAAAACATGCTAATCATGTTAAAACATGTTAGTTATGCAAGAAACGTAATATAAACATGCTATTCATGCTAAAAACATGTGAAATATGCTAGAAACATGTTAGCAACATATTAAGAACATACTAATCATGCCAAAACATGTCAGTCATGCCAGAAACATGCTAGCAATATGTTAAGAACACGATAATCATGCAAAATATGTCAATCATGCCAGAAACATGTTAAAAACACATTAATCATGCTAAAAACATGTCAAATATGCCAGAAACCCCTCCTAAAAAAAACTAAAAAGTAGCTGGCCAAAACTTCTCTAAAACCAGCCTGCTGACCAGCTAAAACCAGCCAACCAGCCTAGGCTAGCCACATCTTAAAAACATGCTAATATGCTAAGTCAGAAATGTGTTAAAAACATGGCAATCATGCTAAAAACATGTTGATTATGCCAGAAAGATGGTAGCGACATGTTATGAACATGCTAACCTGCTAAAACATGTCAATTATGCCATAGACATGCTATAAACATGTTATTCATGCTAAAACATGTCAATTATGCCATAAACCTGCTATAAACATGTTATTCATGCTAAAACATGTCAATTATGCCATAAACCTGCTATAAACCTGCATGTTAAAAACATGCAAATCATGCTGATATGTCAATCATGCCAGAAGCATGTTACAAACATGCTAATAATGCTAAAACATGTCAATTATGCCGGAAACATGCTTGCAACGTGTTAAAACATGCTAATCATCCTAAGAACCTGCTAACAGTGTTCTAACCACATGATAAAACATCATGTTAAAACATGTTAACAATATACTACTAAAACCTGCTAGAAACATGTTAACAACATGCTAATCATGTTAAAAACATGTTAGCAACATAACCGTTAAATACGTGTTAACAACCTGCTGATCTTGTTAAAAACATGCTAACAACATGTTAGCAACATGCTAATCATGCTAGAAACATGTTAGCAAAATACTAAACATGCTGGTCATATTAAAAACATGTAAACCATACTAGAAAATGCTGATAACATGCCAAACATGTTAACAACATGCTAATCATGTTAACAACATGGTAATCAGGCTAGAAGCATAACAAAATGCTAATCATGCTAGCAACACGATAATCATGCTAGAAACATGCTAACAAAATGATAATCATGCTAACATGTTAACAATATACTAGTTATGTTGAAAAATGCTAGCATGTTAATTGCATTAAAATGCTATCAACATGTCAATCAGGATAGAAACATGATAACAAAATGCCAATCATGCTAAAACATGTCAGCAACATGCTAATAATGGTAGAGATTGCTACAACATATAAATAAAGTTAAAAACATTAACATTCTAACATGCTAATCATGTTAGAAACATGTTAGCAACATGCTAATCATGTTAAAACATGTTATCAAAATACTAATCATGTTAAAAGCATGGTAATAACTTGTGAACAACATGCTAATCATGTTAAAAACATGTTAGCAAAATGCTAATAATGTTAAAAGCATGCTGATAACATGTAAACAACATGTTAATCATGTTAAAAACATGCGAGCAAAATGCAAATCATTCTAGAAACATGATAACAACATGTTAATCATGTTATAAAAATGATAGCAATATGCTAAAAACATGCTAGGAACATAATAATCAGGTTAAAAACATGCTAACAAAATGCTAATCATGATAAAAACATGTTACAACATGTTAGTAAAGTAAGAAACCTGATAGCAACATGCTAAAACATGCTAACAACTTTCTAACACTGTTCTAATCATGTTAGAAACATGTTAATAAAATTAGAAACATGATAGCAACATGCTTACAACATTCCAATATGCTAATCAGTCTAGAAACATGCTAGCAACACAGTAATCATACTAAAACATGTTAACAACATATTAATCATTGTGGAAAGTTACAACATGTCAATAAAGTTAAAAACAGGATAGCAACATGCTAAAACTTGCTAATCATGCTGGAGACATCTTATGTTTTAACATTTTATAATCTTATTTTAAAAATGTTTTTATGTAACTGATCTTGTTGTGATCATGTTTGTTTTTCCACATTAGACAAAGGTAAAAATACTGATTAAGAATAGGTTTTTTTTTTTTTTTTGCAGTGCTGCACTAGCAGCATGAGATGTCTTGAAGCATGACAGTGTTAGTCACAGTTAGTAGCTTGCTGCCACATCTGACCCTCTGTTTTAAAGCCTTGGGTTGAACTGATTCTCTGACGCAAATCTATTCCTAAAGCATTCTCTGTTTACTGCCACCCTTCAAGCGCTTGTCTCACAGGTCAGCACATGGACATGAGAAGATCAGTTATACAAGACCAGCATGTTGGACGTGAAAGTCAATAGAAAGGAGATTTAACTGTGATTTGTTGGGCCACCAATTTGTGACCTACCGCTTGTGCTGAGTAAATGTATTGATTTTTAAATAATTGTTATTTTCATTCGCTCTGATTGATTTGCACCTAATAAAGTCACTACAGTGATTATTCCTACAATAAATTTATCATTAATAATAGTCATAATAAAAATCAATGTTATTGTAGTTGTTTTTAATACATGTTGTTTTTTATTGTTATTGAAAATGCTAACATTAATACTACTAAAACTAATAATTAATGTCGTTGTTGTTTTTTATTTTTATTATTATTGTAAATACTAATACTACAATGAATAATAATAATAATAATAATAATGTTATAATTATAATTAGTAGTTTTATTAAATATATTTAAATATATATTTTCTTAATTGAAAACTCTTTAAAGGAGATCTTATATTAATCAACTTTTTAATTAATTATTAAAATAAACCTATATTAGCAATCCTGGTAGAAACTGTGGTTTTGGATGAAATTCGTTTTTTTAGTATCGATGAGATACTATTGTACATATGCTATGTTTTTCTTAATATTTTGAATTAGGATTTATTTTTAGATTCCCAATTTTTTTGTTAAAGTTTTAGTAATTTTGTTGTGTGCTTTTGACATTTTTAATAGTTTACATTTTTAATATACATCTAGTTTTCATTCATTTTTATTTCATTTTATTTTATTGTAATTTATTTAGTAATTGTAATTTATTAAAAAAAAAAAAAAAAAAAAAAAAAATATATATATATATATATATATATATATATATATGTATATAAAACATTATTAGAAATATTTTTACAATTTAATTTTAAATTTACAATTTTTACAATTTAATTTTCATTTCAGTTAAGTATAAAAACCCTGATTAGGATTCCCATTGTGATGTTGATTTCTGCTGAACAGTCTTAATATATAGACATTTGATCCACTTTTGAATTAATTTTAGATCTAATTTATATTGACACTTTATGAATCAGAATCTAAATTAATATGAAAATCAGTTTGGATGCCCAGTCCCTCTCATAGTGCCAAGTTATAATGCTTTTTGCTGCTACTTCATTGGGAGTTTTTCAGTCAAATGTGCGTTTCCTCCTTCAAGTGAAGGTTCACCTTATTTGCCTTTATTTCCAGAGGCATTTGATGGCATTCAATCTATTACGGTTCACCTACGATGAGATGAATCACAGGTTTAATCACTCAGAAGAAGTGGTTTAATGTATAGCCGTGATTGAAGGGCCGTTTCCCGCATGGTGTTCAAAAGCCGCAATGCCTCGTGTTTGCTGGCCAAATCCCCCGGGTCGTCCCATATAGGCTCGTTCACTCCAGTGCACCCGTATCTCATATATGCCTTCACCTCCACTCACCCTTAGAGCTGTTTACCTCTATTCAGACATTAGCGATTCAGCGCACAGAGCGGCGCTGGGCTTCAAGGTTGGACTGACCGCAGATTAGAGGGAACACGACCCCCCCATCACAGAGTGTCAGTGAGGCTGCAGGCCATTACAGGCAAATTTCAACCCTTCAGCCCCGGCGCTCATCAGCGCCTCAAACGCTTCCACAGATGGCACACAAGGGCAGGGCCTCAGTGTCAGCCTTCATCCAGCTTCAACCTGCACACAGTCATTTGTGCTGACTGCAAATATATTTCAGCGCTCGATTCTTTCATTAGTTTACCTGTTTCGCCTTCTTCCACTTGGAGAATGTTTCATTGGGGTAGAAGCACTTTTTTATCGCTTGATGTTTGATCTGTTGTTCATTTAAATTGGCTACTAACAGATTTATGTGCAAGGAACTGACATTTTAGTCCCGCCCCAAACTCAAATTCAATATTATGTGTCAGGCTGCTCTATGGATGTATATTAATGACGATTCTTATTAAGTATATTAAATTGCACTGGATTGTTGCATTTTAGTGGTGCAGTTTAAAATGTTTGCACAGTGAAAATTTCAAAGTAAGAAAAAAAAAATCACTTTATTTAGTCATTAAAAATTCAGTGAGTAGGATTAACTTTTCAAAGTTCAGTTCCAAAATATTCAGGAATTTTAAGTGTTGTTTTTTTAAGTCTTTATTATTCATCAGGTAATATAGCAAAATAATTAGTAATAATTAAATAACTTTTAAAAACATACAGCATATTAAAGTAATAAATAGTTAGTTAAAACAATATCTAAATAATAATATATCTATCAATAATAATATAGTTATATAATGTGTAATAGTAATAATAATTGGTAATAATAAAGTATTTATATTAAATTAATTTAGAATTAAATAAATTTAATAACTGTATACTTATAATGCATAATAATAATAATAAATAATAATAAAGTATGTTAATGAAAAATAAAAATATTATTTCAATGACAGTAAGAAATTGTAAAATAAAATATTAATGCAAGAATCCAATTTTATTCAATTTATTTTTTGAAAGACTTATTCAAAAGGTAATAACAAAATAATTGGTATTTAATTAGCTATAATAATATAATATATAATGTATAATAATAATGTAAATATTATACATAAGAAAGTATTTATATTAATTGAATTTCAATGTATAGTAATACATTTTAATAAATATATAGTTAATAATTATAATAATAATAATAATAATAATAATACCAGTGTCTGAATAATAATATATTATAATATTATGAAATACAATAATAATAATGTATTATTATATTATAATATAATATATAATGTATAATAATAATAATAATAATAATAATAATAATGAATAATAATATTCAATACGTATTTAAATGTATTATAATAAATTTTAATACATGATTAGTTAAACCTATAAAATATAGTCATATACATTTCTAAAATAATATAAATAATATAAAAAATTAAAGTAAATAAAATAATATTAAATAATAAATTAAAAAACTTGATTGATTTTTTTTTTAGAAGAAGTCTTTATTATTCAGCAGCTATAATAGTAAAATAATTGGTGATAATTAAGTAACATTTAAACAAAACATTTAAAAATGTATATTAAATAAACAATTAGTTAAAACAATATCTAAATAATAATATAATTAGCTAGCAATAATAATAATAATAATAATATAATAATAATAATAATAATAATAATGGACAATAATAAAGTATTCACATTAAGTGAATTTAAATGTATAATAATACATTTTAATAAATATATATTTATAATATATGTATAATAATAATATGTATAATATTATTACATTTCTAAAATAATATAAAAATAAAACAATAAATAAAATAATAATAATAATAATAAATATATAAAAAAGAAAATAAAAGCAATTCTAAAATAATATATTAATATAAAAATAATTTTTATATATATATATATAAATCTTTATTATTCAACAGGTAATACTAGTAAAGTAATTAGTAATAATTAAGTAACATTAAAACATAAAACCTGTTAAAGTATTATATAAAAAAATGAGTAAAAATATCTAAATAATAATAAAATTAGCAACAATAATATTATAATTATAATATAATGCGTTTATAAAATAAAAATTGGCAATAAAAAATAAAGTATAATAATACATTTTTATATAAGTATAATGTATAATAAAAGTAATAATAGGTAATAATAATTAATAAAGTATATTACATTCAAATGGATAGTAATAAATTTTAATAAATTATTAGTTTAACCCTATAAAAATATTATAATATAAATATAATATATAATAATATATAATAACAAATTGATATAGATTATTATATTACATCACATGTAATATATATACTAGTTAATTAAACAAAGTATTTATATGAAGCAAATAAGTATGTATATGCATACTTTGATTTATTGGTATTATGTTCTTCAAGCAAAAAACAATGTTTTTTCCTGTTTATTTTCTGTTAATGTATTCCAAGCTGTTGCTACCTAGGAACACTCCTTTTCTCTGGAGAATTAACTATGGCTCATTATTCCTGTTAATGGTGAATATATATCTGGGAAAGAGCGTTTGCTTTGGGTTTATTTTGCTGTATCACAGATCAGTTTTCTTGGTGAATATAGTTTCTGCACGCTGTTGTTCATATGATTCTTGTCTGGAGCATCAATTGTCAGGGCTTTGTTTAGCAGGTGGGAATGTCACTCGCAATCCAACTGATCCAAAGAGATGCTGCTGCAACTTTAAAGCAGACGATTCCTGCGGAGATGAATGGAGACAGAGAGAGAGAGAGGCTAAGAATGAGCTGCTGTGGCTGAGAACTGTGAAGTGAAGCCAGAGCAGCTCTGAGAGGCAGAGGTGCCTTTTGTATGCTTGGACTTGATTTGCTTTGACAGGGAATTGAAACAGGACAGCAGAGCTTCGAAACACTCGTACCCCAAAGATTGTTTCACGTGGAGAAGGTTTCATGGGAAGGTGAAGCCGATATAAGGAGGCAATCAAGCAGAGAAATGAAAACAGGTAAAGCTGGACGCAATTTTCTCTCATCATTTCTCATAATCACATCAGCCTTAATCGCATGAGAGTGAGCGGAGAGAGAGAGAGAGGAACTAAGCCAGTTTCTATGCCCTGTTATAATCAGATTTACCCCATGGATGTATTTAATCAGGGCTCTTCAGGTAGTCATCTGAACAGATGTATTAGCCGAGACAGATCAGCGCCCACCTCAGGCTGATGAAGTCATTTCGCTTCAATATTTTGTCATATGGTAAAAGCTCTTTGAGGTGAAGTGTGGAATTTCTTTGCCAGTAAAAGCAATAAATAAGCAAACAAAAATACTGTTTTCAGACAGGTTTCCTTTAATTATTCATTTATTTAATTAATTAAATTGATACGATTTGATAAGATCACAAGATTTGTTCTTCTGCCCCAAAAACACAAGGAGAGAACTGTACATTATTTCAGATTATTAAGCTGTAAATATTCATGGTGCGTATGAATATCAGCAAAGCTTCTGTGTAATTTCCTGTGTGTCATGTTTAGCCCTTTGTCAGCATACCGATGCAGGCATTTGCGCATTTGAATTGCCTTTGTCAGCGCATTATGTTTCCCTGGACATGTAAAAGCACATTGTGAGAACAGTGAAATCACTCCTCTATAGAGGCCTTTACATCCCTGAGATGATCCACACACATCTGGCATATCACAGATGGATGAGTTCATATGGCACTGGTGAAGCTAGTAAAGGTGGTGATCATAGACTGTAAAAAACATGGACGAAGTGTCAGTGATGTCACCCGTATGTTTCTGAAGAGCGTTTTTGAAGCAAAAGTTGGGCGGGGCCTGTCGTCGCTGTTTTGGAAGCGCGTCACTCCAGGAAAATAGAAAATGGACAAAGAGGCGGGATGTGGGTGGAGCTAAGATGTCTGGTTTTTAAAATTATTAAAATAATCCTGATAAAGTAACACCCTA